>JAPDFW010000114.1:422500-1030941 GCA_028826165.1 Anaeramoeba ignava
TGATTTCAATAATTCAGCTCTTCAAGTTGATCTTGACAATTTTTATCAGATTGATACAGCCTCTTTTTCTCAAACAAGTACTCTTATTGGAGAAGGAGAATTGGAAATTCTTTCACTTCACTTAGAACAAAATTCCGTTCTTGTTTCAAATATTTCACTCTCTGTGGAGTCAGCTTCTGCATTCATGAATACAACTCTTCAAATTAAGAATTCCACATTTATTAATAACTTAATCATGAATGAAGAATTGGAAATCAAAATTGACGATGGAGTTTTTCATTTATCCAATTCAAGTCAGAATATTGATCTTGTTACGTTCATTGGTAATTCTATTTTTGAAGCTGATAATAAAATGCAGATTTCTCATATTCAAACAGCTGCAGATTATGGAAAACTTTCTGGAGGGATTTTTGAGGTTAGTGAAATAACTAGTGGAAGTAATTTTTATCTGGAAAATACTTTATTTTTGATTAACTCTTCGAATTCAAATTCAATCGTGAATCTAACTCTTTCAAATTCTGAGTTCAAGAATGATATAGGAACGGTTTCGATCTCAAATGTTTTTTGTTTAGATGATTGCGAATTCTATTCAACAACTTTGATGTACATTACCAGTTTAACTTCTGATTCAAGTGTGACTTTGAATGGTCCTTTTTCGATTTCCAGTAGTTTGAATTGTTCAAATATTACAATTAAGAATTCCACGCTTAATTTTGCAGCTGGAACGATTTTTTGGAAAACACTTTCTGAATTTAATGCATTCAATTCAACTTTAAATTTGCTCAATTCGTTTAATGTAACAAATTTTTATTCCAACAACTCCACTTTCATTTCACAGAATACCAATTTAGATCAAATCTCAATCACAAATGGAGAGTTAATTGATGCCTTTAAATTTGAAGGAGTGGATGTGACTTTTGGAAATTGTATTTTTGGATCTGAAATTACTAGCGAATTTGAAAAAGTATTTGTGAATTCTGCTGTTACATTTCAAAACCCGATAATTGTAAACACCTCATTACATATTAAAGATTCCGAAATTACAACAAACAACATTACGGTTCCTTCTGGAACTGAACTTTTTTTTGAATCAGTTAGTAGTGATCCTGAATTTTCTTGTAAGATGGAAGGAAATTTAACAGTTATAAATTGTACTTTCAATAATATCAATCTAGATGCTACAAGTTTTGAAAGCCTAGAGATTGAAAATTCTCAATTTTTTTTGCCTTTTCAAGCAAATTTTTCTGTTGACTCTTTGTCTCTTAATCAGACAGCAATATTAAATTTCAACGTAAGTACTGATAAATTTGATCTTTTTAATGACATTTCTTTGTGGATGTCAAATATTTATGTTCAAAATGAATTTTATATGGACGTGGACGGAACAAATGCAAATCGAATTTCGGGTGATATGGGTCAATCAAGTGTTAATTTACTTTTGGATTCAATCTACTTCAATCGTTCTTTAGAATTATATTCACTTAACTTTAGTGTTACTACGAATACAATTAATTTAACAACAAAGCTAACTGTATTTCTTTTAGACGGTTGTTATTTGTCAATAGATGCCAATGAAACCGTTTTTGAAAACTTAACTCTTGTGAATTCCAATATTCAAAGCAACAATTCAATAAAAGCTAATCATCTTCGTTTTGTTGAACAACCCAATCCTATTTTACTTCTTCCCAAATTTAAAATTTCTGAAACTTTTGTTTATCCCAACGGATTTGAACTTAATAATATGGAGATTGTTTTTGAATCAGATTGTAATATGGATTTTAACAAGACAATTACTTTCACAAATGTATCTTTGGTTAATGATGGAGGAATAATGAACTTTACAAATCAATCTATAAGCTTCTTCAATTCTCAAATTGTCAATCATAAATTTTTGAACATTCACACAGAGTTTTCTAATTCAGAAAATTTTGGTATTGAAAATCTCTATAAACTCTCATTCACACCACCGTTAGGTATGCAAAATGAACGGACGAGATCACAAGGAGATCCATACAGTTTCTGGTTTTCCGGAAATGTTTACAATGAAGGAGAGATTGTTTTCAATGGAGATATGAACATAGAAGGTACACTTGTTATGAATAGCTCTTCAAGTAATGTTTCTTTCTCTGCAGATACTTCAATTATAGTGCAAAATTTTAATTTTTGGGATGGTTCATTTGAAGGAAATTCTAAAATGATAAATTTAGAAATTACAAAAACACTAATTTGCCAAAATGGAATTTTTCATTCTATTAATCTTACTTATGATACAGGGATTTTTACAAATGGGAGCTTTTCTATTGTTTATTCGGGAGTTGGATCTACTAAAACATTTCTCGATACATCTTTTTTAGAGCTTAATTCTTCGTTATTTACTGTTGGTACATCTTTTCAAATATCAGATTATGGAGAGGCCATTTCAGGAGATCTAAATTCTTTGATAATAAACAATGGAGACTTTATTTCCCTTTCTGGAGTAAGTGGTGTTTCAATTGAAAATTATGGGTTTTTTCAGGTCAATTACTCTTCATGTACATTTGGGAATTTTACAAATAATGGTAATGTTTACTTTGATGGGAATGTTACTGTTATGTCTCCTTTCCAAAATCTTGAAAATGTGATCTTAACAAATCATTTTACAGAATCATCTTATGAAAACTCTTTTAATTCTTCCTTTCAGAATTCTGGATATCTCGAAATTCGAGCAAGTATCGCTTTCAGTGGGAGTTTTTCCTCATCATCAGGAAGCACAATTTTAGTTAAAGTTTGGAGTCTAGTTAAAACCCCAATAATTTTTAAATCAACTGGAGCTAGTTTGACTGGATTTCTTGAAGTTTCTTTTATTGATTCTTTATCAGGTTTAAAATTGGACGATATTGTTACAATTATTAGATCTGAAGATTCATCAATGATGATTACCGAGCTTGAATATTTGGATCAGACACATAAATTTGAGTAAATAAAAAGAAATAAACAAAACAAAATAATGTTATATTTATAATGAAATGGTAAATTTTGTTTTTTTTTTCTTTCATTCAAAATCAAAATAGACCAAATGCTACATCATCTGCGATTGAATTTATTTTCAAGGGTTGTGATGCAGGATTCTATGCATCAGATTTATTTTCTGAATGTCAACCTTGTGGTCTTGGTCAGCATGCATCAACAAGAGGTCATACTATTTGTGATGATTGCCCAGAAGGAAGTTATGCAAATGAAACAGGAACAATATTTTGCACACCATGTGAAAGAGGGTCATTTGTAAACTCACTTAGAGCACAATCTTGTAAACCTTGTTATGTTGGCACTGCTATAAATGATACAGGCTCTTCGTTCTGTATTGAATGTAAAAGTGGATATTATGCTGATGTTGAAGGTCTTTCTGAATGCCTTACTTGTTCAATGGGACATCAAACAACATCCTCATCTACTTGTGATGCTTGTCCAAGTGGGACTTATAATAGCAAACCAGCCTCTTCTTGTGATATTTGTCCTAGTGGAACTTATTCTCATTCTGGACAAACTTCATGTACTCCTTGTGAGAAGAATTTTTATCAAAATAATATTGGTAAATATTTTTAAATAATATTTTAATTGAAATATTTTAATTGAAATATTTGATTTTAGGTCAAGGAAGTTGCAAAAGTTGCCCAATAAATACAGTAACACACAGTGATCGATCTTCATCAATTTTGGAATGTGTATGCAAATTGGGAATGTGGGGAAATCCTGGAGAAGATTGCAAAGAATGTCCCAAAGGAGGGATTTGTGAATACGAGGGAATCACAGAACCAGAAGTGAAACCAGGATATTGGGCAGACGCGGATCTCAATTTCTATCAATGTGATCCAGTTGAAGCTTGTCCTGGAGGATCAAAAGAAACTTGCAACACAAAATTAGGATATCAAGGAGCAATCTGCTCAGAATGTGCACCAGGATTCTACAAACTGTCTTCTCGTTGCTACAGATGCCCGACAAATGCCAAGAAAAGATTAATCGTTGCAGGACTTCTATTCTTTTTATTTGTGATTGCTCTTGTGATAATCGCAAAGAGTAAAGCTCGCTCATATTTCGGAAGTTTAAGCATCTCTTTCGCATTCTTCCAAATCTTATCAACACTTCCCAAAATGAAGATTGAATGGCCTTCCAAAATACAAAGTTTACTGGATAACTTAACCTTCTTTAATTTCAATATCGACTTAGTTGCTCCCGAATGCAGCGTGTCGACATCATACACAACCAAGTGGCTTGCAGTAATGTTTGCTCCTTTGGTGATTCTTGTGACATTTACTGTTCTCTTTATTATTGTCACACTCCATTCAATGATAATAAGAAAATGCGGAGCGAAATTCTCAAGAAAATTCCCGAGATTTTGCTCTAAACCAAGTAAACAAACAACGAACAAATACGTTTATCCTTTCTCGTGGATAAAATTCCAAATTAGCAAGCTCTTCACTCATGGGAACTCGTCAACGCAAAAGTTATTCTCAAGCTTTCTCAACGCATTTGTTGCGTTTTTGTTTCTCGTTTATCTGTTTTTGTTGCAATGGGTTTTCTCATTGTTTTCGTGCACAAAGCAATCAGAAGGAGTTTACACATTGGATGCAGATCCAGCCTATCGATGCTACAATGATCCCTGGTGGAAGAAAATGATTATCCCTGGCGCTATTTTTGGTGTTGTTTATGTGATTGGAATCCCCATTTTCATCGTTTTTATGCTCGTTTATCACAGCAAAAATTATAATGAAGAAATGTTTGATTTAAGACTCAGTTTGCTCACATCACGATTCCGCAAAGAGTGGTTTTTTTGGGAACTTATTGTTATGGCGCGGAAGCTTTTGTTTGTGTTCACTCTTCTTTATTTCAATTTTGCAACTGATTTCCAAATCCGTTTGTTGATCATTGTTCTTCTTGTTGCAATCACTTTGCAGGCCGCTTTTGAGCCTTATGATACTAAATCAAGAAATCGAGCGGAAATGGCTCTTTTGTGTATTCTCGAGGTTGTCATGCTTTCAAGCTTTGTTTTTGTCTCAGATGAAGACAATTCCACAAAAACTAAAAACATTATCGAGAATATCATCATTGCCTTTATTTGGATCGCAATTTTTGTTGCTTTTTTTGTTGTTCTTACTGAAATTAAAGAAAGAGTGCATCAAAAACAGAAGCAAATCAAACTGGAAGAAAAAAAGGAGGAAAATGAAGATCAACTCCAAATTTATCAAGAATCAGCAATTATTCAATTTTTGAATAAGAAACCTTCTTTCCATTTTATTCTCGAATGGTTTGGAAAAGTGAGCCACAAAAAAGTTACTAAATTCGCCAAAGTAATCAATCAATTTGATGAAGTTCTTCAAAAGAATTCGATTGAGTTTCCTGAAGAAAAATATCTGAAGATTTGGCATCATTTAGTTGAGAATGAATTCAAAGATTGGTATGAACAGAATGCAACTATTCATGAGAAACTTTTATTTGCTCAACTTATTGATTCTCTTTTTAAGTATATTTATTCAAGAGGAGATAATCCAATTCAAAGATGGAGATCAAATACTCAAAAAACTGTTCCACTTAAAAAGAAAGAAGATTTATAAATTTTTCTTTCCAAAAAAAAATAATAATAAAACGAAAAAGAGAAATTTTTTATGATTATTATAATTTTAATTTTAATTTTGAGTAATAAAACCAAGTAAATTAAAAAAAGAAAAAAAAAAGAAAAAAAAAGAAAAATCCGAATTTGAAATTTGATTAACAACAAGATTTTTTTTGATTTGTTTTCCTAAATTGAACAATGTTTTTTTCTTTTGGAACTTTTATGTTTTCCGTTCTAATTTTTTAATTTTTTAATTTTTTTAATTTTTTTAATTTTTTAATTTTTAAATTTAAATTACTTTTTTTTTGTTTCTTTTGCAGCTAAACGAAATGCTTCAAGAATATTTTCTCCTGATTTTGCACTTACTTCAATGAAAGGAGAATGAAGAGAATTTGCTAAATTCTTTTTTTTTTTTTTTTAATTTTAATTTTTGAATTTGAATTTGAATTTGAATTTTAATTGGAATTTTAATTTGAATTTTGATTTTAATTTTATTTTTTGAATTTAATTTTAATTTGAATTTTGAAATTGAATTTTAATTTGAATTTGATTTTTGGAATTTGAAATTGAATTTAATTTGAATTTAATTTGAATTTGAATTTTATTTTTGGAATTTGAAATTGAATTTGAATTTGAATTGGAATTTTGGAATGGATAATTTACTGAACCCTGTTTTGTACTTATTGATCTTTGAGATTCCAAATCAATTTTATTTCCAACCAAAATAGTTGCCACATTTTGAGGAGCATTACTAGAAATTTCTCTAAACCAATTTTTAACTTGATCAAAACTAGATTGATTTGTTACATCATAAACAACCATAACTCCATCAGCATTTCTATAATAAGTACTTGTTATTGTTCTAAATCTCTCTTGACCTTAAATATTTAAATTTTTTAAATTTTGATGCATTTTTTTGTATAAAAAATTATAAATAAATTTTGTTTCAATTATTCTAAAATACCTGCAGTATCCCACTATAAAATTAAAATTAAAATTAAAATAAAAATTGAAATTGAATTTAAAATTGATTTTGATTTGAAATAAAATTAAAATTAAAATTGAAATTGAAATTGAAATTGAAATTAAAATTAAAATTAAAATTAAAATTAAAAATAAAATTAAAATTAAAATTAAAATTAAAATTAAAATTAAAATTGATTTTGAAATTAAAATTAAAAATTAAAATTGATTTTGAAATTGAAATTGAATTTAAAATTAAAATTAAAATTGAAATTAAAATTGAAAGTAAAATTGAAATTGAATTTAAAATTGATTTTGATTTGGAAATTGAAATTAAAATTAAAATTAAAATTAAAATTAAAATTGAAAGTAAAATTGAATTTAAAATTAAAATTATAATTATAATTATAATTAAAATTAAAATTAAAATTAAAATTAAAATTAAATTTAAAATTAAAATTAAAATTGAAATTGAAATTAAAATTGAAATTAAAATTAAAATTAAAATTAAAATTCAAATTAAAATTAAAATTAAAAATTAAATTTAAAATTGAATTTAAAATTAAAATTAAAATTGAAATTAAAATTAAAATTAAAATTAAAATTAAAATTAAAATTAAAATTAAATTTAAAATTGAATTTAAAATTGAATTTGAATTTGAAATTAAAATTAAAATTTGAAATTGAAATTGAAATTAAAATTAAAATTGAAATTGATTTTGAAATTAAAGTTGAAGTTCATTTTTGATTTCGATTTCGGTTTCAATAAATCTCAAATAAATACAATTTGTAATTTTGCTTCTTCACCATCTAATTCAATTGAAGAAAATCTAAAATCAACACCAATTGTTGTTCCTGGATTTTGAACAAACTCTCCATCACAAAATCGAAGAAGAATACAACTTTTTCCTACATCAGAATTACCTATAATAAGTAATTTAAATGCACTATCATCAATTTCATTATCTTGATCCATTGAATTTTTATTGTAAATTGTTTTATTTTGTTTTTGTTTTTTTTCAAATAAAAAATAAAAAGAAAAAAAATGAAAAATAAAAATTATTTTTTTCATTTTTTCATTTTTTCATTTTTTTCATTTTTTTAAATGAATCTTTCAACATTTTTTGATAAAGTTTTCTTTTATTTTTTTATTATTGGATTATTTTTTTTACTTTTTTCTTTAATAGAATATGTTTTTAAAAGATTACAATATAAAAAATTTAATAAAACTTTTTTCACAAAAACAAAAGAAGAAAGATTTAAATTTTTAACAACTGAACTTCGTAAAAAAATTGGTTCTATTGAAGATATTTTATGGATAACAAAACCAAGTTCTTCTGATACTTTTCGTTCTTCTTTTATCTTACTTATTCTTGATTTTATTGTTTTTTTTGTTGTTAGATCTGTTTCAGAACTAATCTCAAGTCATTTTAATAATAATTTTATTTATAATTTTATTTATAATTCTATTTATAATTTAATTTATAATTTAATTTATAATTTTATTTATAATTTAATTTATAATTTTATTTATAATTTAATTTATAATTTTATTTATAATTTTATTTATAATTTTATTTATAATTTAATTTATAATTTATTTATAATTTAATTTATAATTTTATTTATAATTTTATTTATAATTTTATTTATAATTTAATTTATAATTTTATTTATAATATTATTTATAATTTAATTTATATTTTTATTTATTATTTTATTTATAATTTTATTTATAATTTAATTTATAATTTTATTTATAATTTAATTTATAATTTTATTTATAATTTAATTTATAATTTTATTTATAATTTAATTTATAATTTAATTTATAATTTTATTTATAATTTAATTTATAATTTTATTTATAATTTTATTTATAATTTTATTTTATAATTTTATTTATAATTTAATTTATAATTTAATTTATAATTTTATTTATAATTTTATTTATAATTTTATTTATAATTTTTATTTATAATTTTTATTTATAATTTTATTTAATTTTATTTATAATTTAATTTATAATTTTATTTTATTTAATTTTATAATTTAATTTATAATTTTATTTATAATTTTATTTATAATTTAATTTATAATTTTATTTATAATTTTATTTATAATTTAATTTTATAATTTAATTTATAATTTAATTTATAATTTTATTTATAATTTAATTTATAATTTTATTTATAATTTAATTTTATTTTTATTTATATTTTTATTTATAATTTTATTTATAATTTTATTTATAATTTTAATTTATAATTTAATTTATAATTTAATTTATAATTTAATTTATAATTTAATTTATTTATAATTTTAATTTATAATTTAATTTATAATTTAATTTATAATTTAATTTATAATTTTTAATTTATAATTTTAATTTATAATTTTAATTTATAATTTTATTTATAATTTAATTTATAATTTAATTTATAATTTTATTTATAATTTAATTTATAATTTTATTAATAATTTTATTTTATAATTTAATTTATAATTTTATTTATAGTTTAATTTATAATTTAATTTATATTTTAATTTATAATTTAATTTATAATTTTATTTATAATTTTATTTATAATTTTATTTATAATTTTATTTATAATTTTATTTATAATTTTATTTATAATTTAATTTATAATTTTATTTATAATTTTATTTATAATTTTATTTATAATTTTTATTTATAATTTTTATTTATAATTTAATTTATAATTTTATTTATAATTTTATTTATAATTTTATTTATTATTTTATTTATAATTTTATTTATAATTTATTTATAATTTTATTTATAATTTTTATTTATAATTTAATTTATAATTTTATTTTATAATTTAATTTATAATTTAATTTATAATTTTATTTATAATTTAATTTATAATTTTATTTATAATTTTATTTATAATTTAATTTATAATTTAATTTATAATTTAATTTATAATTTTTATTTATAATTTTATTTATAATTTAATTTATAATTTAATTTATAATTTTATTTATAATTTAATTTATAATTTTATTTATAATTTTATTTATAATTTTATTTATATTTTTATTTATAATTTTATTTATAATTTTATTTATAATTTTATTTATAATTTAATTTATAATTTAATTTATAATTTTATTTATAATTTAATTTATAATTTAATTTATAATTTTATTTATAATTTTATTTATAATTTAATTTATAATTTAATTTATAATTTAATTTATTATTTTATTTATAATTTAATTTATAATTTATTTATAATTTTATTTATAATTTAATTAATAATTTAATTTATAATTTAATTTATAATTTTATTTATAATAGGACAAGGAGCTCCTCCAACACTTAATCTTATTCTTCCTTTTTTTACTTTTGGAATGATTTTTTTAATTCATGACTCTATAAAAAATGCAACTAAAAAATGGTATATCCTTACAAAGAATGATGTTGTTATAACCCAAATAAATCAAGTTGAAAAAATTCCATTTAATAATTTACCACTTTTAGCAAAAAAAAATCATAAAGATGGTTCAGTTTCAATTATTTTTGATATTGAATCTAAAATTGTTGAAACTAGAAATGAAAAAAGACTTGTTAAAACAAAAAAAGCATTTTCTCATATTTCTATTGAAGAAGGAAATGAAATTCATAAAATTATTTCTAAAATTAGAGAAAAAATTGTTGAATCAGAAGAAAAAATTGGAAGAGTTTCTAAAAAAGAAAATCAAAATGAAATTGAAAATATAAAAGAAAAAGAAAAAGAAGAAGAAAAAACAATTCATAAAAGAAAATAAATTGATAAAAGAAAATTTTATTTCTTCATTCATTCATTCAAAAAAAAAAAAAGAAAGAAAAAAAGAAATCTTTTTCTTCAATATTCTTTTTCTTCAATATTCTTTTTTAGTATTCTTTTCTTTATAAAAGTATCATGAATAAAGAAACTAAAAAAGATGCAAATAAAACTTGAATTTTTGAACCAGAACTATTAGGATTATCAGGAAAATCAGTTTTCTCAAATAAAAAAGTAATTCCAGTAACCATTTCAGAATCAAGATAAGTAGAAAGAACACCAATAGCAGAAATATTATCCCAAAGAACACCACCACCATCAGCAAAAAACGTAGTTTCAGAATTAGCAGGAACTAAAGCAGAAACAAATTGCCAATCCAAACTAGAATCAGAATATGCATACATAAAAAAAGCACCAGTTGATCCAGAAGTATAATTTGATTGAGGATCATTTATCATAATTGAGTCTTCATAAATATCAACCATTTGACCAAAATTACTTGCTGAATAAGGATCAGGAGGAGTAATTTTTTTCATTTCTTGCCAAGTAGAATTGACAAGTTCATAAACATAAACAGAACCAGAAGTGGAAGATGTAAGATATTCACCAGGACAACCAATAACTGAAATATTACCAAATCTTGCTATTGAAGTACCAAAATAATCAAAAGGAAATTGGAAATTGGGTCCAAATTGTTGGGTTTGATTCCAGCCTGAAGGTGTTTTGTTGAAATAATAAACAGTTCCACAAATAATTCCACTTCGATTTGCTGAGACTGCACCAACAAGAAGAGTGTTATCATAATAAGCAACAGAAGATCCAAAATTATCATAAGGTTGAATATCTGATGAATAAATATTCCCGACAAATTCCCAAATTGAATAATTGTTTTTCATATAAAAATAAACGGTTCCACTTTGTGTTCCATTGTCAGATGCAATTGGATCACCAACAAAAAGATAATTATCACCAGCATCAAAAATTTCACCGAATTTTTGACTTGATCTTGGTGTTTCTGCAGAAATATTTACAGTTTGATTCCAAGTAGCGTTATCACTATCATAATCAAAAATATAAATTGAACCTGCTTTTAATGATCCATTAATTTCTTGTTCAGGAGCAGCAATAAAAATATGACTTTCTGTAAGAATTATATTATTTCCAAAAAATGAATGATCTGTCAAATTTTCAACTGTTAAATTTTGCTTTTCTTCCCATGTTTTGTTTGTGGTTTCATATTTAAATATATATACCATTCCTTTTTTTGTATAATTGATTTGTTGTTCTGGTGCTCCTATTACCATCCATTCAGAATTCATTGCAATACTTGATCCAAAACTACTATCCCAATCTGTTGTGTTTGGTTGAATTTTGTTTTTTTCAATATATTCAATGTGATTTTGAATTGAAAAAATGCAAAATGAAAAAATTATTATTAATTCAATTAATAAAAGAAATAATTTCATTTTTTTTTTTTTAGTTATAAACAAAATTAAAAAATTAAAAAAAAAGAAAATTAAATTAAAATAAAAGTGAGAAATGAAAATGAAAATAAATAAAAAAAATTTTCTTTTAAACTTTCCCTTTTTTTTTTAATTACGTCATTTAAATAAATTTTTTTTTATTTTTTTATTTTTTATTGATCATTTTTAATCAAAAAAAAAAAATTAAAAAAAAATATTTTTTTCGCTTTTATTTTTATTTTTAATTTTCCATTTCTTTTATTCTTTTTGTTGAATATCCAATTCTTTCTCCCATTCTAATAAGAGTTTCAAGTAAATGAATTGAATTTTCAAGTACATCTTTTTCAAAAACTATTGTTCCTTTTTGAAATAAATATAATAAAGTTGATCCACCAAATTGAAAATAACTAAAAAAGAAAATGTCAAAATTTAATCCAAAATTATTATTAAAATTATTATTAAATTTATTATTAAAATTATTATTGAATTTATTATTAAAATTATTATTGAAATCATTAATAAATTTATTATTAGAATCATTAATAAATTTATTATTGAATTTATTAATAAAATTTAA
Source organism: Anaeramoeba ignava (assembly GCA_028826165.1). NCBI lineage: Eukaryota > Anaeramoebidae > Anaeramoeba > Anaeramoeba ignava. Next base: position 434,885 of record JAPDFW010000114.1, read on the forward strand.
TCCAAAATTATTTATAAAATTAATTATAAAATTAATATTAAAATTATTATTGAAATTAATATTGAAATTAATATTGAAATTATTATTAAAATTATTAATAAAATTTAATCCAAAATTATTATTAAAATTTAATCCAAAATTTAATCCAAAATTAATATTGAATTTATTATTATTAAAATTTAATAAATGTTCTTCTCTTTTTTTTACCCATGTTCATCTCCTTTTAAAACCTTATCTCCTGGTCCAGTTGTTAATATAATAGATCCAACACAAGTAGCACCAACAGAAACAACTATAACTTTTCCAAATTCTTTTGTTTCAATTACAGATACTATTCTTATATTTTCTGTATAAATATCAAATTCTTGAGTTACAGAAATTTGAGAAACCTTTTTCATTTTAATTTATATTTATATTTATATTTATATTTATATTTAGATTTATATTTATATTTATATTTATATTTATATTTAGATTTAGATTTAGATTTAGATTTATATTTATATTTATATTTATATTTATATTTATATTTATATTTATATTTAAATTTAGATTTAGATTTAGATTTAGATTTATATTTAGAATAAGAAATACTGTAAAATAAGCACCAGGAATTCTAATCTCTGGTTCAATAATTTCTCCACCAACAGACCAATGAAATCTAAAAATATTTTTTGAAATTAAATATTTTTAATTTAATTGAATATTTTTATTTGAATTAAATATTTTTAATTGAAATATTTTTAATTGAAATAGTTTTTGAATTAAATATTTTTAATTGAAATAGTTTTTGAATTAAATATTTTTGAATTAAATATTTTTATTTGAATTGAAATATTTTTTTAATTGAAATATTTTTGAATTGAAATATTTTTAGAATTGAAATATTTTTTGAATTAAATATTTTTAATTGAAATATTTTGAATTGAAATATTTTTTAATTGAATATTTTTATTTGAATTGAATATTTTTAATTGAAATATTTTTAATTTAATTGAAATAGTTTTTGAATTGAAATATTTTTATTTGAATTGAATATTTTTAATTAAAATATTTTTATTTGAAATATTTTTATTTGAAATATTTTTTGAATTATATATTTTGAATTAAATATTTTGAATTGAAATATTTTTAATTGAAATATTTTTTGAATTGAAATATTTTTGAAATTGAATATTTTGAATTGAATATTTTTAATTGAAATATTTATTTGAAATATTTTTAATTGAAATATTTTGAATTGAAATATTTTTTGAATTAAATATTTTTTAATTGAAATATTTTTTGAATTAAATATTTTTTGGATAGAATTAAATATTTTTTGGATAGAATTAAATATTTTTTGAATTGAATTAAATATTTTTTGAATTGAATATTTTTATTTGAAATATTTTTATTTGAAATAGTTTTAATTAAAATATTTTTATTTAAAATATTTTTAATTGAAATAGTTTTTGAATTAAATATTTTTGAATTAAATATTTTTATTTGAATTGAAATATTTTTTTAATTGAAATATTTTTAATTTAATTGAAATATTTTTTAAATTAAATATTTTTTAATTGAAATATTTTTATTTAAATTAAATATTTTTTAATAATTTTTACCGATGATAATCTTGTGGAGCAAGTCGCGCAATCATTAAAGATCCACCATCAAATTGACTTGCTAATTGAGCAGAATAATTATTATCTTTCCCAAAAAGATTTAATAAAGTAAAATTTTTTCCTTTGATCCAAATTTGAGTCGCATCTGAAATTGTGGGAAAAACAGAAATACGACAATCAGCAGGAGAAACAACAACATGCTCATCATCAATATCATCAATAGACCTTGCACCAGGTTTAAGTTTACGATAGAAAAACTCGTTGAAAGTTTTGAATTCCTTAACATCAAGCAAAAACTCATTCACATTTATATTATGTCGTTTAATAAAAGGCAGAATTTCCTTTTTGGATTCAAATCTGTCCTTTTGCTCTCCTTGGCGAATTGTTAAATGCTTTAATATTTCTCTCACACCCTTTTTATTTGTTGTTTTTCTTGTTGCTTTTGTTAAGAACATCGATCGAGTGAATATTTTCACATTTGCTGGCATATTTTCTTCAGTAACAATCCCAGTCTTGCGATCCATCACAAAAACAACTCCTCTTTTTCTTTTCGAAGAATATTTTTTGTCTTCGTTCGAAAACATCTTGTAATGTTTCATCATTATTGCATTTTTATTCAGAGAGTTCTCAATATTCATTGAAATTATCATCATTTTTTCTTCTTCAGTTTTTTCAGAAAGATCCAATTTTTGGATCGGACATTGTTTAATGAAGGATTTGTCTTCCTTCCCAAATTTCTTTTTCACAAAATCCTCAAATTCATCAAAACTAAGATATTTTAAGTTGTTTTTTAATTGCGATTTATCCTCATTTTTGCGATCTGCTAATCCAAAAAATTTGCTTAATTGCTGCGCAGAAAATTCACTTCCAAGTGCTTGAAAAATATCAATAAATTCTTCTTTGTCAATCATTCCATTTAAATCCTTATCAAAATTTTTGCAAATTGATGTCCAAAAATCCCTTTCTAAAGTTTTCATACTTATAAAAGAAACGCGAGCATGAAGATTAGCAACAACTGAACTTTTTTGATATATATTCCCGTTTTTAAATGAAGCAAGATCTGAGTCGGTTTTTATTATTCTTGATTGCAAAGGGATCTTTTACATTTTTTATTTGTCCAACAAGATTATTAAATATTTAAAAATTAAAAATAAAAAATTGATTTTTTGATTAATAAATCAATTAGTTAAATTTACTTCAATATCATGATCTTTTTCATCCATAAAATGCGATATATTTAGATATTTTGAACAGAGTTTAATTTCTTTATTAAAAAAATTTGTTCCATAAAGTTTAAAACCAACTAAAAAATTAACTGAACGATCAGTAATCCAACTTTTTTTTTTTTAAAAATTCAAAATTCAATAATAAAATATAAATAATAAAATTTAATTAATAAATTACAGTGAAGCTTCTTGTAATAAATTTTGGTCTGAAGATAAATGATTTGTTGTTCTAAATATTTCATTTCCATAAACAATTTGTGCAAATAAAGAATTTTTACGAATCTATTTTGATTTATTTTTAAATGAATAAATTAATATAAAAAATTTTCAAAATTATTTTTTGTTTTACTGTTCTTTTTGAAAAATCATTTAAATCAAGCAGAGTAATACGAAATAAACCAAGAGGTGAAGAAGAAAGATAATCTTCAACAAACATTCGTTTTAATTTTATTTGTAAATGTATTTTGCCTTTTTATTTTTTAAATTAAATTATTAAATTAAATTATTAAATTTTTAAATTAAATTATTTTTTACCATGAGGAACATTTTCTAAAGAAAGTAAAAGATCTTTTTCTTGTGAAAGATATGTTGTTAAATTAGAAATATAAACATCTCCAATTGGATCATCAGGAGTCCAAAAATCTGCATCAAAAACTTCAAGATGAATTAATTCAGGAAGTTCATGAAATATAAATTGAAAAGATTCATTCCAACTTAAAAATAAATAAAAGGAAAAAATTTTTTTTTCACTTTTTGATTAATTTTTTTATCCCTCATTTTTGTTTTTGATTTTGATTTTGTTTTGTTTGATTTTGTTTTATTTTGTTTTGTTGTTTTTGTTTTTTTACTTTGGGTTTAAATTTTTTTGAATTGTTGAAGTTTTAACAATATGACTTCCTGCAGTTATTTTTACATAAGGATCACTAAAACCATTATAATCACTTGCAAGAAGATATATTGCTGAAATTATTTTAATTGTTAAAATGAAAATTTCTGTTGTTTGGATCATTAAAAAAAAAATGAATTAAAAAAAAATGAAAAAAGCAAAAAATTTTTTTTTAATTTTTTTAGATTCATTTTTTTTTTTAAAAACAAAATAAAATGCAATTCTTTTCTCAAAATCAAGAAGTTTATCAAGGAAATTTAACACAATATCGAGGAAAAAATGGTCAAACATTCAGTTTTTATATTGAAGGAAATAAATTAGGAACTGTTTATGGAACTGATATTTATACAGATGATTCAAATTTATCAACAGCTGCAGTTCATTCAGGTGTTTTAAAAGTTGGAGAAAAAGGAACCATTTTTGTTGAAATATTAGAAGGTCAACAAAGTTATAATTCAACAACAAGAAATGGAATAACTTCACATGGATATGGATCTTGGCATGGAAGTTTTAGAATATTACAATCATCAACAGATATTTCAACTTCTTTAATTGAACAACCTCAATTCAAACAAACCGAAATTAAACAAATTCAAATTCAACAAAACCAAGTATTATTTCAAGGAAAATTATCAACATATAGAGGAAAAAATGGTCAAGTATTTGATTTTTATGTTGAAGGAAAAAATTCAGGAATTGTTTATGGAACTGACATTTATACAGATGATTCTGATTTAGGAACAGCTGCTGTTCATTTTGGTGTTTTAAAAGTTGGAGAAAAAGCAAATATAACTGTTGAAATATTAGAAGGTCAACAAAGTTATATTCCATCAACAAGAAATGGAATAACTTCTCGCAATTGGGGATCTTGGCATGGAAGTTTTAGAATATTACAATCATCAACAGATATTTCAATTCCTATAAATCAAAATCAAGAGGTTTATCATGGAAATTTAACAAAACATCGAGGAAAAAATGGTCAAACATTCAATTTTTATGTTGAAGGATCTAATTTAGGAACTATTTATGGAACTGATATTTATACTGATGATTCTTATTTAGCAGCAGCTGCAGTTCATTTTGGTGTTTTGAAAGTTGGAGAAAAAGCAAATATAATAGTTGAAATATTACCAGGTCAACAAAGTTATAATTCAACAACAAGAAATGGAATAACTTCTCGTGGATATGGATCTTGGTATGGAAGTTTTAGAATATTAAAAAAATCAGAGCAAATTCCAAATCCTTTAATTGAACAAACTCAATTAAATCAAACATTATATCAAGGAAATTTAACATCATATAGAAATCAAGTTGGTCAAACACTTAATTTTTATGTTGAAGGATCTAATTCAGGAACTATTTATGGAACTGATATTTATACAGATGATTCTTATTTACCAACAGCTGCAGTTCATTCTGGTGTTTTAAAGGTTGGAGAAAAAGCAAATATAATAGTTGAAATATTATCAGGTCAACAAAGTTATAATTCAACAACAAGAAATGGAATAACTTCTTATCGTTGGGATAGTTGGTATGGAAGTTTTAGAATATTAAGATCATCAACAGATACTTCAACTCCTTTAAATCAATATCAACAAAATCAAACATTATATCAAGGAAATTTAACATCATATCGAAATAAAGTTGGCCAAACACTTAATTTTTATGTTGAAGGATCTAATTCAGGAACTATTTATGGAACTGACATTTATACTGATGATTCTTATTTAGGAACAGCTGCAGTTCATTTTGGTGTTTTAAAAGTTGGAGAAAAAGGAACCATTTTTGTTGAAATATTACCAGGTCAACAAAGTTATAATTCAACAACAAAAAATGGAATAACTTCTCGTGGATATGGGTCTTGGTATGGAAGTTTTAGAATATTAAAATCATCAACAGATACTTCAACTCCTTTAAATCAATATCAACAAAATCAAACATTATATCAAGGAAATTTAACACCATATAGAAATCAAGTTGGTCAAACACTTAACTTTTATGTTGAAGGATCTAATTTAGGAACTATTTATGGAACTGATATTTATACTGATGATTCTGATTTAGCAACAGCTGCAGTTCATTTTGGTGTTTTAAAAGTTGGAGAAAAAGCAAATATAATAGTTGAAATATTATCAGGTCAACAAAATTATAATTCTTCAACAAGAAACGGAATAACTTCTTATAGTTGGGATAGTTGGGATGTAAGCTTTAGAATATTAAGATCATCAACAGATACTTCAACTCCTTTAACTAAAGATCAATTATTGTATCAAGGAAATTTAACATCATATCGAGGAAAAAATGGTCAAAAATTTAATTTTTATGTTGAAGGATCTAATTCAGGAACTATTTATGGAACTGATATTTATACAGATGATTCTTATTTACCAACAGCTGCAGTTCATTCTGGTGTTTTAAAAGTTGGAGAAAAAGCAAATATAATAGTTGAAATATTATCAGGTCAACAAAGTTATAATTCAACAACAAGAAATGGAATAACTTCTTATCGTTGGGATAGTTGGTATGGAAGCTTTAGAATATTAAGATCATCAACAGATACTTCAACTCCTTTAAATCAATATCAACAAAACCAAACATTATATCAAGGAAATTTAACATCATATCGAGGACAAAACGGTCAAAAATTTAACTTTTATGTTGAAGGATCTAATTCAGGAACTATTTATGGAACTGATATTTATACTGATGATTCTGATTTAGGAACAGCTGCAGTTCATTTTGGTGTTTTAAAAGTTGGAGAAAAAGCAAATATAACTGTTGAAATATTACCAGGTCAACAAAGTTATAATTCAACAACAAAAAATGGAATAACTTCTTATCGTTGGGATAGTTGGTATGGAAGTTTTAGAATATTAAGATCATCAACAGATACTTCAACTCCTTTAAATCAATATCAACAAAACCAAACATTATATCAAGGAAATTTAACACCATATAGAAATCAAGTTGGTCAAACACTTAATTTTTATGTTGAAGGATCTAATTCAGGAGCTATTTATGGAACTGATATTTACACAGATGATTCTGATTTAGCAACAGCTGCAGTTCATTTTGGTGTTTTAAAGGTTGGAGAAAAAGCAAATATCTTAGTTCAAATATTATCAGGTCAACAAAGTTATAATTCAACAACAAAAAATGGAATAACTTCACATAGTTGGGATAGTTGGGATGTAAGCTTTAGAATATTAAAATCATCAACAGATATTTCAACTCCTTTAAATCAGAAAACGCAAGATAATCAAACATTATATCAAGGAAATTTAACATCATATCGAGGACAAAACGGTCAAACATTTAACTTTTATGTTGAAGGATCTAATTCAGGAACTGTTTATGGAACTGATATTTATACTGATGATTCTAAATTATCAACAGCTGCAGTTCATTTTGGTGTTTTAAAAGTTGGAGAAAAAGCAAATATAATAGTTGAAATATTACCAGGTCAACAAAGTTATAATTCTTCAACAAGAAACGGAATAACTTCACATAGTTGGGATAGTTGGTATGGAAGCTTTAGAATATTAAAATCATCAACAGATACTTCAACTCCTTTAACTAAAGATCAATTATTGTATCAAGGAAATTTAACGACATATAGAGGGAAAATAAACCAAAAATTTAATTTTTATGTTGAAGGATCTAATTCAGGAACTATTTATGGAACTGATATTTATACTGATGATTCTGATTTAGGAACAGCTGCAGTTCATTTTGGTGTTTTAAAGGTTGGAGAAAAAGCAAATATAACTGTTGAAATATTATCAGGTCAGCAAAGTTATAATTCAACAACAAAAAATGGAATAACTTCTTATAGTTGGGATAGTTGGTATGGAAGCTTCAGAATATTAGATGTATTAACAGATACTTCAACTCCTTTAATTAAGCCAAATCAAATCCAGCAAACTCAAGAAAAACCATTATATCAAGGAAATTTAGCACAATATCGAGGAAAAAATGGAGAAAAATTTGATTTTTATATTGAAGGAAGTAATTCAGGATTTGTTTATGGAACTGATATTTATACAGATGATTCACATTTAGCAACAGCAGCAGTTCATGCAGGAATTTTGAAAGTTGGAGAAAAAGGAGAAATAACTGTTGAAATATTACCAGGTATACAAGGTTACAATGGAACAACAAGAAATGGAATAAATTCAAGAAGTTGGGATTCTCATTATGGAAGTTTTAGAATTTTAAAATCAAAAACAGATACTTTAACTCCTTTAACTAAAGATCAATTATTGTATCAAGGAAATTTAACGACATATAGAGGGAAAATAAACCAAAAATTTAATTTTTATGTTGGAGGATCTAATTCAGGAACTATTTATGGAACTGATATTTATACAGATGATTCTAAATTATCAACAGCTGCAGTTCATTTTGGTGTTTTAAAAGTTGGAGAAAAAGCAAATATAACTGTTGAAATATTACCAGGTCAACAAAGTTATAATTCAACAACAAAAAATGGAATAACTTCTTATCGTTGGGATGGTTGGTATGGAAGCTTTAGAATATTAGATGTATTAACAGATACTTCAACTCCTTTAATTAAGCCAAATCAAATCCAGCAAACTCAAGAAAAGCCATTATATCAAGGAAATTTAGTACAATATCGAGGAAAAAATGGAGAAAAATTTGATTTTTATATTGAAGGAAGTAATTCAGGATTTGTTTATGGAACTGATATTTATACAGATGATTCACATTTAGCAACAGCAGCAGTTCATGCAGGAATTTTAAAAGTTGGAGAAAAAGGAGAAATAACTGTTGAAATATTACCAGGTATACAAGGTTACAATGGAACAACAAGAAATGGAATAAATTCAAGAAGTTGGGATTCTCATTATGGAAGTTTTAGAATATTAAAATCAAAAACAGATACTTCAACTCCAATATTTCAACCAATTAATCAATTTAATCAATTTGATCAAAATCAAAATCAAAATCAAAATCAATTTAATCAATATCAACAAAATCAAAATCAAAATCAAAATCAATTTAATCAATTTAATCAATTTAATCAATTCCAACAAAATCAAAATCAATTTAATCAATTTCAACAAAATAAAAATCAAAATCAATTTAATCAATATCAACAAAATCAAAATCAATTTAATCAATTTAATCAATTCCAACAAAATCAAAATCAATTTAATCAATTTCAACAAAATCAAAATCAAAATCAATTTAATCAATTTCAACAAAATCAAAATCAATTTAATCAATTTAATCAAAATCAAAATCAATTTAATCAATTTCAACAAAATCAAAATCAATTTAATCAAAATCAATTTAATCAAAATCAAAATCAAAATCAATTTAATCAATTTAATCAATATCAACAAAATCAAAATCAATTTAATCAATTTCAACAAAATCAAAATCAATTTAATCAATTTCAACAAAATCAAAATCAGTTCCAACAAAATCAATTACATACAGGAAATTTATCTAAATATAAAAACCAAATTGGACAAAAATTTGATTTTTATATTGAAGGAACTGATACAGATATTATTTATGGAACTGATATTTATACAGATGATTCTAAATTATCAACAGCTGCAGTTCACGCAGGATTTTTAGGTATTAAAGAAAAAGGAAAAATAACTGTTGAAATATTACCACCTCAAAAAAACTTTAGATCATCAACAAGAAATAGAATAACTTCAGATATTTGGGAATTTCAATCAGGTTGTTATAGAATAATTGATGTATCAAAAGATAACTCAATACTTTTAAATCAAATTCAACAAACTCAAGAAAAACCATTATATCAAGGAAATTTAGCACAATATCGAGGAAAAAATGGAGAAAAATTTGATTTTTATATTGAAGGAAGTAATTTAGGATTTGTTTATGGAACTGATATTTATACAGATGATTCACATTTAGCAACAGCAGCAGTTCATGCAGGAATTTTGAAAGTTGGAGAAAAAGGAGAAATAACTGTTGAAATATTACCAGGTCTACAAAGTTACAATGGAACAACAAGAAACGGAATAATTTCAAGAAGTTGGGATTCTCATTATGGAAGTTTTAGAATATTAAAATCAAAAACAGATACTTCAACTCCAATATTTCAACCAATTAATCAATTTAATCAATATCAAGTTGAAGAAACTCAGGAAAAATTATTATATCAAAATCAACAAAATCAATTACATACAGGAAATTTATCTAAATATAAAAACCAAATTGGACAAAAATTTGATTTTTATATTGAAGGAACTGATACAGATATTATTTATGGAACTGATATTTATACAGATGATTCTAAATTATCAACAGCTGCAGTTCACGCAGGATTTTTAGGTATTAAAGAAAAAGGAAAAATAACTGTCGAAATATTACCACCTCAAAAAAACTTTAGATCATCAACAAGAAATAGAATAACTTCAGATATTTGGGAATTTCAATCAGGTTGTTATAGAATAATTGATGTATCAAAAGATAATTCAATACTTTTAAATCAAATTCAACAAACTCAAGAAAAACCATTATATCAAGGAAATTTAGCACAATATCGAGGTCAAAATGGACAAAAATTTGATTTTTATATTGAAGGAAGTAATTTAGGATTTGTATTTGGAACTGATATTTATACTGATGATTCAACATTATCAGTAGCAGCAGTTCATGCAGGTTTATTGAAAATTGGAGAAAAAGGAGAAATAACTGTTGAAATATTACCAGGTATACAAAGTTATAATGGAACAACAAGAAACGAGATAATTTCGAGAAGTTGGGGTAATTTTCCTGGAAGTTTTAGATTCATAAAATAAATACAAAAAATAATTCATTCATATTCCAAACAATTATTCTTTTTCTTTTTCTTTTCTTTTCAAAAAAAAAATTCAAAAAAAAGAAATTGAAAAAAGTTTGTTTTTGTTTTTGTTTTTGTTTTTGTTTTTGAAAGAAAAAAAGGAAAAATTGATAAAAAAAAAAGGAATTACCAACATTCCTCAAGATAAAAATTTTGATTGAGGAGTTGATCAAAAGTCTTTTTACCGAAAATATCAATCAAAGTTAACCTGATATCTTTTCCCATAGGAAGGTTTCCACAAACCATAATTTTCCCTTTATTCGCAATAACCTCTTTAACCAAACTAGCATTTTCCTTGATTTTATGCTGAACATAAACTTTTTCCTTTTGTTCACGCGAAAAGGCAAAAAATGTTTTTGTGATAACATTTGAACTAGCAAATTTTTCAATTTCATCTTTTAAGATAAAATCAACATCTCTTGTTCTGCAACCGAAGAAAAGATACAAAGGCTTTAAAGATTTGGGATCCAAAGTGGCTCTGTAATCAAGCATTCCTTTGAAAGCAGCCAAGCCAGTACCAGCTGCAATCATTATTGTTGGCGCTGATGAATCGTACTTGAAAGTTGTTTTTTTGAGGAAAATCATGACTTGCGATTTGTTTGGGATTGTTTGCAACAGATATTCCGAGCAGATACCCTTTTCAACAACTTGGACAATAATTTTCAGTTTGTTTGGATCGTTTTTTGGGGTTGATGCAATTGAGTAGAAGCGTGGTGCTAAACGAGGCAAGTTTTCATACAGAAATTGGAATGTAATTTTAATGGACTTGAACTGGTCAAAAAAATCAACAATGTTTTTCTTGTTTTTCAAAACAACCTCTTCATATTCTTTCTTGTTTGTTGCCAGTCGTTCAAGTTGTGTTTTTTCGCCAGAATTTTCAGCGTAGTTTGCAAGGAGTTGAAGAATATGCTGATCTGGTGCTCCTGTTATATCGCAAAAACGCGAAAGATAATCGAAGATCTTAAGCGGTTTGTTAAAGCGTTTTGTTGGCGGTTCAACTTTGAATTGCTGATTCAAATCCAAGTGCAATAAACGCGCGAATTTTTCGACATGTTCTTGTGGGTTAATTGGACAAATACCAACATGATCTCCAGGCTGGTAATCGATTCCAGATTTGGAAATATCAAGTAAAATTTGCCGACATTTTCGAGCGTTATTCTGGTCTTTGCCTGCGTTGAGAAGTTCTTTATTTTCTAAGACAAGCGCTGAGTAAGGGTTGTCGTAATCAATTTTGTTAGAGGGTAAATTCGAGTTTTCGAAATTGATGTCGATCCATTGCTGGTTGTCGTCGACTTGCATGTTATTTGAGTCAAGGAAAACAACTTGAGAGACTGATTTTGTTTTCTGTTGGATGATCTTAAGACCCTGATTCAAGCGGATCTGTTTGTTTAATTTATGCGCCCAATTTTCGAAATCATCATCTTTGATAGAATCATCGCGTTCACCGCGTGCGATGATTCTTAATCCTCCAAGATCCTCCATTCTTTGATCTATAAAACGCGCGAATTTTTGATATCTTCCACTAAAAACAGTGTTTCCAAGTCCATAAACAGCGTAATTAGTGCTTGAAAAAGTGTGAAGTGGCAAATTACTACTGAGATATTTAAATAAGTTTACTGCGTTATCTGGTGGATTTCCTTCTCCATATGTTGATGTGATAAAAATAACAACCCTTTGAGACGCAAGAAGCTCAGGAGCGCAATCTGCAAGATCAGCAACTTTGATATCGAAGGATTCTTCTGTTTCTTTGTTTTGTTTCATTATTTGCACCAAACGAAGAGCATAACTTTCTGCTTTTCCAGTTTGTGTTCCAAAAACAATCAAAATTTGGTGATCTTGATCAAAAGGTGAATTTTTAAAAAAATTCGAATTAGGAACTTTTGGATCGATATTTGATCCGTAAATTATCGCTTTTGCTTCTTCTTTAGACGGTCTTTTTTTAAGAGGATTTTGTACTGTATCACTCCAAATGCCTGGAATTATAGTTCCGCATTTTTTGCAAGCGCCGTTTTTGATTCCTTTTACTTCAACACTGTATCCCCAACGTTCAATCAGTTTCTCATTGCATTTAGGACAGAATGTTGCTGTTAGAGAGTCGCTGCTTATATTTCCTCCGAAAATGTAATTGAGACCTTCTTCTTTCCCTATTTTGTATGCTCTTTTGATTGTTGAAACTGGTGTTCTTGATTTGTGGCTCATTTTGTATGCTCCGTGGAATGCACTGATGTGCCATGGGATGTTAACATCAATACTTGCAATGAATTTTGCAATATTTCGGATTTCTTCATCCGAATCATTTTCATCAGGAATAAGTAGTGTTGTCTTTGTTTTGATTTTTGTAAAAATAATTCAATTATTTAAAATATTATTTAAAATTAAACTTACAACTTCAACCCAAACTCCAAGATTATAAAAACGCTCAATATTTTTCAATACAGGAGATAATCTAACACCAGATAAATCATGATAAAAACGATTTGTAAAAGCTTTTAAATCAATATTAATTGCATCTAAAACAGGAGCAAGTAATTCAACAGCTTCAGGAGACATATATCCATTTGAAACATAAACATTTTTGATTCCTTTTTTTTTAGCTAAACTAGCAGTATCAAAAGCATATTCTGTCCAAATAGTTGGTTCATTATAAGTATAAGCAATTGTTTTGCAATTATTCTTTAAACATAAACGAACTATTTCTTCAGGTGGAAGTGATTGTCCAAGTGATATATTTTCTATATCTTCAACTCCTCTTGTTGCCATTGAAATATGCCAATTTTGACAAAATGAACATGAAAAATTGCATCCGATTGTACCAACTGAATAAGCTGTTGAAGTTGGATAAAAATGGTGTAACTTTTTTTATATTCAATTTTATAATTATATTTAAAATTATATTTAAAATTATAATTAAAATTATATTTATATTTAGATTTATATTCAATTTTATAATTATATTTAAAATTATATTTAGATTTAGATTTAGATTTATATTTATATTTATATTTATATTTATATTTATATTTTGATTTATATTTAAAATTATATTTATATTTATATTTAAAATTATAATTATAATTATAATTATAATTATATATAGATTTATATTTATATTTATATTTATATTTATATTTATAATTATATTTATATTTATATTTATATTTATATTTATATTTATATTTATATTTATATTTATATTTATATTTAAAATTATATTTATATTTATATTTATAATTATATTTATATTTATAATTATATTTATAATTATAATTATATTTATATTTAGATTTATATTTATATTTATATTTATATTTATATTTATATTTATATTTATATTTATATTTATATTTATATTTATATTTATATTTATATTTATAATTATATTTATAATTATATTTATATTTATATTTATATTTATATTTATATTTATATTTATATTTATATTTATATTTATATTTATAATTATATTTATATTTATAATTATATTTATAATTATATTTATAATTATATTTATATTTATATTTATATTTATATTTATATTTATATTTATATTTATAATTATATTTATATTTATATTTATATTTATATTTATATTTATATTTATATTTATAATTATAATTTATATATATATAGATTTAGTTATATTTAGATTTAGATTTAGATTTATATTTATATTTATATTTATATTTTGATTTATATTTAAAATTATATTTATATTTATATTTATATTTATATTTATATTTATATTTATATTTATATTTATATTTATATTTATATTTATATTTATATTTATATTTATATTTATATCTATATTTATATTTATATTTAAAATTATATTTATATTTATATTTATATTTATTTAGATTTAGATTTATATTTATATTTATATTTATATTTAGATTTAGATTTATATTTAAAATTATATTTATATTTATAATTATATTTATATTTGTATTTATATTTATAATTATATTTGTATTTGTATTTATATTTATATTTATATTTATATTTATATTTATATTTATATTTATATTTATATTTATATTTATATTTATATTTATATTTATATTTATATTTATATTTATATTTATAATTATATTTATATTTATATTTATATTTATAATTATATTTATATTGTAACTCATTTTCTACAAACTGGTTTTTTCTCAATTGGATCAATATGTTTTGCAATTGCATATCCATAAATTTCTAAATATAATTTTCCATCTCTATTACGTCTTACTCCACATATTCCAGTTTTTTTAGGTTCAATAATACATCTTTGATAACAACAAGTGCACCTAACTTGTTTTTTATCTAATTTTTCATAAAGAATTGCTTCAGCCATAATTTAGAAAATGAATAGAAAAAAAATGAAAAAAAATGATTTGGAAAAAAAAACTATTCAACAATCCAAACAAAAAAAAAAGAAAAAGAAAAAAGATTTTAATTAATTTTTGCTTTTTATTTTTTTTGTTCTTCTTTTTTTAAATTTTGCCAAAGATAAAATAAATTTTCTTCAGGATCTAAAAAATGAAGAGAATAACCAACTTTTGGAATTAACATTTTTTCAGAAATAATTTTTCCACCAGATTCTTTTATTGCTTTAACAGCTTCATCAATATCATCAACTTGTATTGAATTAATAACACCTTTTTTATCTCTTACTTTTGCTAAACCTCCATTAATTCCTGCTGTTTCTCCTTCTTTAGTTGAAATCAACCAATAATCAAAATTTACATTTTCTGTTTTTTGAATTTTCCAGCCAAATACTTTTTCATAAAATCCTTTAATTTTAAGAGGATCTTCAGCATGAATATCAAAATGAACAACTGGATTCATTATTTTTATTGATGGAAATTTATTAATTAATGATTTAAAAAAATGAAAAAATAAAAATTGTTTTTTTGTTTTGTTTTTTTAATTAAAAAAATTTTTTTTTTCAATTTTTTTTTTTCATTTTTTTTCTTTCTTTTAAAAAATTTAAAATGATTTTTTTATTCTTAATTCTTTTTATTTTTTTAATTTCCTTTTTTTTTTACAAAAAATACAAAAGAAATAAAACCAAGAAAACACAAACATTTACATTCAAACTTAAACCAACAGATCCAGCAAGTCCTTTCCATCAATCACCAAAATTATTACATTTAAGAACTCCTTTATCAAAAACAAAGCGTTTTCTTGATTTAAGACAAACATTATCAACAAAACAAACAAATTCATTTTCATTTTCAAATCAAAAAAACACACCAAAATCTCCGCATTATTTTCAAAGCAAAAACAAAAGCAAAAGCAAAAACACTCCTTCAAACGAACTTAATTATTCTAATTCTCGATATAATCATTTCCAAAATTCGCCTTTATTCAAAAATAATTCTCATCAAAAATCAAATTCTAATATTTGGCAACAAAAACATGAAGAAAATCAAGAAAATTACTCAACAAATCCGTTATTTAATCAAGTCAATGAAATCCAAAAATACACTCCAAGAAACTATCTCAAAAATGAACCCAAAAAGAATGTCTTTACAAAAGATCCAAACGAGAAAAACATGCCAATTTTTTCGTTGAATCAATCATTAATAGACAATCCATCTCAGCAAACAGACCTAAACACACAAAGTTTTCAAACACAAGAATCTTTAGAAACATTTAAAGAATTTGATCCAAATCAAGAATATATTCCACAATCATCGATAAATCAAAATCCGCAAAAAAAAATAATCACCAAAAAAATCATAAGGAAAAAACCTCAAGTTATCACAACAAAAGAAAACCAAAAACAACCAAAGATTATTAAGATCAAAATTCCAGATGGTTGGAAAGGTCAAAAAAAACCGAAAATACGGCTTGTTCCAAGAAAAAGAGCACAACAACAACCAGAAATATATGAAGAAGATGATTTAAATACTAACAAAATTAGTAAAGTAACAAAAAATAGGCAAATTAATAAGAATATTCGCACAAAAAAACCTCAAATGGATTTACAATTTGCAAAGAAAACTTCCAAGAATCAAAATTTAAAAACCCAAGATCAAAAGACTCGAAATAAAAATACAAAAAGGATAATCCAAAAGAAAAATTCAAACGATATTTCTCATCGTCAAAATCTGAAAAATTTACAAATAATACAAGGAAATTCAAATATTGACCAAACAAGATCAAATCATCCATTATTTAATCAACCAAAATCAACAAATTTAGATCAAGATACAAATCAAGATAAAGATAAAGAAAATTCAAATATTGACCAAACAAGATCAAATCTTTCATTATTTAATCAACCAAAATCAACAGATTTAGATCAAGATACAAATCAAGATAATTCAAAAGAAAATCCAAATATTAATAAAACAAGATCAAATCTTTCATTATTTAATCAACCAAAATCAACAAATTTAGATAAAGATACAAATCAAGATAATTCAAAAGAAAATCCAAATATTAATAAAACAAGATCAAATCATCCATTATTTAATAAACCAAAATCAACAGATTTAGATAAAGATACAAATCAAGATAAAGATAAAGAAAATCCAAATATTAATAAAACAAGATCAAATCTTTCATTATTTAATCAACCAAAACCAACAGATTTAGATAAAGATACAAATCAAGATAATTCAAAAGAAAATCCAAATATTAATAAAACAAGATCAAATCTTTCATTATTTAATCAACCAAAATCAACAGATTTAGATCAAGATATAAATCAAGATAATTCAAAAGAAAATCCAAATAGTAATAAAACAAGATCAAATCATTCATTATTTAATCAACCAAAATCAACAGATTTAGATAAAGATACAAATCAAGATAATTCAAAAGAAAATCCAAATATTAATAAAACAAGATCAAATCATTCATTATTTAATCAACCAAAACCAACAGATTTAGATAAAGATACAAATCAAGATAATTCAAAAGAAAATCCAAATATTAATAAAACAAGATCAAATCTTTCATTATTTAATAAACCAAAATCAACAGATTTAGATCAAGATACAAATCAAGATAATTCAAAAGAAAATCCAAATATTAATAAAACAAGATCAAATCTTTCATTATTTAATAAACCAAAACCAACAGATTTAGATCAAGATACAAATCAAGATAATTCAAAAGAAAATCCAAATATTAATAAAACAAGATCAAATCTTTCATTATTTAATAAACCAAAACCAACAGATTTAGATAAAGATACAAATCAAGATAATTCAAAAGAAAATCCAAATATTAATAAAACAAGATCAAATCTTTCATTATTTAATAAACCAAAATCAACAGATTTAGATCAAGATACAAATCAAGATAATTCAAAAGAAAATTCAAATATTAATAAAACAAGATCAAATCTTTCATTATTTAATAAACCAAAACCAACAGATTTAGATCAAGATATAAATCAAGATAATTCAAAAGAAAATCCAAATATTAATAAAACAAGATCAAATCTTTCATTATTTAATAAACCAAAACCAACAGATTTAGATAGAGATACAAATCAAGATAATTCAAAAGAAAATCCAAATATTAATAAAACAAGATCAAATCTTTCATTATTTAATAAACCAAAACCAACAGATTTAGATAGAGATACAAATCAAGATAATTCAAAAGAAAATCCAAATATTAATAAAACAAGATCAAATCTTTCATTATTTAATCAACCAAAATCGACCAATTTAGATCAAGATACAAATCAAGATGATTCAAAAGAAAATTCAAATATTAATAAAACAAGATCAAATCTTTCATTATTTAATCAACCAAAATCGACAGATTTAGATAAAGATACAAATC
This sequence comes from Anaeramoeba ignava, assembly GCA_028826165.1. Classification (NCBI taxonomy): domain Eukaryota; family Anaeramoebidae; genus Anaeramoeba; species Anaeramoeba ignava. The sequence goes on from JAPDFW010000114.1 coordinate 453,254, forward strand.
AAGATAATTCAAAAGAAAATCCAAATATTAATAAAACAAGATCAAATCTTTCATTATTTAATAAACCAAAATCAACCAATTTAGATCAAGATACAAATCAAGATAATTCAAAAGAAAATCCAAATATTAATAAAACAAGATCAAATCATCCATTATTTAATAAACCAAAACCAACAGATTTAGATCAAGATATAAATCAAGATAATTCAAAAGAAAATCCAAATATTAATAAAACAAGATCAAATCTTTCATTATTTAATAAACCAAAATCAACCAATTTAGATCAAGATACAAATCAAAATCAAGATAAAGATACAAATCAAGATGATTCAAAAGAAAATTCAAATATTAATAAAACAAGATCAAATCTTTCATTATTTAATCAACCAAAACCAACAAATTTAGATAAAGATACAAATCAAGATAATTCAAAAGAAAATACAAAAACAGGATTATTTAATCAAACAAAACCAACAAATCCTGATCCAAATAAAACAACAACTTCATTATTTAATAAATCAACAGATCCAAATAAACCAACAACAAGTTTATTTAGTCAAACAAAAACAGGATTATTTAATCAAACAAAACCAACAAATACTGATCCAATTAAACCAAAAACAGGATTATTTAATCAAACAAAACCAACAAATACTGATCCAAATAAAACAACAACTTCATTATTTAATAAATCAACAGATCCAAATAAACCAACAACAAGTTTATTTAATAAATCAACAGATCCAAATAAACCAAAAACTTCAATATTTAATCAAACAAAACCAACAAATCCAGATACAAATAAACCAAAAACAGGATTATTTAATCAACAGCAAACAACAGATTTAAATAAAAAACAAACTTCATTATTTAATAAATCAACAGATCCAAACAAACCAAGTTTATTTAGTCAAACAAAAACAGGATTATTTAATCAACCAAAAACAGATCAAAATCAAAACCAAAACCAAAATTAAAATTAATATCAAAATTAAAATTAATATCAATATTAAAATTGAAATTAAAATTAATATTAAAATTAAAATTAAAATTAAAATTAAAATTTAAAATTAAAATTAAAATTAAAATTAAAATTAAAATTAAAATTCATTTATAAAATTAAAATTAATTTATAATTAAAATTAAAATTAAAATTAAAATTAAAATTAAAATTAAAATTTAAAATTAAAATTAAAATTAAAATTAAAATTAATATCAAAATTAAAATTAAAATTAAAATTAATATTAAAATTAAAATTAAAATTAAAATTAAAATTGAAATTAAAATTAAAATTAAAATTCATTTATAAAATTAAAATTAAAATTAAAATTAAAATTAAAATTAAAATTAAAATTAAAATTAAAATTAAAATTAATATTAAAATTAAAATTAAAATTAAAATTAAAATTAAAATTAAAATTGAAATTAAAATTAAAATCAAAATCAAAATTAAAATTAAAATTATTCAAAAGAAAAAATTATTCAATTAATTAATCGGAAATAATTTCAAAAAAAAATTTATTTTTGATTTAGAAAAGAAAAGAAAAAATTTTTTTTTCATTTTTTTTTCATTTTTTTTCTTTCATTTTTTTTTTAAATAGATAATTTTAAAAAAATGTCAAGAAGAAGACAAATTATAATTTCAGGTTTAATAAAAGAAAAAAAAAAATTTTTAAATAAATTTTTTAATTAATTTTTTAATTAATTTTTTCTCCAAATTTAGATGATGAATTTGGAAGTTATGGAAGAAAATATGATTATCCTGAAGATAATAGCTTTGGATTTTCTCCTTCTATTGGTATTTTTTTTATTGATTTAAATTAAATTTTTTTAAATTAAATTTTATTTAATTTATTTAAATTTTTTTAAATTAAATTTTTAATAAAAAAAAAGAACGTTTTATGATTGATCCAAATCAAGAAGGTGTTGAAATTTCTCTTGAACAATATGATGATGAGCAAAACAATGATCAAAGCAATTCAAATTCAGAAGATATTGATATTAATGAACAAGAATTTTTAGAAGATATTGTTACAATAAAGGATTTTTTTGAGAATAAATTTACAGAAAGAGAGATTGAAGATGCTCTTATTGAAAGTGATTACAACCCACATGATGCAATAGAATTATTACAAGACTTTTTAAACAGCCAGAAAAACAATCAAAATAATCAAACACAAAATCAACAAGATAAACAAGAAATTTCAAATCCTATTGCAATAAATGGAAAAAAGACAAGAAATCAAGGAATAAATGCTAATGAACAGTTGAATAAACCACAAAGAAATAATGGAAAGAAAAAGAAAAAGAAAAAGAAAAAGAAGAAAAATCAGAATCAAAATCAAAATCAAAATCAAAATCAAAATCAAAATCAAAATCAGAATCAGAATCAAAATCAAAATCAAAATCAAAATCAAAATAAAAATCAAAATAAAATTAAAAATGATATTCAAAATCAAATTAAAAATGATATTCAAAATAATATTCAAAATAATATTCACAATGATATTCACAATGATATTCACAATGATATTGAAAAAGATATTTCTTTTGAAGATGGTTTTGGATTTGAAATTCAAACAGTTTATAAAAAAAGCAACAAAAAACGCAATAAGAAAAAAAAGAATAATCAAAATCCAAACACAAAAAAGCAATCATCTTTAATGAATATTGCTAATATTTCATTAGATTCACCACAAAATCAAAAGAATCAAAAGAATCAAAATCAAAAAAATCAAAATCAAAAAAATCAAAAGAATCAAAATCAAAATCAAAAAAATATAAATCAAACAAATCAAAAGAATCAAACTCCAAAAATAAATCCAAAAACAAAAAATCAAAATAATCAAACTCCAAAAAACCTAAATCAAAATAATCAAACTCCAAAAATAAAAAATCCAAAAATATCAAAAATATCAACTCCAAAAACTCCAAAAACTCCAAAAACTCCAAAAACTCCAAAAAATTTAAATTCAGAACAATCAACTCCCAAAAAAATTCAACACCAAAGATCAAAAAAAAACAAGAAATTAATTGTAGAAATAACGGAAAAAGAAAATTTGCAAAATGTAAACAAAAAGGAACATTTGAATTTGGTTGTTTGCGGACATGTTGATTCAGGAAAATGCTTTAAAAAAAACACAGAAATTCTAATGTCAAATGGACAAATTAAATTAGTTCAAGATATCAAACAAAATGATGAAATTATGGGATTCAATTCAATTCCAAGAAAAGTTGTAAATATAACAAAGGGGCATGGAGAACTTTTTGAGATACGCCAAAGTTGTGGAAGCAATTACACTGTTAATAAGCATCACGTGCTGACTTTAGCTGCAAGGAGTACCTTTTCTCGCGAATACCAAGTTGTTGATATTTCTGTTAGAAAATTTTTGACGATACCAAAAAATCAACGCAAAAATTTTTATGGAATTCAGAGTTCAGTGGATTTCCCAACAAAATCAACATCACAAAATCCATTTGAATTTGGAAAAAGCATTGGAAAGCAAATTTGCAAATTGATCGATAATATGGATCAGGAAATTCCGTTAATAATTCCTGACGAGTTGAAAAGCAATTCTGTTTATATACGCAAAAATTTACTTGAAGGAATTCTTGATTCACTTTATTTATATTACAATACAAACAGCAACTCTTTTCTTATTCCTTTGAAACAGAAAATCAACACCGAAATTTACAAAGATTTACTGTTTGTTTCACGTTCTTTGGGTGTTGAGTGTATTTCAAGAGAAAATGAGATTGAAATGAAATATAATATTTTTTTGCAAGATAAGGAAAGAAATTTCAACACAATTACAATGTCAGAATTAGAAATTGAGTTTGTTGGAGAAGATGAATATTATGGATTCCAACTGGATCGCCAAGCAAAAGAGAGATTTTTCTTGGGAAATTTTACAATAACACACAACTCGACAATTATGGGACATCTTTTGCTTGATCTTGGACTTGTTTCTCAACACCAGCTCAGCAAGAACGAGAGAGAGTCTGAGAAGATCGGAAGAAAGTCTTTTAAGTTTGCATGGTTTCTTGATGAACATGAAGACGAAAGAAGCCATGGAGTAACAATTGATGTTGGAGTTAAACATTTCGAAACAAAAAATAAATCTATCACGTTATTAGACACACCAGGACACTCAGATTTCATTCCAAATATGATTTCAGGCGCTTCCCAAGCTGACGTCGCTATTTTAGTTGTTGATGCAGATGTCGGCGCCTTTGAAAAGGGATTTTTTTATGGGCAAACAAAAGAACATGTCCAACTTGTTAGAAGTATGGGCATTACACAGCTCATTGTGGCTGTTAATAAAATGGACTGTGTTGATTATTCAAATAAACGGTTTGATGAAATCAAATCGAAACTGCAGGTTTTTCTTGTCAAAATTGGTTTCCAGCAAGAAAATATTCAATGGATTCCTTGCAGTGGTTTCGAAGGATGGAATTTATTTTCAAATCAGAATTTTTCAAAAGAAATTCTTGAAAAAACTAAATGGTATAATGGAAATCCACTTGTTGATGCAATTGATAGTTTTAAATCTGTTGCAAGAGACTTAGAGAAACCGTTTCGTTTGTGTATTTCTGATGTATTTTCTCATCAAATTTATGGCTTGACAGTTACTGGAAAAGTTGAAAGCGGAAATGTTATGGTTTCTGATAAAGTAATCATAAATAATCTCAAAATATTTATTTCAAAATGATTTTAATATTTATTTTTTATAGATCCTGGTTATGCCAATAGCTCAAGTTTGCACAATTAAAAATTTAAAATTGGATCAAAAAGATGTTCAATTTGCTCAAGCTGGTGATAATATTCAGATTGGGATTTCTGGTGTTGATGAATCTCTTCTTTCGTAAATTTGAAATTCCAAAAAAAACAAATTAATTGTTTTTCAATTTAATTCAATTCAATTTAATTTAATTTAATTTATATCTTTTTAAAAATTAAAGAACTGGTCAAATTCTTTGTGATCCTGAATTTCCTATTCCAATTGTTACAGAATTTAAAGCTCATATTTTAACTCGAGATTTACCAAATCCTATTGTTAGAGGCTCTCCTGGAATTTTATATTCACAAAGTTTGAATGAATCTGCAATTATTAAGGAAATTATTGGATTAATTGATAAAACAACCAATCAATTACTTCCAAAAAAAGTTAAAGTTATTACAAGTCATTCATTAGCAATGGTTTTAATTGAAACTTCAAGACCTGTTTGTTTAGAAAATTTTGAAAATATGAAACAATTTGGAAGATTTGCATTTAGATTTCAAGGAAAAACAGTTGCTTCTGGTATAGTTAAAGAAATTATGACTCAAAAATAGAGAAACATTTATAAAGCATTTTATAAAGCATTTTATAAAGCATTTTATAAAGCATTTTAGAAACATTTATAAAGCATTTTATAAAGCATTTTATAAAGCATTTTAGAAACAAATTTAGAAACAAATTTAGAAACAAATTTATAAACAAATTTAGAAACAAATTTAGAAACAAATTTATAAAGCATTTTAAAAAAAGGAAAATTTGATTTTTTTTTTGGATTATTTGCTTTTTATTATTATTATTATTATTTTTCATTTTCTTCCAATAAAAAGCAAAAGAAAAAGAAATTAATTTGAAAAATTGAAATTAATTTGAAAAATTGAAAATTAAAAAGGAAAAAGAAAGGAAAATGAAAATTAAAAAGGAAAATGATAAATGATTTGAAGAAGAAACATTTTTTGGATAACAAGTATTAGCAGGATCTTCTTCATAAGATCCTAAATCATAACAACATCCAACTTCAACATCACAAAAACCAAAATGTGTAAGTAAAGAAGAAATATAAGAAGGAAGAGAAGAAGAGCCTTTATCAACAAGTTCATAAGGAGTTGTGAAAATCATTCCTGGTGGAACTGATTGTGGTGAAAGAATATAATCTTGATTATCATAAAAAGGATAAGTAAATCCTGGATCTAAAGAATCAAATCCATGATCTTCCCAATATTCAAATTCTGAATCTTCATAAAGTTGTGAAAGATTGTAAAAATACTTTCCTGATGTTGCATACATAATTCCATTTCCCCAATCATTATTTCTGCAATATCTGTGATAAAGATTATGATCTAAAAATAATTTTAAAGAATCAACACTATATGTTTGGCAGTCATAAAAAATTCCATTATTCTCAAGATCCATAAAAACATTGTTTTGTATCATTGTTTCATTCATTGAAGTTGATGCGAATCCTCCTAAATAAATTCCTACTTGTGAATGAGCAACAACATTATTGTAAATATAACTTTTTGTTTCTTGCCATTTTTTAAAGAAACTAAATCCATTGTATCCATTATTAAATGCAATATTTCGATAAAAAGCAACTCCTCCTGCATTATCTAAATAATATCCAAATCCTCCTTTTCCATTCCAATATTCTCGATGTTGACTTTGAGTTGTGAAACCAATTGAATTCAAACATCTAAAAAGATTATAAATGATAAAATAAATATTTTTGTTTATTAAATTTGATTGTTTTTTTTTTGATTTATTTCTTACGTATTATTCACAACAAGTGCATTATTGAAATAATGTGGAACACCTACTGTTTCATCAGTCCAAAACTTAATACATCCGCAATCAGCTTCTCCAACACAAGAAGAGGAAATGGTATTCCTAGCTACAAAAATATCAGTAGTTCTCACATTATTAGATCCATCATATCCATTATACGTGAAAAGCAAACCGTGATGACTCGTAATATGAATTGTATTATCTGTAAATGTAAGTTTATTAGGTGTTGTAAAAGCTACACCACTTCTAGTCATTGACCAATCATGAAACAATCCAAGATGATGGAAATTGTTTTTTTTAACAACCATATCAGTTACTCCAGGTTGAACCCAAGAAGCTCCCATAAATGGATAATACGCAATATAGAGAGCTGCAGCATTAATATGATCAATTTCATTTCCTTCAATTAACCAATTAGAATTGATTTTGATCCCAGTTCCAGTACCTCTATTAATGAAAATACCCCATTCACAATAAGAAATCTTGTTGTTTAAAATGTTAACACCCCATGATTTTGATGTATCTCCTCCTCTTTCTCTAATTCCTGATTCATCAAAAAATAAGAATTTTAAACCTTCAATAGTAATATAAGAAAAACCAGATAACTCCATTCCATAATTTCTAAATCCTGAAATTTCAACATTTCCAAAATCAGGAGAAACAGAACTTGGTGGCCAATAATAAAGTTCATGAGTAGAGTTATCCCAATAAAATTCTCCTGGTGAATCAAGAAGATGAAGTTTATTCTCAACATAATATCGTGAATAAAGTCCAATATAATTGCAAGCTCCTGAAAAATTTCCTGAAGAAGCAACTGTGATTTGGCCTGTTGAAGTTGAGTGACTTGCAATTGTTCTTTTATAGATACTATGACCTGTTGTTGCATCCGTAACATAAATGGTTCCACCAGTAAGATCTTGAATTGTTTTCAAATTTACTGGATTTGAATCACGTTGTCCAGTATGAGTTAATGTATAAGAAGAAAGATAACTAGAATCACAAGTATTATATATTGTTGGAAAACAATTCAAAGGAGCCATTGCTGAGCCACCATCAGCTTCAAGCCAATATCCTGTGAAATTATATTCTTCATGTGATTCATAATTTGGTGTTCGTGCAATAAATCCTCGATTTAAAACATTAAAATATTCATCAACAACTGAAACAAAATAGGGTGTGTAATCAAGATCTGGAATATATGCCTTTTTCACTGCTGGATCTAATTCAACATGACCTGATGCAACCCAACTATAAGAACTTCCACTTTTTGATCCAACAATAGCCGCATTTTGTCCATCTGCTTTTAAAGTAATTCTATCACTTGACAATCCGTTAAATGGAGGAGTGATTGTCTCTCTATAAACACCATCAGCAACATGAATAGTTGTTCCAGGACTGCATAAAAGAAATGCACGTTGAATTGTTTTGAGAGGATTGTAATAATTTCCTGAATTTTGATCATTTCCTGAATTACTGTTAACATAAAGATCAGAAACATAATTCACATCAAAATATACTTTTTTAACAAGCAAATGTCCTGTTGTTGTTCCTAATTGTGAGAGTAAGTTTCCTGCAGAAAAAACAATAAAATCGCCAACATCTGCAATATTTGGAACAGGAAGTGTTTTAACAACTGTATTTCCAACAAGAACAACAATTGATTTATCAAGTGTGATTCCAACTGTGATATCCAAAACTTGTAAACTTGATGACATTTCGAAAATATCATATGTCCAAACAAATAAATCAGATGAATTTGTATAATCAATCTCACCACAAAGAACACCTTCAGTATTCAGGAAAACACTTAAAACTGCAAGAGGATTCCAGTCTGAATTAGTAATTTGCAATATTCGAAAAGAATTTTTAACAAGAGACCACCAATCACTATTAGTTGGTGTTACAAATGAAGCTCCACTAAAATCTACTTGAATTTTTAAAAAGGCAGAAGGAATTGGTCCATATCCATAACTTTGAAATCCTCCTGTAGCTGTTCCACTAAATGGGATTTGTGCTCCGTTTTGTGTATATGTAATTGTTAATCCACTTTCTCCTTTGAACCAATTTCCTAAATCAGGAGTTGTTGTTAAAAAATCGAGTGTTTGCACATTTTTGAATGAATAAGTTTGAATATGAATTAGGATAAATAATAAAGAAAAAATTAATAAAAAGAATTGTTGTTTCATTTAATAAAAGAAAAAAAGCAAAAACCAAAATCAAAACTGAAAGGAAAAAAATGAGTTTTCTTTTTAAAAATAAAAGAAAAAAGAAAGAAAAATTTTTTTTTTCTTATTTAACTTGAAGAGGCAAAAAAATTTAATGAAAATACTCACGATTCAAAACAAAATCAATAAATTATTTATAAAATTAAATTTAAAATAAATTTAATATAAAAACTTTAATAAATAAACTGAAGATTTTTAATAAATAATTTTTGGATCGTTTTAATTAAATTTAATAACAAAAAAACTGACAATTCAAATGAAAAATAATAAATTATTTATAAAATAAAATTTAAAATAACTTTAAAACAAAATATTAATTGATTATTATTTAAATTTTTAATAAATAAATTAATAAATATTTTAATTAAATTTATTTCATAATTTTTAATTAAATTAAATTAATAATTAATAATAAATTATTTATAAAATCAAATTTAAAATTAATTTAATACAAAATAATAATTAATTATTATTTAAATTTTTTATAAATAAATTAATAAATATTTTAATTAAATTTATTTCATAATTTTTAATTAAATTAAATTAATAATTAACAATAAATTATTTATAAAATTAAATTTAAAATAAATTTAAAACAAAATATTAATTAATTATTATTTAAATTTTTAATAAATAAATTAATAAATATTTTAATTAAATTTATTTCATAATTTTTAATTAATTTAAATTAATAATTAATAATAAATTATTTATAAAATTAAATTTAAAATAACTTTAAAACAAAATATTAATTGATTATTATTCAAATTTTTAATAAATAAATTAATAAATATTTTAATTAAATTTATTTCATAATTTTTAATTAATTTAAATTAATAATTAATAATAAATTATTTATAAAATTAAATTTAAAATAACTTTAAAACAAAATATTAATTGATTATTATTCAAATTTTTAATAAATAAATTAATAAATATTTTAATTAAATTTATTTCATAATTTTTAATTAATTCAAATTAATAATTAATAATAAATTATTTATAAAATTAAATTTAAAATAAATTTAAAACAAAATGTTAATTAATTATTATTCAAATTTTTATAAATAAATTAATAAATATTTTAATTAAATTTATTTCATAATTTTTAATTAATTTAAATTAATAATTAATAATAAATTATTTATAAAATTAAATTTAAAATAACTTTAAAACAAAATATTAATTAATTATTATTTAAATTTTTAATAAATAAATTAATAAATATTTTGATTAAATTTATTTAATAATTTTTAATTAAATTAAATTAATAATTAATAATAAATTATTTATAAAATTAAATTTAAAATAACTTTTAAAACAAAATATTAATTAATTATTATTTAAATTTTTAATAAATAAATTAATAAATATTTTAATTAATTTTATTTCATAATTTTTAATTAAATTAAATTAATAATTAATAATAAATTATTTATAAAATTAAATTTAAAATTAATTTAAAAACAAAATATTAATTAATTATTATTCAAATTTTTAATAAATAAATTAATAAATATTTTAATTAATTTTATTTCATAATTTTTAATTAATTTAAATTAATAATTAATAATAAATTATTTATAAAATTAAATTTAAAATTAATTTAATACAAAAATATTAACTAATTATTATTTAAATTTTTAATAAATAAATTAATAAATATTTTAATTAATTTTATTTCATAATTTTTAATTAAATTAAATTAATAATTAATAATAAATTATTTATAAAATTAAATTTAAAATTAATCTAATACAAAATATTATTGATTATTATTTAAATTTTTAATAAATAAATTAATAAATATTTTAATTAAATTTATTTCATAATTTTTAATTAAATTAAATTAATAATTAATAATAAATTATTTATAAAATTAAATTTAAAATAAATTTAATACAAAAATATTAACTGATTATTATTTAAATTTTTAATAAATAAATTAATAAATATTTTAATTAATTTTATTTCATAATTTTTAATTAAATTAAATTAATAATTAATAATAAATTATTTATAAAATTAAATTTAAAATTAATTTAATACAAAATATTAATTAATTATTATTTAAATTTTTAATAAATAAATTAATAAATATTTTAATTAAATTTATTTCATAATTTTTAATTAAATTAAATTAATAATTAATAATAAATTATTTATAAAATTAAATTTAAAATTAATTTAATACAAAATACTAATTGATTATTATTTAAATTTTTAATAAATAAATTAATAAATATTTTAATTAATTTTATTTCATAATTTTTGATTAATTTAAATTAATAATTAATAATAAATTATTTATAAAATTAAATTTAAAATAAATTTAAAACAAAATAATAATTAATTATTATTTAAATTTTTATAAATAAATTAATAAATATTTTAATTAATTTTATTTCATAATTTTTAATTAATTTAAATTAATAATTAATAATAAATTATTTATAAAATCAAATTTAAAATAAATTTAAAACAAAATACTAATTGATTATTATTTAAATTTTTAATAAATAAATTAATAAATATTTTAATTAATTTTATTTCATAATTTTTAATTAAATTAAATTAATAATTAATAATAAATTATTTATAAAATTAAATTTAAAATTAATTTAAAACAAAATATTAATTAATTATTATTCAAATTTTTAATAAATAAATTAATAAATATTTTAATTAATTTTATTTCATAATTTTTAATTAAATTAAATTAATAATTAATAATAAATTATTTATAAAATCAAATTTAAAATTAATTTAATACAAAATATTATTGATTATTATTTAAATTTTTAATAAATAAATTAATAAATATTTTAATTAATTTTATTTCATAATTTTTAATTAAATTAAATTAATAATTAATAATAAATTATTTATAAAATTAAATTTAAAATTAATTTAATACAAAATATTAATTGATTATTATTCAAATTTTTTATTTTTTTTTTTCATTTTTTTATTCTCATTTTTTTAAATGAGTTTCTTTCAAAAAATTAATCCAATAAATGAACTAAATGAATTTTGTGAAAAAAATCAAGAATTTCTTGAAAAATTACTTAAAATTCTTGAAAATGGATATTGTATAGGATGTTCTGTTAGAATTTGTGGAAATTCACAATTCCTTTTTTACAAAACAAAATCACTCCCAACAAGCGAGGAAATATATAAAGAACTCAAACAAAAATTAAAAACAGCAATGAATGTTGAAGAAAATCAAACCAATCCTTTTAAAACTAAAATATGTCCTTCTTGTTTTGGAATTCTTCAAAATGATATTGTTTCAGATATCATCATTAAAACAAAAAAAAGATTCTATTCCTCATTTAAATCGTTCAATATTTCTTTACAAATTCCAGATCTCAAACCAGAATCCAAAATTATTGAGGAAGAAAAATTAGATCCTTCAAATCAATTTATTGCATTTAAACACTATTTGAAAAACATAATTTTTTTAGAAAAGATCAATTTCGAACAAAATTTCAATTCGAAAATGGTTCCACAAGTTAAGGCCAAATTAGAAATTTGTGTAAAATGGATTCCTTCAAATGAGATTGAAGAAAATAATTCAAATCAAAATTTAAATCAAAATTCAAATCAAAATTCAATTCAAAATTTAAATCAAAATTCAAATCAAAATTTAAATGTTAAAAGAAAAAGAACAAGAAGAACAAAACCAAAAAGAAAAACACAAAATGATTATTTGGATGAAATGGAAAAAATTGGACTAAGTTTGGATGTTGAAACAAAACACCAATCAATATGGATTACAGGAAACTATGAAAAGTATTCGAGGAGAGTGTCTCATTCTCCTTGGCATTTTGAAAATGTTAAAGAAGGAATAAATTCTGTGCAAGAATTCATTGCTCCTCATTTTATGCAAGTTTTCAAAGGAAAATCTATCAAATTCATGTCTTCAGGAAGAGAGGATGTTGATGTAAGAATGCTTTATCCAGGAAGGCCTTTTTTGATTGAAATTATTGATCCACATGATCCAAATCAAAATATTGATTTTTCTCAATATGAACAGATGATTAAAAATCAATCAGATGGAATTGTTTGTGCGAATTCACTTCGATTTGGAACAATCCAAGATCAAACCCAAATCAAAGAAGGAGAAGAAAACAAACGAAAAGAATATTGGGGGATTGTTTGGCTATCAAAACCAACTGATAAATCCAAAATTAATCAAATAGTTGCTCAAGTTTATTCTGAAAAATCTGATTCATTTGTAATTTATCAGAAAACTCCTGTTAGAGTTCTTCATAGAAGAGCTATATTATCGAGAGAAAGAAAAATATTTTCTTTACAATTTGATTTAATTAATCCTCATTTTTTATTTATGAAAACTCAAACTCAAGCAGGAACTTATATAAAAGAATTTGTGAATTCAGATTTTGGAAGAACTTCTCCATCTATTGCTGAGTTATTTCAATGCAAAGCAGAATTAGTTCAATTAGATGTGAAAAACATTATTTTTTAAATCCAAAGAAAAAGAGAATTTATAAAGCATTTCCAAAAAAATAAACAAAACAACAAAATTTGTTTTCTTTCTTTTTATTCTTTTGAAAAATGGATGAAATTTTGTTCTCAAAAAAAACCAAAAAAAAATAATCTATTTTTTGTTTTTATTCTCTTTTTCTTCTTCTTTTTCTTTTTCTTTTTCTTCTTTTTCTTTTTCTTCTTTTTCTTCTTCTTTTTCTTTTTCTTTTGAATCTTGTAAAAATTGTAAATTTGGTCTAATTTGTGTTCTTAGATTTGGTGGAGTTTCTAAATAATTTCTTTTTGTAATTCTTTGTGTAATTCTTTGAGACATTGATGCTCGAGGAGTATTTTGTACTAAATGTTTTTCTTGAATATTTATATTTTGTTGATATTCTTGAGAGGAATTACTTTTTCTTAAAATTTGTTTTTGAAAGTTTTGATTTTGTGAAGGAATTTGTTGAAAATTTCTTTTTTGGATTTGTGATTTTTGTGTTTCATTAAAAACGGATCTTTTTAATGAATGAGTTTTTTGTTGAATATCATCCTTATTTGAATTTCTAAATTTCAATGTATTTGAATGATTCAAATTTTTATGTAAATTTTTATTCAAGTTTTTATTCAAATTTTTATTCAAATTTTTATTCAAATTTTGATGTGAGTTTTCATAAGATTTTCTGAATCTTAAAGTTCTTTCATTAGCATACTTTTCTTTTGAATATTTTTCAATATTATTTTTATTTTCAATTTGATTTTGATTTATATTTTGATTTTCATTTTGATTATTTTGATTTTGATTTTCATTTTGATTTTTATTTTGATTTTGATTTTGATTTTGATTTTCTTTTTCTTTTTCTTTTTGATTATTTTTATTTTGATTTTGATTTTGATTTTGATTTATATTTTGATTTTGATTTTGATTTTGAATTTGATTTTGATTTATATTTTGATTTTGATTTATATTTTGATTTTGATTTATATTTTGATTTTGATTTTCATTTTCAATTTCAATTTCAATTTCAATTTCATTTTCAATTTCATTTTCATTTTGATTTTCAATTTCATTTCCATTTTGATTTTCAATTTCATTTTCATTTTTATTTTCATTTCCATTTTCAATTTCATTTTCAATTTCATTTTCAATTTCATTTTGATTTGAATTTTCTTCAGTATTTTGATTTGAATCAATATCTATATCTTCCAAAATAGGTGATTCATATGGTTCAATAATTTTAGATTCATTACCATTTCCTTTTTCTTTATTCTTCTTTTTCTTCTTCTTTTTTTTATATTTAATTTTTTTTTTGTTTTGTTCTGAATCTGATTTTTCTTGTTTTTTATTTTTTCTCTTTTTAATTTTCTTATATTTCTTCTCTAAATTAATAGAAACATCAGATTTACTTCGTGTTTTTTTATCTTGAGCTTCTTTTTTGCAAAAACTACAAATATATTTTTTAGAAGTTGATTTTTTGTTTAAAGATCTTGTTTTTCTTATACACTGTTCATGTTGATAAAATTTGCATTTTGAGCATTTAATTAAATCTTGATAATATACTGGATTAGGATTAGTCTATGTTTTTATTATCAAAAGAGTATTCAATAAAGAAAAAAAGAGGTTAAATCAACATGATTTTTGCTCAAATTATTTTTTTTATTTAAAATTGAATTATTAAAATAACCCACATTTAAACATTTACAACGTATTTCCCTCGTATCACATTTTTGACAGAAATATGTTTGAGGAATGTTTTTTGGGTCAATTTTCATGCATTTAAAATGTTGCCATTTTTCACATTTTTCACATTGAATTAAATTTTTAGATTGTTTTTTTGAATTACAAATACATTCAATTTTATATTTATTTTTATTTTTATTTTTATTTTTCATTTTATTTTTATTTTTACAAGAAGAAAAGAAGAAGAAAAATGAAAAAAAATGAAAAAAAATGAAAAACAAATTTTTTTCCGATTTTATTTTTTTTAAATTAAAAAAATTATTTAAAAACCGTTAAAAAATTAATTTTTTTTCATTTTTTTTCATTTTTTTTCTTTTAAATTTTAAATTTTAAATTTTATTATTTTTAAAAAAAAATCAAAAAACAAAATGAATCGAAAAAATCAAACAAAAAAATCAAAAAATTCAGAAATAGAAACAGAATTAATAGATAAGAAAGATTTTACACAAAAAATTGAAGAATTAGTAAAACAATGGAAAAGAGAACCAGCAAAACCAATTAATCCAAAAACAGATACATTAACATTTCAACAAATTGAAATTGATCAATATTATGGTTCACCAATGAAAGGAATGCCTGTTCCAGAAATTGGTCCTGTTCCTATTTTAAGAGTTTATGGAGTTACAAGTGAAGGTATAAATTTTATTTTAATTTTAATTTTAATTTTAATTTTATTTTAATTTCATTTCATTTTATTTTATAGGGAATAGTGTTTTAATGCATGTTCATGGTTTTACACCTTATTTTTATGTTCCTGCTCCTCCTGGGTTTAAACAAGAAGATTGTGAATCTTTTAAAAAAGCACTTGAAGTTAATTTCTTTTAAAAATTCAAAATAAAAATAAAATTGAAAATCAAAATCAAAATCAAAATGAAAATCAAAATTAAAATCAAAATCAAAATCAAAATCAAAATCAAAATCAAAATCAAAATCAAAATCAAAATCAAAATCAAAATAAATAAAAATCAAAATCAAAATCAAAATCAAAATGAAAATCAAAATCAAAATCTAAATCAAAATTTAAATTCAAAATCAAAATCAAAATCAAATTGAAAATCAAATTCAAAATCAAAATCAAAATTAATTTAATTATTAGAATCGAATGATGAATGAAGTTACTTCAAAATCACTTCAAGCACAAATTTATGTTAGATCAGTTGATATAGTTTATAAAAAAAGTATTATGGGACATTATCCAGGAAAAGATTTACCATTTATTGTTTTATGGATGTGTCTTCCAAGACATGTTCCAGTTGCAAGAAATATCCTTTAAAAAACAATTTAAAATCAAAATCAAAATCAAAATCAAAATCAAAATCAAAATCAAAATCAAAATCAAAATCAAAATCAAAATCAAAATCAAAATCAAAATCAAAATCAAATTCAAAATTCAAATTCATTTTTTAAAAAAATAGTTTTTCTTTGATATTATATTTGGTTTTATTTTCAATTTGAATTTTTTTACAGATTTTAACTGATGGTTTTGCATTCCCAAATTTTCCTTTTATTCAATATCCAACTTTTGAAAGTAATTTATTGTTTGTGGTTAGATTTATGGTTGATAGAAAAATTGTTGGAGGAAATTGGATTCAAGCTCTTCCTGGAACATATTTTTTAAGACAAGAAAGTGAAAAAACATCACGATGCCAAATTGAATTTGATATAGCATATCCTTTTTAACATCAAAATTAATATTCAAATTAATATTCAAATTAATATTTAAATTAATGTTCAAATTAATATTCAAATTATTTAAATAAATATTCAAAATAAATATTTAATTAATATTCAAATTAATATTCAAAATAAATATTCAAATTAATATTCAAATAAATATTAAATAAACATTCAAATTAAACATTCAAATAAATATTCAAATTAATATTCAAATAAATATTCAAATTAATATTCAAATTAATATTAAATTAAATAATAATATCAAAATCAAATAAATATTAAAATTAATATTCAAATTAATATTAATATTAATATTCAAATTAATATTCAAATAAACATTCAAATAAATATTCAAATTAATATTCAAAATAATATTAAACCTTCCTTGACATAATAAACACTTGGGATAAATTTTCTAGTTTACCTTCAGAAGGAGAATGGCTACAAATAGCACCACTCAGAATTTTATCATTTGATATCGAATGTTCTAATCAACAAAACAGATTTCCAGAACCAGAACAAGATCCAGTGATTCAAATATCAAATGTAGTTTCAATTCAAGGAGGAAAAGAAATATGCAAGAATGTACTAACATTAAAATCATGTTTGGGAATACCAGGAGCACAAATATACTCATTTGATCACGAAAAAAACCTTCTTCACATGTGGAATCAATTTGTGAATGCAATTGATCCTGATATCATAATTGGATATAACACAAGCAACTTTGATATTCCCTATCTCATCAATAGAGCACGTAAATTGCATGTCGCTGGATTCACGAAACTAGGAAGGATCATAGCAGACGCATCCGTGATAACAAGCACAACATTTTCTTCCCGAGCATTTGGAAAGCGAGAAAGTAAATACACTCACATAACTGGAAGAGTACAGTTTGATCTACTTCAAGCAATTACAAGAGATTATAAACTCAGCTCATATTCTCTTAATTCCGTATCAGCACTGTTCCTTGGCGAGCAGAAAGAAGATGTGCCTCATTCTATTATATCAGATCTCCAAAACGGTGATGCTCAAACTCGCCACCGTTTGGCTGTGTATTGTCTTAAGGATTCGATTCTTCCAATTAAACTTCTTGACAAATTAATGATTGCAATCAATTATATAGAAATGGCTAGAGTTACTGGCGTCCCTATTAACTATATTATCAGTCGCGGTCAGCAGATCAAAGTTGTTTCGCAGTTGTACCGTAAAACTGCAGAAAGGAATTTGCTTATTCCTACTCTTGGATCAAAAGGAAAGAAATTTAAAGGAGCAACTGTCATCTCTCCAAAAAAAAATTTCTATAAAACTCCAATTGTTACTTTGGATTTTACTTCATTGTATCCTTCTATTATGATTGCTCATAATTTGTGCTATTCAACTTTGTTGACAAAAGAACAAATATCTTCATTAGATCCGAAGATGTATACTGAAACACCAAGTGGACGTAAATTATTGATTTTTTATATATTTTTTTGCTAGTTCAAAAAAAAATTCTCATTTCTTTATTTCTTCTTATTTTTTTTGAAAATAGATTTTTTTTTGAAAAAGGAATTTAAACAAGGAATATTACCAGAGATTCTTCAAGAACTTCTTGCAGCAAGAAGAAAAGCCAAACAAGAATATGCAAAAGAAACTGACTCACTTCGAAAAAATGTTTTGAATGGAAGACAATTAGCGCTTAAGATTAGTGCAAATTCTGTTTATGGATTTACAGGTGCTTCAACAGGAAAACTTCCATGTATTCCAATTCCTGAGAGTGTAACAAGTTTTGGAAGACAAATGATTGAGTTGACAAGTAATCTAGTTGAGACGAAATACAGCAAGAAAAATTCTTTTGAAAATGATTCTGTTGTAATTTATGGAGATACTGTAATTAAATCAAATTTAAATTAAAATTAAATTTAAATCAAATTTAAATTAAAATTAAATTTAAATCAAATTTAAATTAAAATTAAATTTAAATCAAATTTAAATTAAAATTAAATTTAAATCAAAATTAAATTTAAATCAAATCAAAATTAAATTAAAATCAAATCAAAATTAAATTAAATTAAATTAATAAAGGATTCCGTTATGATTAACTTTGGTCAAATCCCAATGCAAAAAGCAATGGATTTAGGAAAAGAAGCAGCTAAATATGTCACTGAACATTTTGAAAAACCAATCAATCTTGAATTTGAGAAGATTTATTGTCCATATCTTTTAATCAGTAAAAAACGATATGCAGGATTGATGAAAATGTCTATTAACGATCCAGGGAAAATTGATGCGAAAGGAATTGAAACTGTTCGAAGAGATAATTGTCCTCTTGTGAAGAACTTGATCACGATCTGCTTGGAAAAAATACTAATTGAACAAAATGTAGAAGGAGCAATTGAATACACAAAACAAACAATCAGCAATTTATTAAGAAATCAACTGGATATATCTTTATTGATTATCACAAAAGCACTAACAAAATCCGGGAAGGAGTATAAAAACAAACAACCGCATTCAGAACTAGTTGAGAAAATGAAAGTAAGAAATCCTGGGAATGAAGTGCATATTGGAGACAGAATCCCGTATGTAATCATCAAGGCTATTCGAGGCACAAGAGGATATGAACGGGCTGAAGATCCGATATATGTTCTTGAAAATGGGATTCCTATTGATGAGCAATATTATCTTGAGTCGCAACTGTCAAAACCTTTGATTCGGATTTTCAAGCCAATTTTGGAAAACCCTAAAACGTTACTTAGTGGAGATCATACTAGAACGTTATCAAGAGTTACTCCTTCAGTGAAAACTGGAGGAATGATGAAGTTTGTTAAAATACAGAAAACTTGTCTTTGTGGAGCTAAGGCTATTGGTGAAAATGATCCTATTGTTTGTGATATTTGTAAGGAAAAAGTTCCTGAAATGTATCAAGATCGTCTTCAAGCTGTTGTTAATTTGGAAAAGAAGTTTTCTTTATTGTGGACCCAATGTCAGCAGTGTCAAAAAAGTTTAGTTCAAGAAGTTCTTTGTACTTCAAGAGATTGTCCTATATTTTATAGAAGAAAAAAAGTTTATCAAGATTTGGAAGAAGCAAATAAAACTTTAGAAAAATTTAATGAGTTAGATTGGTGAATTCAAAAAGAGATTTAATATTAAAATCAATATTAAAATTAATATTAAAATTAAAATTCATTTATAAAATTAAAATTAAAATTAAAATTAAAATTCAAATTTAAAATTAAAATTAAATTAAAATTAAAATTAAAATTAAAATTCATTTATAAATTTGAAATTAAAATTAAAATTAATATTCATTTATAAATTTGAAATTAAAATTGGAATTAAATTTAAAAAAGTGGAACAAATTCTCTTTTTGTTAAAAAATTAAAAAAAATTTTTGGAATAAATTTATTTTCATTTTTTTCATTTTTTTCATTTTTCATTTTTCAATTTTTAATAAAAAATGACTTATAATATTTCAGAAGAAGTTGAATTATTAATTAAAGAATTAGAAAGACTTGGTGTTAAACAAGATGATGGAAGTTATGTAACAACTTTTGGAGAAGTTTTTCATGATTCAAGAATTGAACAAATGTTTGAAAGTCTTGTTGGAATTTTAAAAGCAGCAAAAAAACAAAAAGCAATTGATTTTAAAGGAGAAATGTTATTTCAAGGAGTTCATGATAAAGTTGAAATAAGATTACTTCCTTTAAAAAAATAACCATTTAAAAAAAGAAAAAAAATTTTTTTCGTAATTTCTTTTTTAATTTCTCTTTTAATTTGATTTTGTTTTTTTTTTCTCCTTTTCTTCTTAATTTTTTTTTTTTTTTTTAACAATTAAGAAATTTTAATTAATAAAAATTCTAATTAACAAAATAAACAAAAAACAAATGACATTTCAAAACTTCGTTTTTTTTTCAAAATTTTTTTTTTTCATTTTTCAATTCTATTTTCAATTCAAATCAAAACCTAATTTCAAAATTTCATAATCAAAACGAACATAAAAAAAGCAAAATGAATACGCTCGAACAATCACTAACAAAAATGCTAGAAGAACACCAGTACGCTGATGTAAAATTCGTAGTTGGAGAAGCAAAAACAGAAATTTTTGCACATCGATTAATTTTGTCAGTATCAAGTGAGTTTTGGATGAAGATGTTTTTTGGGTTAGAATGGAAAGAAGTTACACAAAAGAGAGTAGCAGAAGTAGTTGTGCCTGATTTTGAACCAGCGACTTTCCAGCAAGTTCTGCGATTTGTGTACACTCGCGAAGTTGTCCTTGACGAGACAAACGTGCTGGATATATACAGGGCCGCAGACAAGTATCTTATCACGGATCTTCTTGATTATTGCACGCGGTTTGTGATGCATAATATCTCTTATGATAATTGTCTTCAAATTTTCCATTTTTGTCAGTATTTCACAAAAGGAGACCTTTATAACCAAGTTTGTGAATTTATTGAAAAGCGATCGAATGATTTGTTCCGTGAATCAGATTCCCTTGTTAATCTGGAACAGGATTCTATCCGCGAAATTCTCGAACTTAAAAATCTCAGAATAAAAGAAATCGATTTATTTGATAAAGTCGTTAATTGGGGTAAAGCAAAAGCTCAAAAAGAAGGTGGTAATCCAAAGGATTTTCTTGATGAATTGATACCTTTGATTCATTTGGAAGTTATGACTAAAGATGATTTGATTCTTTTGTTGGGTAATGAATTTATTGAGCAATCTCAACTTACTGTCTTGATTAAAGAAAAGGTTTATGAAACTGTCAATTTCTCTTCAGGAAGAAGAGGTTTATGTGCAAAGCCTCCTCAAGAAGTAATTTATATTATAAATATAAATATAAATATTTAAAATATAAATATAAATATAAATATAAATATATAAATATAAATATAAATATAAATATATAAATATAAATATAAATATAAATATAAATATAAATATAAATATAAATATAAATATAAATATAATTATAAATATAAATATAAATATAAATATAAATACAAATATAAATATAAATATTTAAAATATAAATATAAATATAAATAATAAATATAAATATTTAAAATATAAATATTTAAAATATAAATATAAATATAAATATAAATATAAATATAAATATAAATATAAATATAAATACAAATATAAATATTTAAAATATAAATATAAATATAAATATAAATATAAATATAAATATAAATATAAATATAAATATAAATATAAATATTTGAAATATAATTATAAATATAAATATAAATATAAATATAAATATAAATATAAATATAAATATAAATATAAATATAAATATAAATATAAATATAAATATAAATATAAATATAAATATAAATCTAAATATAAATATAAATATAAATATAAATATAAATATAAATATAAATATAAATATAAATATAAATATAAATATAAATATAAATATATATATAAATATAAATATAAATATAAATTTAAATTTACAAAAAAAAAGCTTAAAACAATAATTGTTGCATCAGATGATCGAGATCCTTATGTTAGTGATCTCGTAGAATCAATGAAAACTAACGGAATTGTTGTAGTAGATCGTTTCAACGGAAGATCTGCAACACCATCATTAGAAAAACTATTAGAATACGATGTAGTTGTAGTATATGCAGATTACGATTGGAGCAGCCCTACTGATGTAAGCAACGTTTTGAAGCAATATGTGGAATCAGGAGGAGGACTTTTACTTTTTGGAGCATTTGCACTTGCAACAAATCATCCAGGAAAAGATCTTCTTGGAGATATCACAACCGGTTTTATTCCACTTGGAAAAGGTGAAGTTCGAAGAGATTCAAATCATACACTAGGCGAATTTGATCATTTGCATGAAATAATGAAAGATGTCACTTCTTTTGATGGTGGAAAATCTTCCTTCTTTGTTGACACTAGTGAGGTTAATCAAGGTGAAGTTATCGCCCGTTGGGAAAATGGTATCCCTCTTGTTACAACTAAACAGCCAACTGCTACTTCAGGTCAAATTGTCGTTCTTAATTTCTTCCCAATGTCAACTATTGGTTTCTCTACTGGTTGGTTACCTTCAACTCATGGCAGAAAATTGATTGCAAATGCTTGCGATTTTGTTGCTCAAAATTCTCCTAATTCTATGAAACTTTAAATTTTCAAAAAAGAATTTTTTTTTTGCTTTTTTTTTTGTTCCACTTTTTTTTTTTACTTTTTTTTTGGATCTTAATTTCCTCTTTTGATTTCTTTTCAATTTCCTCTTTTATATTTCTTTTCAATTTCCTCTTTTATATTTCTTTTCAATTTCAATTTCTATTTCCTAAACAAAATTCAAAATTAAAACAAAAATTTAAAAAAAAAAATGGAAAATTAAAAATGTTTTATTTATTCATTCATTCATTCATTCTTATTTAAATCAATTTAAAAACAAAAATTAAAAACAAAAATTAAAAAAAATTAAAACAAAAATTAAAAACAAAAATTATTTTTTAAAAGAATTTAAATTCAAATTGATTTTGATTATTAAATTGATTTTGATTATTAAATTGATTTTGATTATTAAATTGATATTTAAAATTGAATGGATTTGGATTTGGATTTGGATTTGGATTTGGATTTGAATTTGTTGAATCTTTTGTTATTTTTTCAAAAATTTCTAATCTTCTTGTTAATCGATTTGGAAAAAAAGGAATTATATTATTTTCTTTCTTTTTTAAATTATAATGAATAAATCGACATCTTTTTCCATAAGGACAATATCCTTGAGTATGAAAAGCTTTACATAATTGAGTTTTATATTTTGGATGTCTTGGTTTTTCTCTAAATTTTTTAATAAAAAATAAAAAGGTTATTTTTGTTATTTTTGTTCTTATTTTTAACTGAAAAAAAAGAGTTAAATCTTTTAAATTTACCTAAGTTCTTCAATTCCATGAGCAAATCTACAAGATTCTCCAAATTTACAAGTTCCAGTTTCTTCCCAAGATCTACAAAGTTCTGTTTTATATAAAGGATCTTGATTTTGATTTTGATTTTCGTTATGATTATGATTATGATTATGATTATGATTATTCAATTGATTTGGAAATTGATTTGGATTTGGAAATTGATTTGGATTTGAACTTAAATTTTCTTTTGATTCATATTCTATTAATAAGTTCCAATTTTGATCTTCTCTTGTTTCTTTTTGATATTCATTATTCTTATCTGCAATATCTGCGGTTTGAATTTGTATTGGTTGCTCTTCTTTTGGTGATGTTATTTGATTTCTTTTTTCTTCTTTAATAAAATCGGACAAATTTGATTTGTTTGGTTTTTTTCCTTTTTTGTTTTTTCTTTTTTGGTTTTTGTTTTTGTTTTTTTGGAAATATTTCTGATCAATTGTTTCTGCTTTAAAATTTACTCCTCTTGGTTTTGGTTCATATTGAAAAGTTGTTTGATTTTGTTTAATTGCAAGCATTTTAAAAAAAAAAATTGAAAATAAAAAAATAAAAATAAATGAAAAAAATAAAAAGATAAAAATGAGAACAAAATAAAAATAAATTTTTTTCTTTTATATTTTTTTTCTTTTAATATGTGTAATTTTAAAAAAAAAGAAAAAAACAACTATTCCTTGTAAAAAAAAAGAGATAAATTTTTTTCCTTTTTTCTTTCTTTTTTTTCCTGTTTTTAATTTAATAAATCAATTCAATTTCCATTTTTAAATAAATTAATAAATAAAAACTTGTCTAATTTTGTTTGTTATTTTTCAATTTAAATTTTAATCCACTTTTTTTCCGTTTTTTTTGATCTAATTAATATTATTATATCTAATAATATTTTTCCTGTTTTAATTTAAATAAATTAATAAATAAAAACTTGTTTAATTTTATTTGTTATTTTTCAATTTAAATTTTAATCCACTTTTTTTCCGTTTTTTTTTGATCTAATCAATATTAATATATTTAATAATATTTTTCCTTTTTTAATTTAAATAAATTTATAAATAAAAACTTGTCTAATTTTGTTTGTTATTTTTCAATTTAAATTTTAATCCACTTTTTTTGATCTAATTAATATTATTATATCTAATAGTATTTTTCCTGTTTTTAATTTAAATAAATTAATAAATAAAAACTTGTCTGCTTTTGTTTTTAATTTAAATAAATTAATAAATAAAAACTTGTCTAATTTTATTAATTATTTTTCAATTTAAATTTTAATCCACTTTTTTGATCTAATTAATATTATTATATTTAGTAATATTTTTCCTGTTTTAATTTAAATAAATTAATAAATAAAAACTTGTCTACTTTTGTTTTTGATTTAAATAAATTAATAAATAAAAACTTGTCTAATTTTATTTATTATTTTTCAATTTAAATTTTAATCCACTTTTTTTCCGTTTTTTTTTGATCTAATTAATATTAATATATTTAATAATATTTTTCCTTTTTTAATTTAAATAAAAAATTATCTAATTTTATTTTAATTAATTCACTCTGAATTGATTAATTTCTGTTTATTCCTTTTCATCTAATGCACATTAAAAAGTTTTTTTTTGAGTAAAAAAGGAAAAAAATGAAAAAAACAAAACAAAACAAAACAAAAATGATTATTTAAATTTTTTGATATTTCTCATATAATGATTTAAGAGTTGATTCAACATAATTTTTAAATCTGTCTTTAAAAACTCCTGAATTAGTTGTTGTTCTTTCACCAAAACAAGCTAAAATATTGTAAAAATTGAATTAAAAAAAAAGTGGAAAATAAATTTTGTTTTGTTTTGTTTTACCTTTTGCTAATAAATAATCTCTTAAATCTCTTTTTGGAATAATTGGTGGATCTGGAAAATAAGGTTCAAATTCTGGAACTGATTCTTTTCTTGCAGTTTGAATTCTAATTTTTTAAAATAAAAATAAAAATAATAATCAATACAAAAAAAGAAGAGAATTCAAAATGATTAAATTATGATTTAATTTTTACATATAATTTCTTTCTTTTAAATTCAAATTCTTTAAAGGTCTTACAGCAATTAAAACATCTAAATAGAGAAATAAAAAATAATTATTTTTCTTTTTGAATATTTTCTTTTTGAAATTTTTTTGAATACGATTTTGTTTTGAAATAAATGTTTCTGGATTAAAAAGATCTTTTCCATCAAGAAATAAAATCACAACAATATCATTCCCAATATGTCTTTTTTTCTCAATCTTTTTATAATTATTTTTATAATTATTTTAATATTTTTGATTTTTGAATTTATTTTTGATAAATACTTGAGGATTATTGATTTCTGTTGTTGAAGTTGGAATTAATGTTGAAACATGAAACATAATTTCCATTTCATTCCATGTTGTGAAAAAACTATATTTTCCACTGAAATTATCTTTGTTTTTGTTGAAATTTTTTGAAATTATTTGTTGAATTATTTTTGAAATTTGTTTCAATAAAATTACGTTTAGTATCAAGTCCTCCTCTATAATGATCAAAATGAAATAATTCTACTTTTTCTCCTAATATTTGAAGAAATTCATTAAATTCTCTACTTCCTTTGTCTAAAATATATTTATAAATTATAATTCAATCCAAATTAAAAACTGATTTCTTTTTGATTATTTTTTTTTTGATTACTATTTGATAAAATTTCTTCTTCTGTTGTTTGGCCATCTTTTACATAAACAACTCCAAATTTGAATTGATAAATACTCTTTAAAAACATTGAATATAATAATTTTCATTTTGTTTTTGTTTTTGTTTTTGTTTTTGAAATAAAATAAGTTAATAAAGATAAACCAAAATCCAGAATAATTTTGTTGATTATTTTCAAATAATAACTTTTGATTTTTCGATTGAAACTAGTGATTTTTCATCTTCTTGATCATTTTGATTACAAGTAAAAATTTCCACATTTTTAAATGAAGAATCGAATGTTTCTATTACTTTTGAAATAGATGGTCCCATACAAAATAGATTCCGAAAAAATGAAACATTTAAATCATTTTTTTTTACAACATGAAATTCATGATTTTCTTTATATAATACAAATATTTTATAAATTTCTTCTTTATTTTCTTGTTCTTGTTCTTTTTCTTTTTCTTCTGTTGTCTCTTGTATACAAATTGAAGTGTAACCTTTTTGTGGATGTTTTGAAACAAAATGATAATATTCTAATATTTCGAAATTAATATTGAATTTAATATTGAATTTAATTTTGATTTGAAATAATCAACCTTTCCCAGAAAAATGATTTGTAAATGTTTTTTCATTTGAAATGGGTTTTAATTTCTTTTTTTCATTGCAAAAAACTTCCTCAATTATCCAATTTTGACTTCCTTTTAAAAATAAAAATTTGTAATTATTTTTTTTATGTTCTTTAACAATTTCAATATCTAAAGAATCATTTTGAATATTATCTTGATATCCAATAACTTGTATAAATTCATCATCATCAAATTTATATTGAGTATCATTAATTTGTTTTCTTTTTTGTTTTCTTGAATTTAATATTTTTTTATCATTCATTTTATTTTTAAATTTTTGATCAAAAAAAAAAATGAAAAAAAAATGAAAAAAAAAAATAAAAATAATTCGCCTTTTAATTTTGGATTGTTTTTGCTTTCGAAATTCTTCTTCTTTTTTCTTTCTTTTTTTCTTTCTTTCTTTCTTTCTTTCTTTTGTTTACTTAAAAAATAAAAAATAATAAATAAATAAATAATAAAGAAGAATAAGAAGAACAAGATCAATTCCTTAAACAAAAAAAAATTTTTATTTTTTTAAATTTAATTTTAAATAGATTTTCTTTATTTTTTGAATTAAATAAATTGTTCTTTTCAAATTCAGTTCTCACGACATTTAAATAAGAAATCGTTTTCCAAATTTAATTCCAAAAAGAGTTTTATTTGCAAAGAAGGGGATAGAAAAGTTTAAAATTAAACAAAACAATAAATTTTTTTTTATAAATTCATTTTTTTTTTCTTCCTAAATTAAATTTAAAACAAAAAACAAAAAAGAAAAAACAAAAGAAAATGTTTCAAAACGAAAGTAAACGTTTACTTAATGAAGAGAAACAATTTCAAGCAAAAATTACAGATATTGAAGAAGATGGAACAATAGTTGAATGTGAATTAAGATTTTATCGAAAAAGCAAAAAAAGAACAACATTTTTTGTTATTATTGCCATTTTGACAGTTGGTTTTTCTTTATTATTATGTCATTGGTTTAGGAAATTAAAATTGAAAGGTACTCATAAAAAAGTTGATTCTTATCAAGATGCTCATAAATTTCTTATATTAAGACCAGATAAAACTTATGATATTGTAAATCAAGAAACATTAATTTATAAAGAGAATGGATTAGAACAAGAAAAATCAATGATAAAATATCGTTATATACATTATATTTTTAATGAAGAACATAATCAATTTATTCGAGTTGGGTATTTTCTTTCTTATTATTTTGAATAAAAATCAAAATTAAAATTTAAATAAAATAGATTAAATTCTTCAAAAGATTTCTCAAAGATTAGAAATAAATTTTCTGATGGATTAAATAATAAAGAAATTATTAAGAAAAGACAAGCTTTATTTGGTCAAAATTATCTTAATATTCCTGTTAAATCTTATCCAGCTTTGCTTTTAAGTGAAGTTTTACATCCTTTATTTGTTTTCCAATTATTTGCTGTTATTGTTTGGTCTGTTGATAATTATGCTGCTTATGGAATAACAATTATGGTTATGTCACTTGTTACAATATTTTTTAGTCTTCGTCAAACCAAAAAAAATTTAGTTACATTAAGTGAAATGGCTAAATTTGATATTGATGTTGAAGTTTTTAGAATTGGAGAATGTAAAAAATTCATTCAATTCATTTAATTTAATTCATAATATTGATTGAATTAAATTTGGAAATTATTTAGATAAAACAATATCATCAAAAGATTTAGTTCCTGGTGATTTAGTATCAATTCCAAACAATTTTATACTTCCTGGTGATTTTATTTTATTAAATGGTCAATGTATTGTAAATGAAAGTATGTTAACTGGTGAATCTGTTCCTGTTGTTAAAACTTCACTTCCATCAGATACAAAACAAATTTATGATATAATTACTCATAAAAAATACACATTATATTCAGGAACTAAAGTAATTGAATCAAAATTTTATTCAGGAAATAGAGTATTAGCAGTTTTAGTTAGAAGTGGATTTGATACAATGAAAGGATCTTTAGTTCGTTCCATTCTTTTCCCAAAACCTCATAATTTCAAATTTTATAGTGATACTTTTAAATATTTATTTTTTCTTACATTCATTTCATTTATTGGATTTGCAATATCAGCAGTTTATTTTGTGAAACATAAAAATTCAGTTTATCAAATTGTAATTCAAGCATTAGAATTGATTACTATTGTTGTTCCACCATGTTTACCTATTGTATTAACAACAGGAACAGGATTTGCAATTGAGAGATTAAAGAAAAATAGTATTCATTGTATTTCACCACCAAGAGTTAATGTAGCAGGAAAACTAAATTTATTATGTTTTGATAAAACAGGAACATTAACAACAGATCAACTTGAAGTTTTAGGTGTTCATCCTTGTTCAGGAAATGAATTTGATAAATTAGAACAAACATTTATTAAAAAAGAAATTAATATTCCAGAAAAATTAATGAATTGTCTTTCATGTTGCCATTCATTATCGAAAGTTGAAAAAGATTTAATTGGAGATCCATTAGAAATCAAAATGTTTGAATGGATTGGATGGGAATTAGAAGAACTTGATCAAGATCAAGAAACAAACCTTGGATTTGATTCACCAATTTCAACATTTGTTAAATCACCAAAATTTTCAATAAAAAACCAATTAGTTACTCAAAATTCACAAGATGAAAGTGAAGATGATGAAGATGAGATGAAATTAAATGATGATGAAAATGAAGAAAATTTAGCAGATCCAATTAATATAAATATTAATTTTAATAATAATAATCATAATAATCATAACAATAATAATAATAATCATAATAATCATAATACCGATAAAAATGAAAAAAGTGATGATAAAACTAAAGATAGTCAAATTGATAATTTATTTGAACAAAATACAATTGGAATAATTCATGCATTTGATTTTTCATCAACACTTCAAAGAATGAGTGTAATTGTTAGTAATCAAAAAACTGGAAATTTTGAAATGTATGCCAAAGGTTCACCTGAAAAAATCAAACAATTATGTATCAAAGAATCAATTCCAAAAGATTATGAAACAATTCTTCATTCTTATACCAAAGAAGGATTTCGAGTAATTGCACTTGGATATAAACTTATTGAAAATATTGAAATTTTTGAAATGAAAACAATTCCAAGAGATTCTATTGAAAAAGATTTAATTTTTCTTGGATTTTTTATTATGGAAAATAAATTGAAAGATGATACAATTCAAGTTATTCAAGAATTAAAAAAAGCATTATTTTATAATGTAATGATAACTGGAGATAATCCATTAACTGCAATAAGTGTTGGAAAAAAATGTGAAATAATTGAACCAAATTCAACAATTTTTCTTGGAAATCAAAAGAAAAAAGGACAAACCAAAATAATTGAATGGGAAAATATTGATAATCCAAATGAATTTTTTGATCTTTCCAAAAATGTAATGTATTATAAAAATTCCAAAAATGAAAAAAATGAAGAAATTGAAATTCAACTTAGTTCAGATTCAAATGATGGTAATATTTAAAATTTATTTTTAAAATTTATTTAATTTAATTTAATTTAATTTAATTTAATTTTTAAAAAAAAAGAAAATGAAGAAGAAATTCAAATCAAAAATGAAAATATTAAAAATATTGAACTTGTTGTAACAGGAAAAGTTTATTCAACAATCAAAAAAAGAAATCCAGAATTATTTGAAAGAATGTTAATCCAATCACATATTTTCTCAAGAATGTCACCAGATCAAAAATCACAATTAATTGGAAATTTCCAAGAATTAGGATATGTTGTTGGAATGTGTGGAGATGGAGCAAATGATGTAAAAGCATTAAAATCAGCACATGTTGGAATTTCACTTGCAAATACTGAAGCATCTATTGCAGCACCATTTACAAGCAGAAAACAAACAATCCAATCAGTAATTGATGTTATTCGAGAAGGAAGATGCTCTCTCATTTCTTCTTTTCAATCATTTAAATTCATTTCACTTTATGCTTTAATTCAATTTCTTGGAGTTGTTCAACTTTATATTTTGGATTCGAATCTGACAACTTACCAATTTGTATATGTTGATTTATTTCTTGTTCTTCCTCTTTCTGTTATTATGACAAGAACGCCAGCTTCAAAAAAATTAGTTCAACAAAGACCAGCTTCAAGTTTAATTTCATTATCTGTTGTTACTTCTTTATTAGGACATTTAATTTTTATTCTTCTTTTTGAAATAATTGCAGTTCTTATTGTTCGAAAACAATCTTTTTATGAACCTATTTACACAAATATTGATGAAGAAGAATTTAAATGTTATGAAGATACTGTGTTATTTTTGATTTGTAATTTCCAAACATTAATTATTCTTGTTGTTGTTAATCGATCAAAACCATTTAAACATTTAGTTTGGAAAAGTCCACTTTACACAGTAGTTATAATTATTTGTTTTGTTGTTTCAGCTTATTTATTAATTTATCCAGATTCACTTATGAGAAAGATTTTTGAAATTTATATATTAGGTTGGAAATATAAAATAATTCTTTCTTTATTAATTTTATTGGATTTTATGGTAGAATATATTCTTGAAAAATTTATTTTAAGTAAATATTTCAAAAAAATGAAAAAATGTTGTTATAAAAAGAAAAAAATAACAAGACATCAAGTTATTCGACAAATATCACTTCAATCAGTTAAAATTGAAAAATAATTATTCTTTTTTTTCTTCATTTATTTTCTTTTTCTCAAAAATAAACAAATAAAATAATAATAACAATAATAAATCTTTTTTTAATTTTTCTTTTTATTAAATATTAATTAATTAATTAATCAATCAATAAATCAATCAATCAATCAATCAATCAATCAATCAATCAATCAATCAATCAATCAATCAATCAATCAATCAATCAATCAATCAATTAATCAATTAATCAATCAATCAATCAATAAATTAATCAATTAATCAATAAATCAATAAATCAATTAATCAATCAATCAATTAATCAAGCAATCAATCAATCAATCAATCAATTAATCAAAATCAATTAATCAATCAATAAATCAATCAATCAATCAATCAATTAATCAATTAATACCAATCAATTGGTAATTGGTAATAATCAATAAATCAATTGTCCAACCAATCGAACCAATTCAATCAATCAATACTAATTAAAATTACCAATAAATTTCAAATCACCAATTACCAATTTGTCCAATTCAATCAATTGTCATCAACCAATAATTTAACAATGGTAATTCAATTGTCCAATTACCAATGTACCACCAATTCACCACCAATCAATACAATAATTACCAATTACTAATTCAATTATCATAAATTAATTAATAATTACCAATTAATAATCAATCATCATAATAATTAATGTCAATTAATAAATACCAAAATTAAATGGCAATTGTCGGTATTGTAAATTAATACAATTCCCACCACCAATAATAACCAAATCAATGCCAAATCAATTAATAATAATTAATTATTTGGTATATAAATTGTCCCAGCCAAATTGTCAATTGTCAATAAATGGCCAAAATCACAAATCCATCAATTGTTAAATGTCCAATCAATCATTAATAAATTGCCAATTAAACCAATAATAAATCACCAATAAACCAATAATCAATTCACCAATCAATCCAATCAATTCAATTGTAATCACAAATCACCACAATTTGTCAAATTGTACAATTACCACAAATTGGTAATTGGTAATTCATCAAAATAATACCAATGGTCAATCAATTGTCATAATTAATCTAATCCAAAATTAATAATTTACCAAATCAATTACCAATAATAAAATACAAATTGGCCAAATCCAATCATCAAATCCAATCAATTACTACTACTAATTAATTGGTAATGGTAAATTGTAATAAATAAATAAAATCTCAATTACTGGTAATTGGTAATTGTCAATTGTCAATCAATTAATCAATCAATAAATCAATCAATAAATTGTAAAAAATTAAAAATCAAATAATAATCAATCAATCAATTAATTAATCAATTAATCAATCAATCAATCAATCAATCAATCAATCAATCAATTAATTAATTAATCAATTAATTAATAAATCAATCAATCAATCAATTAATCAATCAATCAATCAATCAATTAATCAATCAATCAATCAATTAATCAATTAATTAATCAATTAATTAATCAATCAATCAATCAATTAATTAATCAATCAATAAATCAATTAATTAATCAATCAATCAATCAATTAATCAATCAATCAATCAATCAATTAATCAATCAATCAGAAAAAATGAAAAAAGGAAAAAAGGAAAAAAAATTATTTGGAAATAAAAAATATAATTTTAATCAAAAAAAATGAGTTTATTTTAAAAGATAAATTTGAAAATAAATGAATTAATAATTTAAAAGTATTCTATTTAATTTTTTTTTCTTAATTAAAATTATTCCAATTTCTTTTTTATTTTTTTAAGTTTTTAGATCATTTCTAAATTATTTTTAAATAATCCAAAAAAAAAGAAAATAATTTAAATTAGAAAAAGAAATTAATTTAAAACAAAATTGTTGAATATTGTTGATTTGATTTTTTTTCTTTTGATAATTAAAATTGATTTGAATTTCTTATCAAAAAAATATCTTGTTTTTCCAATTAAAAAATATTCTTCAAAACAAAAAATTTTAAATAAATTAATAAAGAGGAATGAAAAACAATGTTTAAAATTAAAAGAAAATATTTTAAAATTTGATAAAAAAAAAGAAAAGAATCCAAAAAACATTTTTTTCATTTTTTTCTTTTTAATTTTTCTTTTTAATTTAATTGATGGCATTTTATATATTTTTTCCTGATCTTTTAGGAGCAACTCTTGGGAGTATTGGAGCTTTAGTGATAATATTTGTTCATTTTAAATTTCGAGATTTAAGAACATTTTATCGGAAATTAATTTTTATACTTTCAATATATGATTTAATAACAGCACTTGTTTATACACTTCCAGGTCATTATGTTCATGCAATTTGTGTTTTTCAACCTATTGTTATTTCTTTTTTTATACCAACTGCTGCTTATTGGGCTGCGGTTATTTCAATTATAACTTCTTTGAAAATTACAAAAAATATTTCTGAAGAAACTTTGGATAAACTCCAAAAAATTGCTCATCTTATTTTGTGGCTTATTTCAGGAACAATTGCTATAATTTTTGCAGTTTTTTCTACTCCTCAACCTCATGCAAGAATTTATTGGTGAATTTCAATAATTTCAATTTATAAATGAATTTTAATTTATAAATGAATTTCAATTTATAAATGAATTTCAATATCAATTTCAATATTAATTTAAATATTAATTTCAATATTAATTTCAATATTAATTTCAATATTAATTTCAATATTAATTTATAAATGAATTTCAATATTAATTTCAATTTTAATTTCAATATTAATTTCAATATTAATTTCAATATTAATTTCAATATTAATTTCAATATTAATTCCAATATTAATTTCAATATTAATTTATAAATGAATATTAATTTCAATATTAATTTAAATATTAATTTCAATATTAATTTCAATATTAATTTCAATATTAATTTATAAATTAATTTCAATATTAATTTCAATATTAATTTCAATATTAATTTCAATATTAATTTATAAATTAATTTCAATATTAATTTCAATAATTTCATAATATTAATTTCAATTTTAATTTATAAATTAATTTATAAATCAATTTCAATATTAATTTCAATATTAATTTCAATATTAATTTCAATATTAATTTCAATATTAATTTCAATATTAATTTAAATATTAATTTCAATATTAATTTCAATATTAATTTCAATATTAATTTTAATATTAATTTAAATATTAATTTAAATATTAATTTCAATATTAATTTCAATATAAATTTCAATATTAATTTCAATATTAATTTCAATATAAATTTTAATATTAATTTCAATATTAATTTCAATATTAATTTGTAATATAAATTTCAATATAAATTTCAATATAAATTTCAATATTAATTTCAATATTAATTTCAATATAAATTTCAATATAAATTTCAATATTAATTTCAATATTAATTTCAATATTAATTTCAATATTAATTTCAATATTAATTTAAATATTAATTTCAATATTAATTTCAATATTAATTTCAATATTAATTTCAATATTAATTTCAATATTAATTTCAATATTAATTTTAATATTAATTTCAATATTAATTTCAATATTAATTTCTAAATTAATTTTTAAATCAATTTTAATTTATAAAATTAATTTATAAATCAATTTTAATTTCAATATAAATTTTTAATATTAATTTCAATATTAATTTCAATATTAATTTTAATATAAATTTCAATATAAATTTCAATATAAATTTCAATATTAATTTCAATATTAATTTCAATATAAATTTCAATATAAATTTCAATATTAATTTCAATATTAATTTCAATATTAATTTCAATATTAATTTCAATATTAATTTAAATATTAATTTCAATATTAATTTCAATATTAATTTCAATATTAATTTCAATATTAATTTCAATATTAATTTCAATATTAATTTCAATATTAATTTCAATATTAATTTATAAATCAATATCAATTTTAATTTAAAATCAATTTTAATTTAATTTTAATTTATAAATAAATTTTAATTTAATTTAAAATTTAGGTGTTGGGTTAAAGAAATTTATTTAACTAAACTTTTATATTTCGTTTGGTGGGCTTATCTTCTCATTTCTTTACTATTTTATATTTATACAATTATCAAAATTCGAAAAGTATTCCAAGAAGTTGCACATTTAAAAAATTTTCTTTTAAAAAAACAAACAAGAAAAAATTTAAGAACACAACTTAGAATGTCAATGATTCCATTAGTTTATATTTTAATAGTAATTCCAACATCAGTTAAAAGAGGAAAAGAAATGTTTGAAAAAGATACAAAAGATATTCCTTTTTTGGATTTTCTTCAAGCGTTATTTTTATCAACTCAAGGATTTTTTGATTGTCTTATTTTTGTTATTGGCGTTCGTCGAGTTCGCCAACGTTTGTTTTCTTTATGCTCATCAAAACCGTCAAAAGAAGATGATGAATCTCAACCTCTTGTTTGGGTTGCTGAAGAAGATGATGAAAATAAAAATGAAAGTTTGGAATCTGAAGATGATTTGGGTTTGCAAGAAGTACAAACAAATAAATGATTATATAAAATTGTTTTTTTGCTTTGTAAATTGCTTTTTATTTTGTTTCTTAAAAAAAAAAGTGGAATAAAAATTAATTAATTTTTCATTTTTTTCTTTTTCATTTTTTTAATTTCCAAAATGTAAATATTTTCTTTTATTTTTTTTTATAAATTTATTCAACAAAAAAATTGTTTTTTTTATTATTTTAATTATCAAGGAATACACAAAATTCAAGAAAAAGAAATATAAATCATTTAGATCCTCAATCTCAAAATGAAAAAAATTTGCAAAAATGTTCATTTTTATTTCAAAATTTTCAAAAAATTCAATTAGAATTTTCACAAAAAACTAAAAAATTATTTTCAAAAACAGAAATAAATTTAATTGAAGAAATGGAAAAAAAAATAAATAATTCAAGTTATAAAAATGCAGAAGAATTTTTCAAAGAGTTTAATGAAATACTTTCAATTAAAACAAATGATAAAAATCAAGTGATTATTCTGAAGAAAATGTTTTTAGAACAAATGAATTTGATAAAAGAAAGCATTGAATCAGAAAATGAAATGAATAAACTTATGATTAAAATAAAATTAACAAATTCGCCTGATTCAATTCAAAAGCAAATTCAACAATCAATATTATCTCTTTATGAATTATCTGCTTATCTTTTTTCCAAATCAATTGATTTTTTTGATCCAAATTTTACTTTTCAAGAAAAAAGACAAAAAGTTCCGATTCAACAAAATAATCTTTTAAATCATCCTCCAATTAGTTTTATCAACTCTTTTGTTCCAAATGAATTTCCAAAACCTCAATCAAATTGCACAAATTCTAATTTGAAAATATCTTTCAATAAAAATTCAAAAAAAGAACAAAATTCTCAAAAAATTAATCAAGAAGTTGTTTTTTCTCAAATTGAAAAAATTCCAAATCAAATATTGAAGGATATTCTTCAAAACCAAATTCCACAAAAAATTCCTAATGAAAATGAAACTCAAAATGAAACTTATTCAAAAATTGATTTGAAAGATTTAGATGAAAAAACAATTGATCAACTTCACCAATTTTTACTTCAAAAAAATTGAAATCAAAAAAATTGAAATCAAAAAAATTGAAATCAAAAAAATTGAAATCAAAAAAATTGAAATCAAAAAAATTGAAATCAAAAAAATTGAAATCAAAAAAATTGAAATCAAAAAAATCAAAAAAATGGGAAATTGTTTTTATTTTAATTTTTATTCATTCAATTTAAATTTAAAAGAAAATAAACAAATGGAAAAGTTTTTTTTTTTTTTTTTTTGATTTGGTTTGATCAAAAAATTTAAAAATGAAAAAATGATCAAAATTTATTTTTATTTATTTTTATTTTTTTTATTATTTTTTATTGTTTATTATTTTTTTTTTGTATAATGAATTTAATCCCTTTAAATGATATTTATTTTTTTGGAAGAAATGAAAATCCAAAACTTATTCAAAATAAAACGAAAAAAATAACAAAACCAATTAAATTTAAATTTAAATTTAAATTTAAATTTAAAAATGAAAATGAAAATGAAAATGAAAAACAAATTAAACAAATTTCATCAAGTTGTTTTTCAACAATTTTCCTTTTTGAAAATGGAAAAGCAATAGAATATTTAAATGAAAATGATTCAAATCCAAAACCTGAAAAAATCCAAATTGAAGAAAATATTCAAAAAGTAACTGTTGGTGTTGAAAATGAAGCTATTTTAACAAAAGAAGGAAATGTATTTGCAAAAGAAAGTTATGCAAATCCAAATAATCCAAATCAATTTATCAATATTTCATCATTAATTGAAGATAAAAATGATAGAATAATTGAAGATATTGTTTCTGGATGGAATTCAACTTATTTATTAACTTCAAATCAAAATGCTTATGGAATTGGTTCAAATGAATATGGTCAACTTGGTTTAGATCCGGAAACACTTGAAGAAAAAGAAAAACCAATTTTAATGATGAAAAATGTTTCTAAAATATTTTCAGGAATTTGTTCTTATCATGTTTTTCTTTTAAATTCAAATCAAGAATTATTTGGATGTGGTGATAACAATTATGGTCAACTTGGATTAAGAAAATCAAAAAGAAAGCAAACAAGAATATATAATTTAACCAAAATCCAAAATATTCCAAAAGGCAAAATAATTGATATTAAATCTGGATATAATCATTCAATAATGTTGATTGAAAATGAAAATCAAAATCAAGATCTAAAAAGAAAACTTTATTCATGTGGAAATCATCTATATAATGGGATTGGCAAAAAAAATAAAGATACTTATGAATTTACTGAAATCAAATCATCTTTATTGAAAAATGATAATATTCTTGATTTTTCTGTTGGTTATTCACATACTTTGATTTTAACTTCCAATTCAAAATTAATCGGATTTGGAAGCAACAATTATTGTCAATTAGGAACTGGAGATACAAATTATCAATTAATTCCAATTCAAATTAAACTTCCTAAATTAAGATTTAATGAAAATATTTCTTATTATCATATTTCTTGTGGTGATTATAAATCCTTTCTTTGTTCTCCTCCTTTTTCTAATCTTGAAGAAGATTTAATAAAACTATTTCGAAGAAAAGAATTTTATGATATTTCATTTAAAACCAAAAATGGAGAAATAATTGAAGCTCATAAATTAATATTGAAATATAGATTAAATCAAAATCAAAATCAAATTGAAAAACTTCAAGAAATTATTTCAACAAAATCAATTAAAGAATCAAATCAAATATTTGAAATGATTTATTCAAATAATTCCAAAATAAATCCAATATTATATTCTGAAATTAAAGAGATTATAAATTCTAATGAAAAAATTGAAGAAACAATGAAAAGAATTTATTTAAATGAAAATGAAAATGAAAAAGATTTTATTATTGAAAGAAAAGAAAAGAAATATAAATTTCCAAAATTAATATTAATAATGAGAAGTGAATTATATCGAGGAATGTTTTTATCTGTAATAAATGATACTTCTAATAAAGTTACAGATTATAGTGAATTAAGTAATAAATCATTTCAAATATTTGAATATTGGATTTATTCAAATCAAATTAAAGATGATATTCAAATTACAAAAGAAATTATTCAAGAACTTAAAAGAGGAATTGATTATTTTCAATTAAATGAAACAAATCCAAATTTATTTGATTTATTAATTAACAAATTTAATAATCAAAATCAAAAAAAAAGAAAATTAAAATTTGAATGTTTTTAAAAATATTTTTTTTGATTTTTCATTTTTCATTTTTTTTCTTTTTAAAAATGAATGAAATTATATTTTTTGGTTTTAATCAAAATCCAAAACTTATCAAAAATGAAAGAGATGAAATAACAAAACCAATTCAATTTAAATTTGAAAATGAAAATGAAAAACAAATTAAACAAATTTCATCAAGTGAATTTTCAACAATTTTCCTTTTTGAAAATGGAAAAGCAATAGAATATTTAAAAGATTTAAAACAAAATCCTCAAGAAATCCAAATTGAAAATATTCAAAAAGTAACTGCTGCTTTTGTAAAAGGAGTTATTTTAACAACAGAAGGAAATGTATTTTCATTAGGAAAAAAAATTAATCCAATAAATCCAAATGAATTTATCAATATTTCATCATTAATTGAAGATATAAATGATAGAATAATTCAAGATGTTGTTTCTGGATACAATTCAGTTTATTTATTAACTTCAAATCAAAATGTTTATGGAATTGGTTCAAATCTATCTGGTCAACTTGGATTTGATTCTGAAACACTTGAAAAAACAGAAAAACCAATTTTAATGATGAAAAATGTTTCTAAAATATTTTCAGGAAATTCTTCATATTCTGTTTTTCTTTTAAATTCAAATCAAGAATTATTTGGATGTGGTGAGAATTATTTCGGTCAACTTGGATTAGGAGAATCAGAAGAAGATAAAATCTATAAATTAACCAAAATTCCAAATATTCCAAAAGGTAAAATAATTGATATTAAATGTGGATTTCATCATTCAATAATGTTGATTGAAAATGAAAATCGAAAAAGAAAACTTTATTCATGTGGATATTATCTATATAATGGGATTGGCAAAAAAAATGAAAATATTTATGAATTTACTGAAGTCAAATCATCTTTATTGAAAAATGATGATATTATTGATTTTTCTGTTGGAGATTATCATACTTTGATTTTAACTTCCAATTCAAAATTAATAGTATTTGGAGATAATTATTATGGTCAATTAGGAACTGGAAAGAGAAAAGATAAATTAATTCCAATTCAAATAAAACTTCCTGAATTAAGATTTAATGAAGAAATTTTCAATTATCATGTTCTTTGTGGATATTTGAATTCATTTCTTTATTATTCTCCTTTTCTTTCTTTTTCCAATCTTGAAGAAGATTTGATAAAACTATTTCGAAGAAAAGAATTTTGCAATATTTCATTTAAAACCAAAAATGGAGAAATAATTGAAGCTCATAAATTAATATTGAAATATAGATTAAATCAAAATCAAAATGAAATTGAAAAACTTCAAGAAATTATTTCAACAAAATCAATTAAAGAATCAAATCAAATATTTGAAATGATTTATTCAAACAGAATAATAAATCCAAAATTATATTCAGAAATTAAAGAAATTATAAATTCTAATGAAAAAATTGAAGAAACAATGAAAAGAATTTATTTAAATGAAAATGAAAAAGATTTTATAATTGAAAGAAAAGAAAAACAATATAAATTTCCAAAATTAATATTAATAATGAGAAGTGAATTATATCGAGGAATGTTTTTATCTGTAACTGAAGATACTTCTAATAAAGTTACAGATTATAGTGAATTAAGTAATAAATCATTTCAAATATTTGAATATTGGATTTATTCAAATCAAATTAAAAATGGAATTCAAATTACAAAAGAAATAATTAATGAACTTAAAAGAGGAATTGATTATTTTCAATTAAATCAAACAAATCCAAATTTATTTGATTTATTAATTAACAAATTTAATAATCAAAATCAAAATCAAAATCAAAATTCAAATGAAAAGAAATGTTTAATTTATTAAATTTAAAATTAAAATTTAAAATCAAAATTAATAATTAAAATTAAAATTCACAAAATCATTTTTTCATTTTTTTCTTTTTAAAAATGAATGATTGTTTATTTTTTGGAAGAAATCAAAATCCAAAACTTATCAAAAATGAAAAAGATGAAATAACAAAACCAATTCAATTTAAATTTGAAAATGAAAATGAAAATGAAAATGAAAATGAAAAACAAATTAAACAAATTTCATCAAGTTATTTTTCAACAATTTTCCTTTTTGAAAATGGAAAAGCAATAGAATACTTAAAAGATTTAAATCAAAATCCTGAAAAAATTCAAATTGAAAATATTCAAAAAGTAACTGCTGCTTTTGTAAAAGGAGTTATTTTAACAAAAGAAGGAAATGTATTTGCAAAAGGAATTAATATTGATTTACAAAATGCAAATAATACAAAAGAATTTATCAATATTTCATCATTAATTGAAGATACAAATGATAGAATAATTCAAGATATTGTTTCTGGATGGAATTCAACTTATTTATTAACTTCAAATCAAAATGCTTATGGAATTGGTTCAAATAGATTTGGTCAACTTGGATTTGATTCTGAAACACTTAAAAAAACAGAAAAACCAATTTTAATGATGAAAAATGTTTCTAAAATATTTTCAGGAATTTCTTCAAATTCTGTTTTTCTTTTAAATTCAAATCAAGAATTATTTGGATGTGGATATAATGAATCTGGCCAAATTGGATTAGGAAAATCAAGAAAATATGAAGCATATATCCAAAAATTAACCAAAATCCAAAATATTCCAAAAGGTAAAATAATTGATATTAAATCTTCAGATCATTCAATAATGTTGATTGAAAATGAAGATGAAAATGAAGATGAAAATGAAAATGAAAATCCAAAAAGAAAACTTTATTCATGTGGAAGTCGACAC
Source organism: Anaeramoeba ignava (assembly GCA_028826165.1). NCBI lineage: Eukaryota > Anaeramoebidae > Anaeramoeba > Anaeramoeba ignava. The sequence goes on from JAPDFW010000114.1 coordinate 495,326, forward strand.
TATAATGGACTTGGCAAAAATAAAGATACTTATGAATTTACTGAAATCAAATCATCTTTATTGAAAAATGATGATATTATTGATATTTCTGTTGGAAATGATCATAGTTTGATTTTAACTTCTAAATCAAAATTAATAGTATTTGGAGATAATTATTATGGTCAATTAGGAACTGGAAATCTAAAATATCAATTAATTCCAATTCAAATAAAACTTCCTAAATTAAGATTTAATGAAAATATTTCCAATTATCATGTTTATTGTGGATATTTGAATTCATTTCTTTATTGTTCTCCTCCTTTTTCCAATCTTGAAGAAGATTTGATAAAATTATTTCGAAGAAAAGAATTTTGTGATATTTCATTTAAAACCAAAAATGGAGAAATAATTGAAGTTCATAAATTAATATTGAAATATAGATTAAATCAAAATCAAAATGAAATTGAAAAACTTAAAGAAATTATTTCAAAAAAATCAATTAAAGAATCAAATCAAATATTTGAAATGATTTATTCAAATAATTCCAAAATAAATCCAATATTATATTCTGAAATTAAAGAAATTATAAATTCTAATGAAAAAATAGAAGAAATAATGAAAAGAATTTATTTAAATGAAAATGAAAAAGATTTTATTATTGAAAGAAAAGAAAAGAAATATAAATTTCCAAAATTAATATTAATAATGAGAAGTGAATTATATCGAGGAATGTTTTTATCTGTAACAAATGATACTTCTAATAAAGTTACAGATTATAGTGAATTAAGTAATAAATCATTTCAAATATTTGAATATTGGATTTATTCAAATCAAATTAAAAATGGAATTCAAATTACAAAAGAAATTATTCAAGAAATTAAAAGAGGAATTGATTATTTTCAATTAAATCAAACAAATCCAAATTTATTTGATTTATTAATTAATAAATTTAAAAATCAAAATCAAAAAAAAAGAAAATTAAAATTTGAATGTTTTTAAAAATATTTTTTTCGATTTTTCATTTTTCATTTTTTTCTTTTTAAAAATGAATGAAATTATATTTTTTGGTCAAAATCAAAATCCAAAACTTATCAAAAATGAAAGAGATGAAATAACAAAACCAATTCAATTTAAATTTGAAAATGAAAATGAAAAACAAATTAAACAAATTTCATCAAGTGAATTTTCAATAATTTTCCTTTTTGAAAATGGAAAAGCAATAGAATATTTAAAAGATTTAAAACAAAATCCTCAAGAAATCCAAATTGAAGAAAATATTCAAAAAGTAACTGCTGCTTTTGTAAAAGGAGTTATTTTAACAACAGAAGGAAATGTATTTTCATTAGGAAAAAAAATTAATCCAATAAATCCAAATGAATTTATCAATATTTCATCATTAATTGAAGATACAAATGATAGAATAATTCAAGATGTTGTTTCTGGATATAATTCAGTTTACTTATTAACTTCAAATCAAAATGCTTATGGAATTGGTTCAAATAGATTTGGCCAACTTGGATTTGATTCTGAAACACTTGAAAAAACAGAAAAACCAATTTTAATGATGAAAAACGTTTCTAAAATATTTTCAGGAAATTCTTCATATTCTGTTTTTCTTTTAAATTCAAATAAAGAATTATTTGGATGTGGTGAGAATTATTTCGGTCAACTTGGATTAGGAGAATCAGAAGAAGATAAAATCTATAAATTAACCAAAATTCCAAATATTCCAAAAGGCAAAATAATTGATATTAAATGTGGATTTCATCATTCAATAATGTTGATTGAAAATGAAAATCGAAAAAGAAAACTTTATTCATGTGGAAATTATCTATATAATGGGATTGGCAAAAAAAATGAAAATATTTATGAATTTACTGAAGTCAAATCATCTTTATTGAAAAATGATGATATTATTGATTTTTCTGTTGGAGATTCTCATACTTTGATTTTAACTTCCAATTCAAAATTAATAGTATTTGGAGATAATTATTATGGTCAATTAGGAACTGGAAAGAGAAAAGATAAATTAATTCCAATTCAAATAAAACTTCCTGAATTAAGATTTAATGAAGAAATTTTCAATTATCATGTTCTTTGTGGATATTTGAATTCATTTCTTTATTATTCTCCTTTTCTTTCTTTTTCCAATCTTGAAGAAGATTTGATAAAACTATTTAGAAGAAAAGAATTTTGCAATATTTCATTTAAAACCGAAAATGGAGAAATAATTGAAGCTCATAAATTAATATTGAAATATAGATTAAATCAAAATCAAAATGAAATTGAAAAACTTCAAGAAATTATTTCAACAAAATCAATTAAAGAATCAAATCAAATATTTGAAATGATTTATTCAAACAGAATAATAAATCCAAAATTATATTCTGAAATTAAAGAAATTATAAATTCTAATGAAAAAATTGAAGAAACAATGAAAAGAATTTATTTAAATGAAAATGAAAATGAAAATGAAAAAGATTTTATAATTGAAAGAAAAGAAAAGAAATATAAATTTCCAAAATTAATATTAATAATGAGAAGTGAATTATATCGAGGAATGTTTTTATCTGTAACTGAAGATACTTCTAATAAAGTTACAGATTATAGTGAATTAAGTAATGAATCATTTCAAATATTTGAATATTGGATTTATTCAAATCAAATCAAAGATGATATTCAAATTACAAAAGAAATCATTCAAGAACTTAAAAGAGGAATTGATTATTTTCAATTAAATCAAACAAATCCAAATTTATTTGATTTATTAATTAACAAATTTAATAATCAAAATCAAAATCAAAATTCAAATGAAAATAAATGTTTAATTTTTTAAATTTAAAATCAAAATTAAAATCAAATTTAAAATTAAAATTAAAATTAAAATTAAAATTAAAATTAAAATTAAAATCAAAATCAAAATTCAAAATTAAATTTTTTCTTTTTTGATTTATTGATTCTATGAAATGAAATTTTTCTTTTTTTAAATTTTGTTTTGAATTTAATTTTAATCTGTTTGTTTTCTTTTTCTTTGTTTACTTCGAATTTTTTTACCAATATTTGATCCTTTTCTTGCTGCTTTCATAAACCGATCAAATTTACCTTTTGATTTTTGACCCAATTTAGGTTGTTTCCCATCTAAAGGAATATATTCAAAAGGTTCAATAGTTTCACCTTTTTTTCTTGAATCACCTTTTCTTTTTTCAACAGATTTCTTTTTTGGAAACTCTTTTTCTGTTTTGTTTCTGTTTTGTTGAGAATTTTTTTGATTTGATAAATTTTGTTGAGATATTTTTCCCTTTTTGATTTCTCTTGAATTTTCTTGTTCAATTGATGAATAATTTTGTTGTGATTTCTCTTTGTTTTTTGTTTGTAACTTTTTGATCTCTTTAACAACAATTTTCCCATCTTTTGAAAATTCGATCATTTGATCATCTTCATTATCATTATCATTTAAATTGTTATTGAATAATGATTTTTGGGAAAGATTTTTTGGATTGGAATCAAAAAATTTGGAACTTGATTGATCAAGTAAATCTAGAGGATCTTCATCTTCATTTTCTGTGAAAATCATGTTTCGATTTTGGAACGAAAAACCCATTGAATCGAGTTTTCGATAAAAACCTTTAATCTTGTTTTGCTCTTTTTTATCATCCTCAAGTGTTTTTTGTGGGCGACGAAATTGTTGTTTTTTCTCAATAGCGTTTGGTTGATTTTGTTGCTTTTGGGATTTTTTCTTCATTGATTTGTGGATATTCTTAAAGAATTTTGCATGTTCTGAAGGGAATATTTTTTTGAGTTCGAAATAATCGAATTTGGAGATGATTTTTTCAAATAGAATCATAAGAAGCCATCTAAAATGATTTTGAGTTTCTTTTGGCCAGTTCATTGTTGTTTTAAAAATGGAAGATAAATGAGGTTGAATAAAAACAGTTTCCAAATTCATAACAACCATTTTAAGGAATCGAAGAACTGATTTCAAAACCTGGCGAGATTGGTGATTGAGAAGAAGAAGAACATTTGAAATGGCATTTTGTATTGATTCTGATGGGAGAAAAGGGAAAAACTCTCTGAGAAGCGAAGTGGTAGTTGATACACTTGCGCTAATCATTTCATTTGAAACTCCAGTCATTCCTGCCATTATCATTGTGAAAAAACTGTTGAGTTGAGTGTTTTCTGTTTGTGTGTTTTTTGGATCTTGTTTTTCTTCTTCCATTTGATTTTCTTGTTGATTTTGTTGCGCAGATTGCGGTTGTGAGTTGAGAAATTTATTCCCAATTGTGATCAATAATGTGGATGCAACTCGACGTGTTTTGCTATTTATTTCCTTTGTGGAAAGGATAATCTCAACCAGTAATTTGCCAATAATACTTGTGATCTCTTTTGGATCGAGATTCCAAAGTACATAATGTAAGATTTGTATTTTCCGTTTTTTCAACGGACTTGAACATTGAGAAAAGGAATCAGTTAAAAAAGAGATCACGTCATTGAATCTTGTTTTGTCATTTTTGATCAAATCAAATTTGCACTTGCAAATCCATTGTAAAACTTTGAACGCCTTTTTCTGAAGAAGGGAATTTTGTGTTTGATCCAAATGAGGTTTGATTACTCTGAAAAGAATGATCACATGTTCATCGTTTAAATTTGGGAATAAAATCAATGATAAATCAAGTAAATTACCAAAATTTTTCTGTTCGTTTTCCTTCTGAATTTCATCTTCAATGGATTGCCAATTTTGAACGCTTTCTAAAAGTTTTTTGATTACGGTTTTAAATAAGTTGTTGATATAAGTATGATCTGCGATACTTGAATAAGCTTGAATTGCAGATGAAAATGATTCTTTCTCTTCAATTTCTGATGAGCAATACAAATTCAATAACAAAGGAAGAAAATGTTGCGAGTAATGAGAAAGAAGCTTAACAACCGATTCGGCATTTTTTGCAGTGTAGTTTATTCTGAATGAATTTAGTTGCAAATCATTTGCGATGCTCTTTCCTGATGAAGATATCACAATGTTGTTCTGTTTGATCACTTTTTGGATCGATTTACAAATGAAAATGCGAATATTTGGTTCTGATGAAAGTGAGTTTGATAATCGATCGACAATTTTGGGGAAACTTGATTCAAAATCAATTGCGAAGTTGAAAAAACCAGGAAGGAAAGACCAAATGTGGCGATAGGCTTTCAAAAAATCCTTGATATTCGCAACTTTTTTCTCCTCAATTTTATTCTGTATTGAATCGAGCATTGGGATGAATGTATCAACGAAATATCCCAGCTCGTCGTTGATGATATTATCTCTTATAATTTCCACGATCCATTCGTTGTTGTAATTTTGGAAAATGTTTTGTTTATCGTTTTCGAAATATTCCTTCCAATTTTTATCCGATTCCCAGTCAAGTTGATTTTGATTGAAAAAATTAAGAGGAATCAAATTGAGAAAGTGTGCAATACCATATGCACGAATTGAAGTTGCCAAGAAACCCTTGATTTTCTGGTTGATTTTCTTGTCCTGAATAAATATCATCACAGAAATCCTGATGAACAAATCATTCAACACTGGATATGATTTCCTTCCAATAATTGAAAACAAAGAACTAGCTATTGATATAAAAAACTCCCATTCCTTTTGGAATTTAATTGTCAATCCGTTTTCAATTATTTTCACAATTGAAAGCAAGGGTTTTGTCGATTGTTTGGATTCAATCCGCTTGGAAATTTGCATTTGATTCTCGTTTTGTTCGTTGTTCTGCTCAAGCCATGTATTTTGGGATGAAACTTCCATGATCATATCCTGATCAACGCAGGAAATGATCGTTTTTTGCATCAATTCAGAAATGTAAAATTTGAGGTTGTGATCGTTTTCGTTGATCAAAATACTGGATAATTGGACAAGTGTTTGAACAACGAATTTATGAGAAAGTAACGGATTTGTTGAATGCAATTTGGATACAAAATGGGTCAATAAAGAGCAGTTTTTTTTGGTGATATTTGGATTCTTTTTTTTCTCAATTTCCAAATTCATAATTGATTTAATAAGCGCATCTTTTGTTTGTATTTGAGATTTTTTATGCTTGAAAAAATGGATGAGAGTTGATAGAATTTCCAGAATGAGTGATTTCTGTGTTGTGTTTAGAAGAGTTATTAATTGAACAACAATTTTGGTTGATAAATCAGATGGAAAATGTGGTAAAACAAAGGAAAGAAATTGAGTTGAAAAAATCATTAAGTTGAAAGAATTGGGTTTTCTTGTTTTCTTTTCCTCAAAGATATTTGTGCAAAATTTATGAATTTTCTTAGAAATTCTTGTTCTAAGTTTATCAAGAGATTCAGGATTTTGATTTTTATTAATAGGAATTCCTGTTGAATTTAAATTTTGATTTAAATTTGAATTTTGATTTTGATTTGAATCTAATTTTGAGAAACTGGATAATTTTTCCAGAAATTTTGCGAATCCATGAGATGTAATTATTCTAATTTGCTGTTTTTTATGAACTGAAAATTCAAGAAAAGAATCAAAAATATTTTCAATTAAAGAAGAAGACCAAATTTGAGGAGAAGAAAGAATAAGAACAAGAATAGTTTTGATTGATGAATGAATGACGTTTTCATTTTTAGAAGAAGATTTGATGATTTCTGTCATTTTGTCAATAATATCTTTGTGTTTCTGTATTTTAATTGCTTGAGGAATAAAAGGAAGAATTATTGATAAAAGTTGAATTAAAGAATGAGTAGTTGAATTATTTGAGTTTTTAGAAGACAAAAGAGTTGCGAAAATTGCGCTAAAATAAGCAATTGGTTTTTCAGGTACTTTTTCTTCTTTTATTGTTTCTTCTATTGATTGTAGTGTTAAATTTATTTGGGAAAAAGATTCTAGTTTTCGAATTTTGTAAAAAGGATCAAATTTTTGAAAAGGTTGAATTATTGAAGAATTTTCTTTTAAGTTATCAAGAAAATTAAATGAATTTTTAAGAGAAGATATTTTTAAAGACATTTTTTTTATTATTTTAAGAATTTTAGAGTGAAAAAAATGAAATTTAAAAAAATGAAAAAAAATTTTTTGATTTATATTTTAATTTTAATTTTAATTTTTAATTTTAATTTTAATTTTTGATTTTAATTTTAATTTTGATTTTAATTTTAATTTTAATTTTAATTTTAATTTTGATTTTAATTTTAATTTTAATTTTAATTTTAATTTTAATTTTGATTTTAATTTAATTTTGATTTTGGATTTTGATTTTAATTTTAATTTTAATTTTAATTTGAATTTTAATTTTAATTTTAATTTTAATTTTAATTTTGATTTTGATTTTGATTTTAATTTAGATTTTGATTTTAATTTTTAATTTTAATTTTAATTTTGATTTTGATTTTAATTTTAATTTTGATTTTGATTTTGATTTTAATTTTAATTTTAATTTTGGATTTTGATTTTAATTTTAATTTTAATTTTGATTTTGATTTTAATTTTAATTTTAATTTTAATTTTCATTTTTAATTTTAATTTTAATTTTGATTTTAAATTTAATTTTAATTTTGATTTTAATTTTAATTTTAAATTTAATTTTAATTTTAATTTTGATTTTAATTTTCATTTTTTCATTTTTTAATTTTAATTTTAATTTTTTCATTTTGATTTTGATTTTAATTTTCATTTTAATTTTAATTTTTAATTTTAATTTTAATTTTAATTTTAATTTTAATTTCATTTTTTCATTTTTCATTTTTCTTTTTTCATAATTTTTATGTCTTCACAAATATGGCAAATTATTAAAGAAAATAACTTTTCTAAAATTCGAAAAAAAATCAAAAAATCCGAATTAGAAAAAACTAACACAAGTGGAGAAACATTATTACATTATGCATGCATAACGAATCAGAATCCACAAGTAATACAATATCTAATAAAACAAGGAATAGACGTTAATGCGAAGCAAATTTTCAATCAAACACCATTGCATTACGTTTGCATGAAAGACACGAAAGTGAATGCGATGAAAACATTGATTGAAAATAAAGCGGATTTAAATTTTCAAGATAATTTCGGACGAACTGCTTTGCACTTTCTTTTTGCAAGAAGACAGCCAATAGAGTGTATAGAGCTCTTGATATCAAGCAATGCAGACTTGAATCTCCTCGATAAGCGCGGGCGGTCTTTAATTCATATGGCCTGCAAATCTGAGTTTTATTCAAAATTAATTCCGCAATTAGTGACTGAACAAAATATTAACTCAAAAGATATCGACAAATGCACACCATTACATTATGTGTCCAGCTCCACAACAACCTGGAATCTCATCCCTGTTCTTATTAACAAGGGCGCCGATATCTCCGCTCTTAATACTGATGAAAAAACTCCTCTTCATCTTGCTGTCACAATTTATTTCACTCAAGTTGATGTCCCGAATTTAAAATTTCTCATTTCTAAAGACAATTTGGTTCTTCTTGACAAAGATAAAAATACTCCTCTTCATTGCGCCATTCTCAATCAGCATATCCTTCAGGATATTTCCGTTATTAAACTTCTGATTTCCAAAAAAAACATCAATATTCAAAACAAAAAACTTGAAACTCCTCTTCATTTACTTTGCCAAAAAATCAATGACAAACACGAGGAATTTCTCGCGCTTTTTCTTCGTAAAAATGCAGATATTACATTGCAAAATTTAGCGAGAATTTTGCCGTTTCATTTGATGTTAAAATCGGGAATTCCTGTCAAAATGCTTGAGCAATTATATACAGATAAAGCACCACTTAATGAGTATTTATTCGGGAATCTAACACCATTTCTTCGCGCCTTGGAACAACACATGGACATATCCGTGATCAAATTTCTCGTCAGTAAAGGCGCCGATCCAAAAATACTTACCAAAACTGGGGACACATCTTTACATTTAGTTTTAAAAAAAGTTCCTGATCCACAAATTGTCAAATTTCTCATTGATTGCGGTGTTGATCCCTCACAAAAAAACTCAGCTTCTGATTTACCTCTTCACTTAGCATGCAAACATTCAGATATGCCTATTGATATTCTTAAGCTTTTAATCACAAAAGACATCGACATCAACGCGAAATCATCGACTTTTGAAACACCGCTTCATTTAATATCGAAATTCAATCACGATCCAAAAATCCTTCACTATTTGATTTCTCAAGGTGCTGACATAAACGCACTTGATTCTTCGTCTAAAACACCACTTTATTATGCCTGCACTGTTTATAATTTAACCGACTCAGCAATAACAAAAATTCAAACACTTCTTTTACTTGGAGCAGATCCAGATCTGAAATACAAATCTGAGCAAACTCTTCTTCATATCACCTGCTCATCCAATCTTGACGATGCTGCTCAACTCCTCCTTAAAAATTACGCAGAAATTTCTCCTGTTGATTCAAATGGTGTTTTTCCTTATCAACTTATTACTCAAATCACAAAACGCCAAGAATTTCTTGGTCTTTTTATTTCTTATGGTTTGAATAATGAACATCTTAATCAATTCGCTAGATCTGAACAGGAGAAGAAATTTGTTCGTAATTTCCAATCTCTTTGTATGGATTGGTTTCATTTCTTCGAAAATCAAGAATTTACTGATTGTTCTATTTCTTGTGTTGATGGTGTTGTTAATGTGAATTCTTTCATTTTGAAAATGAGATTGAATGATGTTATTGAAAAGAAGATTGATATTTTTTCAGAAGATGATTTAGATGAAAATTTAAAAGATGATTTAAAAGAAAATTTAAAAGAAAATTTAAAAGAAAATTTAAAAGAAAATTTAAAAGAAAATTTAAATGAAAATTCAAATGAAAATCAAATTGAAAATTTAAATGAAAATCAAATTGAAAAAGAAAATCAAATTGAAATTGAAAAAGAAAATAAAAATGAAAGAGTTCAATTTAATAGGAAAATCCAAAATCAAGAGATATTCTCATTTCCTGGCGAAGACCAAAATACACAAAAAAACATTTACCATCTCAAAGAAGTTTGCAGAAATTTAACAAAAAAAGAAGTTGAAGCATTTTTTGCATTTCTTTATTCAGGATTAATTTTCAAATACGAAGACGAAAAAACAATAAAAAACATTTCAGATTCACTTGGATTTCATAAAAAATGGAACAGAGTTAAAAGAGGAAGAAAAGGATTGCTTGGCGATCTTCAACGTATTTATCAAGATCGATCTACAGGTGATTTTACAATTTTAGTTAATTCTCAAGAAGTCAAAATTCACAAAGCAGTTTTAATTGCAAGAAGCGATTTATATCGAGGAATGTTTTTAACAGTCAAGGATGATTCTAATTTTGTTAATGATTACAGTGGAAAATCTCTTGAAACTTTGAAAACTTTGATTGAATTTTTATATATTGATTTTTTGGATAATTCAATATCAAAAGAAATTAAACAAGAATTAGCTGATGCTCAAGATTATTATCAATTAAGTACTGATTCTTTTATAGAATGGAAGTTATGGTTGATTTAATTTTTTTTACTTCAAAATGAAAAAGAAATCAAATGGATATTTATTAAGAAATTCTTTTTTTTTTTCTTTGATCAAAAAACAAAACAATAAATCAAATCAAAATTATTATTTTTCTTATTTTTTTTTTGGAATAAATTTTGATGAATACAAAAGAAAAGAAAAGAAAAGAAAATAAAAGAATTAATTTAAAAAGTGGAATAGTTGTTTGTGTCTTGAAAGTTCCTTTTTGGAAAAAGCTCGATAATGACAAGAATTTACTGGACATTTAAAATGCGGTAAATTTCTCACAGAAGAAAAAGAAGATTTAATTGCTTGATAAGAAGGAATATTTTGATTTGGATTTTCAAGAGTTTCCAAATAGGTTTTGTATCTTCCTTGAAATGATAAAGAAGGAGTTGGTTGGAAAAAAAGAGAGTCATTTTGACTGAAAAAATTATCAATCTCTCCCGTTTTTAATGGGGATTTTCTACAATGAAAACATAATGGATTTTGGCATTTTTTATAAGTTATCATGTTTGAAGTTCTTGATAAATGCTGGAAAAGAAAGGTAAATTCTTCCCGAATTTTTTGGAAACTTTTGTTGGCTTGATTTTCGGGAATGTTTGAAGAAAATAGAAATAAACGCACAAGTTGATCATCGTTATATTCTTGTGCGCTTGGTTCTGATGAGCTCCATTCAAAAGAAAGCGAAAAACCAGGGAAGTTTTTTTTGTTGTTCAGAAATTGCTCCAAATTTTTACTGTCATCATCATCATCTTGATTTTGGAAATTGTCTTGGAAATTATGAACAAAATTCTCTTGTAGATAATTTTGGTTGTGTAAGTTATCTTGGAAATTATTTGCGAAGTTATCTTGGAAATTATTTGCAAAATTGTCTTGGAAATTATTTACAAAGTTATTGTGTAAATCATCATTCAAATTCTGTTCTTGCAATTTTTGATGTTCTCCTTGCAAATGTCTTTCCAGTTCTTGGTTTGTTTCTAATTCTAAGAGTGATTTGTTCTGGTTCATGATTGGTGGACTAATTGGAGAAGATGGAAAAGATTTCGGACAAAATTCAACATTTTGCAATTTTTCTCTCAATAAATTTTCAATAAATAAAACTGGAGAAGGAACAATTTTCTGAGCAAAAAAATTCCTTTCGTTTTGGCGTGATTTGCTTACAAAATTGCATCCAATTCGTGTTGTTGAAGAATCGGGTCCATAAGAAGCAACATTCAAAACATCCAAATCAAGATCTCTCCAAAGACGACCATAATAGAGCATTGCGAATAAAGAATTCGGATCAAGATCTGCATTTCCAGAATCAACAATAAAGGTATAAACTGACTTCTTGTTTTTGCTCTTTAAAATTTTGATTGTGTCGTTGATGTGAGTTTGGGCGGAAATTGAATCTAGATGAGTGTATCTCCCGAAAAGAAAAACTTCCGAAATATTTTGTGGTTTGAAATGCTTTCTTTTCAATGAATCAAGACAAAGCTCTGTCTGGGTTTGCTGCGAAGACAAGAAAACGGCTCCAGTGAAACAAATCTGCTCTTGTGGAAATGGGTCTTGTTTGTGTTCGTCATTTGAATTGAAATAATTTTCAAGACCAAATTGTGGATCAAATGGAGAAGTTTTCCCGCAATAAAGAAGCGGGATTTGTGTCAGAAACACAAGCTCTGCAGAATCATGGAAATGCGATGTAAATTCGAGTAAATATTGCACTTGTGTGTGATTGTATGTGAAATTTCTGTGAATATTAATATTCCCATTTGCTTCAATTAAGCTCAAATATTCATTGGCATCCAACTTGTCAAGAAAAGTTTCCAAAACATATTTTGGGTCAGTGTGATAATCGTTGATTTTATACATTGAAGACTGTTTGTATGTTTGTGAGTCTTGAGGATTTGTTCTTGGTCGTTGATAATCCTCGACACTCTGCTGATCTTGGAATATGCTGGTTTCTTCTCGATTCAAATTTGTGAAAAGATTTCTGAATTGAAAATCATCTTCCATTTCTTCATGTAAAACATCCGTATTTTCGGAGTTAAAAATATGGCTTTCTTTGGCTCCAAAATCCAAACTCGACACAAAACTATCAGTTTCATCTTCAGGTAAGTCTTCACGATGAGGGAGCTTTGCATCTTTAAAAATGACATTGTAAATTCCGCGAAGATGAAAAGGTTGCTTTTCGATCCAAGGTTTTCTTTGGATTCGAAGATTCTTTGAAGGGATAATATCAATAATTCGTGCGCCAAATAACTCCAGATATCCTGGAGATTTTTGTGAATTTTGTTCTTTATTTTCGGGATTTGAAATCTTATTGATAATATAATCCTGTGTGCTAATTGAATCACTTAAATGCAAAATTTCATGCAGTAGTTGTTCGTTGAGTTGATGAATATTGAAAAAGAGTATTCTGTCGTTTTTTTTCACTTCAAAAACACAGCATTGTCTCATTATTTGCAATTCGACTGAGCTCATAAGATATTTGGGCACCTTGAATTTTTCCATTATGTACGATAAGCTCAAAGCTTCCAAATTTTTCATTTCACTTACAAATTGACACATTTTCTGGTTTGAAAGAGGTGTAAGATCCACTCCTGTTGATATTGAGTGAATAATTCTTGATTCCACAAAATCCCAATAATTGGAATTTAATCCAGAGATTTTGATATTTGATACTATTTTTGGAATTAATTCTGGAATTAAATTTGTTTGTTTTGGCTCAATAGCAATTGTATTTTCTCCATGAAACTTGTTTGTGCGTAAATCAAACAGTGAATTTTGTGAGTGTGTTTCTCGATGAATAGTGAATGATTCAGTTTCCGGAATTTGAGCAGAAAATGGTGACTCAAATGAGTGAAGATTATCGAGATGACTAATTGGTTGTTGTGTTTGTTCTACAACCTCTTTGAAATGGTTGGTTTGTTTATTAAATTCATTAATCGGGAAGATTTCTGGGAATTCTAAGTGATTTTCCAAAGAGAATAATTTTTCATTATGATTATTTGGGAAAAACTTTAGAGATGTTGAAATTTCTAATGGATTGTTTTCTTCTAGAATTTGATTTTGGATTTGATTTTGGATTTGATTTTGGATTTGATTTTTAATTTGATTTTGATTTTCGTTTTGATTTTCTTTTTGAATATTTTGATTTTGAATATTTTGATTTTGAATATTTTGAATACTTTGAATATCGTTTTGAATATTTTGAATATTTTGAATACTTTCATTTTGATTTTGAATAAGATTGTTCAAATGATCAAATTTTTCAATTAAATCTTTTGGTTTTTCAGCAAATATAGAACTTTCAAGATTTTCTAAATTTGAGGTAATTGTGAATTGGTTCATAATGGAAAGATCTTCATTCATTAGTTCATTTATTGTTGTTGATTGATTATTTTCAAATCCAATATCAACAGGAACTGTAACAGTTTTTGGATCATTACTATTTTGGGATTCTTCATTGTTTTCAGATTCTTGAATTTCTTGAATATCTTCTATAATACGTATTTTGTGATGAAGTCGTTTTGATTCATCGATATGTTGTGTTGTTTTTTTACGATGTAAACTTTTCAAGCTTCTTTTTCTTTCATTTTTCTTTTGAATTGTATTTTTCTGGATATTTTTACGACTTCTAGTATTTTTTTTGGCAGATTTTTCTTGATGAATAGCCGCTCTTTGTCGGTAAATTCTTTTACGAAGTCTTTTTTTGGCAGCTAAGATAGTATCAATAAATTCTTTCATTGCTTTTGTAGCCTCGTGCATAAAGTTATCATAATTTTGATTTTGATTTTTTTCGATTTCATTTTTTTGAAATTGAAATTCGAATTGATTTTCAATATTTTCAATATTTTCAATATTTTCAATATGATTTTGATTTTGATTTTGATTTTGATTTTGATTTTGATTTTCTTGATTTTCTTGATTTTCTTGATTTTCTTGTTTTTCTTGATTTTCTTGATTTTCTTGATTTTCTTTTTTTTCTTGATTTTTAAATAAATTCTCAAGATAATTTTCAACAATTTTCTTTTGATTTTCAACTTGATTTAAACTTTGAGATAAAACAGTTTTACGTAAAGGAGCTCTTTTAAGATTTGATTGGTATTCATTACGCAATTTCAAAAAGCTATGCCATTGTTCAGAAGATTGTCTAAGAGTTTCAAAAAAAGTTGAATGAGAAGCAAATTGTTGGATATTTATATTACAAGAAAAAGAAGCAAGAAATTCATTCAAAAGTGTATTTTGGTCTTTTTTTTGTGTGTTGTTTGGTTTTTCCATTTTTGGACTGTTCTTTTCTATATAATTTTTAACAAATATTGTGTCATGTTTAACTTCATTCCATTTTTTTTGCGCTTGTTCAAAAATTTCTCCCCTTGTTCCGTTTTGATGATTTTGATAAAAGAAACAATTCACAAATGTTTCGTATAAGTTTCTTGGTTGTCGATAAATATAAGTTTTTGACATTTTAAGTTTTAAAAACAAACTAAAAAAAAAATGAAAAAAAAAAATGAAAAAAAAATGAAAAAAAATTTTTTTTAATGTTGTGTTTTTTTTCTTTTTTTTTTTTAACATTTCAAAAAAAAAAGAATAAAAATCAAAATCAAAAAACAAAAACAAATTCAAATTCAAAATCATTAAAATCATTAAATTCAAAATCAAATTCAAATTCTAGAATTAAAATCAAAATCAAAATCAAATTCAAAATCAAAATCAAAATCAAATTCAAAATCAAAATCAAATTCAAAATCAAAATCAAAATCAAAATAAAAATTAAAATCAAAATTAAAATTAAAATCAAAATCAAAATCAAAATCAAAATCAAAATCAAAATCAAAATTAAAATCAAAATCAAAATCAAAATCAAAATCAAATTCAAAATCAAAACCAAAATCAAAATCAAAATCAAAATCAAAATTAAAATCAAAATTAAAATCAAAATCAAAATCAAAATCAAAATCAAAATCAAAATCAAAATCAAAATTAAAATTCTGTTTATTTACAAATAAGATCAAAATCAAAATTAAAAATTAAAAAATTAAAATTCATTTTTTTTTTCATTTTTTTTCATTTTTTTTTTAATATTTAAATTATGAGTTTTTTTAGCAAAACAAAAACTTTTAAACCTCAAAGAAAAATTAAAGAAGGAACAAAACAATATGAATTAAAGAAATTTGCAGATGCAACTCTTGGAAGTGGAAATTTAAAATTAGCAGTTATGCTTCCAGAAGGAGAAGATTTACATGAATGGTTAGCAGTTAATAGTAATTTATTATTTCTCAATTTTTTTTTAATATTCTTTTAAATTAAAATTAAAATTATAATTAAAATTTTTTGTTGGAATTTTGTTGGAATTTAATTTTGATTTAAAATTAAAATTGAAATTCATTTATAAAATTATAATTAAAATTAAAATTAAAATTAAAATTAAAATTACAATTAAAATTAAAATTAAAATTATAATTAAAATTAAAATTATATTTAAAATTAAAATTAAAATTAAAATTAAAATTATAATTAAAATTAAAATTTAAATTAAAATTAAAATTAAAATTAAAATTAAAATTATAATTAAAATTAAAATTATAATTATAATTAAAATTAAAATTAAAATTGAAATTCATTTATAAAATTAAAATTATAATTATATTTATTATTAAAATTATAATTAAAATTATAATTAAAATTAAAATTAAAATTAAAATTAAAATTATAATTAAAATTATAATTAAAATTCATTTATAAAATTATAATTAAAATTAAAAATTCAAATTATTATTAAAAATTATAATTAAAATTAAAATTGAAATTCATTTATAAAATTAAAATTATAATTATATTTATTATTAAAATTAAAATTAAAATTAAAATTAAAATTAAAATTAAAATTAAAATTAAAATTAAAATTAAAATTAAAATTAAAATTCAAATTAAAATTAAAATTAAAATTAAAATTAAAATTAAAATTAAAATTAAAATTAAAATTAAAATTAAAATTAAAATTTAAATTATATTTAAAATTAAAATTAAAATTAAAATTAAAATTAAAAAATTAAAATTAAAATTAAAATTAAAATTAAAATTAAAATTAAAATTAAAATTTAAATTATATTTAAAATTAAAATTACAAATAATTAGCTGTCGATTTTTTTAATCAAATTAATATGCTCTATGGAACTATTACTGAATATTGTACAGAACAATCATGTCCAGTAATGTCTGCAGGTCCTAAATATGAATATCATTGGGCAGATGAACAACAAAAAAAACCACAAAAATTATCAGCACCTGATTATATTAATAGATTAATGAATTGGGTTCAAGATCTTCTTGATAATGAAAACATTTTTCCATCTAGAATGGGTATTTCCAATTCATTCCAAATTTCATAATTAATTTTATAAATGAATTTTATAAATAAATTTTATAAATTAATTTTATAAATAAATTTTATAAATTAATTTCATAAATGAATTTTATAAATTAATTTCAATTTGTTTAGGTTATTCTTTTCCAAAAAATTTTACAACAGTTGTTAAAACAATTTTCAAAAGATTATTTCGTGTTTATGCACATATGTATCATCATCATTTCCAAGATATTACAAAACTTGGAGAAGAAGCTCATTTAAACACTTCTTTCAAACATTTTATGTATTTCGTTCGAGAATTCAAGTAAATAAATAAAAAGAAAAAAGAGAAAAATTATTTTTTTGGATTAAAATTTATTTCTTTTGTTTAAATAGATTAATCAAAAAAAATGAATTAGTTCCACTCAGAGAATTAATTCATAAATTACTCGATGATAAAAAGAAATAATCAACAAACAATTCCAAAAAATAAGAACATCAATTGAAATTGAAATTGAAATTTTTTTTTTTGAAATTTTTGGATTTTTTTCTCTTCTTTATTTTTTTTTAGCCAACAATAATTTTCCAAAACAAATCCAATCATTTTTTCAATTATTTCTTTTCTTCTTTTCTTTTTTCTTTATTTTTAAAAATTTTTTTTTTTCCAAATTTAAATTTCATTTTTTTCCCTTTTTTTTTTTTTTAAATTAATTTTAAAATGGATTCAATTCAAGAAGAAATTCAACAACTTCAAAATGAAATTTTAATTAAATCAAAACAAAATGAACAAATAAATTATTTAAATCATGATTTAACAAGAGGATTAATTGAATTAGAAATACTTCTTCAAAATTCAATTGAAAAAATTGAACAATTTTCAAAAATTGAAGAAAAAAAAGAAATTAAAAATGAAAATACAAAAACTCAAGAAATTATAATTAATGAAAAAGAAGAAAGAAAAAAACCTCAAAAAACATCAAGTTTTATTCAATCATTATTAAATCCAACACCAAGAACACATAAAACACAAAATGAAAATCAACCAAGATCAAAAACTACTTTAAAAGATAGAATTAAACAAGAAATATTAAATCAAAAAATGGGGAAAAAAAAGGAAGATTCTGAAGAAGTTATCCAAAAATCCAAATCCAAATCAAAACTGAAAACAAATAAAAATCAAAATCAAAATCAAAATCAAAATCAAAATCAAAATCAAAATCAAAATCAAAATCAAAATCAAAATCAAAATCAAAATCAAAATCAAAATCAAAATCAAAATTCTGAAAAAAATGAATTAATTATCCAAAATCTTATTTCTCGTTTACAAAATAAATTTAAACAAAATACTTCTTTTAATTCTTCTCAAATTGAAAATTCTGATTTAGAAAAAGAAATGAACCAAATTAAACTTGAACTTGATCAACAAATTTTAGAAATTACTCAAGAAATTGAAAATCAACCTCAAACTGATGAAATTATTGATTTTCAAGAAGATGAATCTGATTTTGATGATGAAATTTTATCATCAACAAGTCAAGAAAGTGATAAAAATTAACAAAAATAAGAAAATAAAAAAAACAAAAAGAAAGAAAAAAATTAAAAAATTTTATTTTTGTTGAATTGTTTTTTCTATTTATTTCTTATCCCAAAATCAAATGAAAAATGGAAAATTTAAAAAAAAAAAGAAAGAGATTTAATTATTATTATTATTATTATGATTAAAATTTGATTAAATTTTTTTTTAACTGATTTTTGAACTTTTAAAAAAAAAAAACTTTTTATTTTGAGAAACTGATTTGAAATTGATGATTTCTTGTTTTTAGAAAAATTTGTTTGAATTTATTTTTCTTGATTCTCATCATCTTTTTTTTCGTCTTGTTTTTCAACTTCGTCTTGTTTTTCTTCTTGCATTTGGTTATCCTTTTCTTGTTCATCAACTTTTTCATCAACTTTTTCATCAACTTTTTCATCAACTTTTTCATCAACTTTTTCTTTCTTTGTTTCTTTTTCAACTTCTTCTTTTTCATCTTCATCTTCATCATCTTCAACTTCATCTTCGTCTTCATCTTCATGAATATTATAATAACGAAGTTGATAAGTTTTCTTATTTGTTGCAACAGGTCTTAACCAATCTCGAATTTGAAGTTTTTTGAAATATTTTTTGGTGAGATATTTCAAGTAACTTTTACGGAAAGGAAGTTGAACTTTAACTTCAATGATGTTTTGTTTTTTAACAGTTAAAACGACATGTTTTCCGAGCATTCCTGCTTTTCCTTTAACTTTGATTTTGCTTTGTAAATATTTGACCTAATAATTTTATTTTTATTAATTTTAATATTTTTAATATTTTTAATATTTTTAATATTTTTAATATTTTTAATATTTTTAATATTTTTAATATTTTTAATATTTAATTACAAATTCAGCGGTGTCAATAACTCCATCTTCTGCTGGTTTATTACAATCAATAATAAATGTTGTTGTTCCAGTTGGTCCTTTTTTGGCAAATCTTCTTTTAAAGATTGCTTGCATTTTGTTTTTTCTTCTGATTTGTCTACGTCTAACTCTTCTTGCAATTCTCTATAAATTATTTTAATTTATTTAATCAATATTTAATTTATATTTAATATTTAATTTATATTTAATTTATATTTAATTTATATTTAATTTATATTTAATTTATATTTAATTATATTTTATATTTAATTGTATTTAATTAATATTTAAATTGTTTTTAATTATTTTTAATTTATATTTAATTTATATTTAATTAATATTTAATTGTGTTTAATTTGTATTTAATTTATATTTAATTTATATTTATATATTTAATTAATATTTAATTTATATTTAATTTATATTTAATTTATATTTATTTTATATTTAATTTATATTTATTTTATATTTAATTAATATTTAATTAATATTTAATTAATATTTATTTTGTATTTAATTGTGTTTAATTTATATTTAATTTATATTTAATTTATATTTAATTTATATTTAATTTGTATTTAATTTATATTTAATTATATTTTATATTTAATTAATATTTAATCAATATTTAATTTATATTTAATTTTTTAATTTAATTTATATTTAATTTATATTTAATTTATATTTAATTTGTATTTAATATTTAATTTATATTTAATTTATATTTATTTTATATTTAATTAATATTTAATTAATATTTAATTAATATTTATTTTGTATTTAATTGTATTTAATTTATATTTATTTAATTTATATTTAATTTATATTTAATTTATATTTAATTGTATTTTAATTTTATATTTATATATATTTATATATTTAATTAATATTTAATTAATATTTAATTTATATTTAATATTTAATTAATATTTAATTTATATTTAATTAATATTTAATTAATATTTAATTTATATTTAATTAATATTTAATTTATATTTAATTTATATTTAATTAATATTTAATTTATATTTAATTTGTATTTAATTTATATTTAATTTATATTTAATTAATATTTAATATTTAATTTATATTTAATTTTAATTATATTTATATTTAATTTATATTTAATTTATATTTAATTTATATTTAATTTATATTTAATTTATATTTAATTTATATTTAATTTATATTTATATGTGTTTAATTGTATTTAATTTATATTTTATATTTAATTTATATTTAATTTGTATTTAATTTATATTTAATTTGTATTTAATTTATATTTAATTTATATTTAATTTGTATTTAATTTATATTTAATTTATATTTAATTTATATTTAATTTATATTTAATTAATATTTAATTTGTATTTAATTGTTAAATTGTGTTTAATTATGTTTTCTGGTATTTATTTATGTTTAGAATCGATTAATAAACATACAATTCCAATTCTTGTACGATCCATAATAAAATGTAAAAGGAAAATGAAAAAGAAAAAAAATGAAAAAAAAAAAAAATTTTTTTTTTAATTTTTTATTTATTTATTTATTTTAAATAAAAAGACGAAAAAAAAAAATAAATTTATTTTTCTCCTTTTAAAATTTAAAATTTAAAATTTAAATATATTATATTTTCAAAAATTAAAAATAAGAAAAAAAAAAATAATTTTAAATAAAAAAATTTAAATTTAAAAAATTAAAGTCGGCGTAGCTCAGTGGTAGAGCATTCGACTGCAGATCGAGAGGTCACCGGTTCAAATCCGGTCGCTGACTTTTTTTTTTATTGTTTTTTTTTTTTTTTTTATTTTTTTATTATTTTTTAAAATTTAATTTAAATTAATTTAATCGTTTTATAGTTTTATTTCTTTTCCCAATTTTGTTGAAAAAAAAATCTTCTTTTGCTTTTTTTTTTTTAATTTTTTTTTTTGATTGGAAAAATATCTGTTTAAATCATTTTCTTAAAAGAAAAAAAGAAGAAAGAAAGAAGAAAGAAGAAGGGAAATTATTTTTTTTCCTTCTTCTTTTTTCTTAACATCTTTAAGTTATTTTTGATCTTGATTATCTTTAATTTCTTGATTTTCTTGATTATCTTGATTATCTTTATTATCTTTATTATCTTGATTATCTTGATTATCTTGATTATCTTGATTATCTTGATTATCTTTATTATCTTGATTATCTTGATTTTCTTGATTATCTTTAATTTCTTTAATTTCTTGATTATCTTGAATTTCTTGATGCATTTGATTATCTTGATTATCTTTATTATCTTGATTATCTTGATTATCTTTAATTTCTTGATTATCTTGATTTTCTTGATGCATTTGATTATCTTTAATATCTTGATTATCTTTAATTTCTTGATTATCTTTAATTTCTTGATGCATTTGATTATCTTTAATTTCTTGATGCATTTGATTATCTTTAATATCTTGATTATCTTTATTATCTTGATTATCTTGATTTTCTTTAATTTCTTGAATTTCTTTATTATCTTTAATTTCTTGATTATCTTTAATTTCTTGATTATCTTTAATTTCTTGATGCATTTGATTATCTTTAATTTCTTTAATTTGTTCATCTTTTTTATTTTCTTGTTCATTTTCAAAATTTGGATATTTTTTTTCATCATTTTCCTCTAAATCAAACTTTAAAAAATTCAAATAAAAGACAAAATGAATTTTAATTTTAATATTAATTTGAATTTTAATATTAATTTGAATTTTACATCATCTTTTCCTGTAAATTCAAGATCAAATGAATCATTAGCATCATCAAAATCATCAAATCCATCACCAAAACCAAAATCATCATCGTCGTCATCATCACTTCCGATACCATCATCATCGTCATCATCATCAACATCAAAATTATCCAAAAATTGTTGTTCTGCTCTAAAATCCTAATAATTTTAAATAAATAAATAAATAAATAAATAAATAAATAAATAAATAAATAAATAAATAAATAAATAAATAAATAAATAAATAAATAAATAAATAAATAAATAAATAAATAAATAAATAAATAAATAAATAAATAAATAAATAAATAAATAAATAAATAAATAAATAAATAAATAAATAAATAAATAAATAAATAAATAAATAAATAAATAAATAAATAAATAAATAAATAAATAAATAAATAAATAAATAAATAAATAAATAAATAAATAAATAAATAAATAAATAAATAAATAAATAAATAAATAAATAAATGAATAAATAAATTAATAAATAAATTAATAAATAAAATAAATAAATTAATAAATAAATAAATAAATAAATAAATAAATAAATAAATAAATAAATAAATAAATAAATAAATAAATAAATAAATAATTAATTAATTGTTGAAATTTACAGATATATTTGAAGTAAATGATGAAAATTCATTCCCAAGTTCTTTGTTTTGTAATTGATTAATTTCATTCAAATATCCCTTTTCAAATTCTGTCCATTTTTCATTTTCTTCAAGAAATCCCATTAATTTATCATTTGAAATTTTCTTATGAGTAATTAAATTTGAAATATCAACAAAATGCCCAAGATAACCAGCTTGATTCGATTTATTCTTTAGATTTAATATTGTACTATTTTATTTTAAAATTTCAATCAATAAAAAAATTTGTTTCTTTTCTTTTCTTTTTTCTTTTCTTTTTACTTTTCTTTGGAATTATTCTCAATAGCAAATGAAAATTCTCTAAGAATTCTATCAAGTAATTTTGCTTCTTTGAATAAATTATTTATATAAATTTCATTTCCGTTATCAATTATTGTCATCACAATACTTTTGATTTGATTATGTAAAAAGTTATTCCATTTGTATTCAAAAACCAAATCCTAAAAGAAAAATATTATTAAAATTTAAGAAGAAAATTTACTTCTTCTTTTTTTTTTTGGAAATTGAATTAAATAATTTTACAAGTAATATAGATAAGATATTCAAATCACACATTTTGTTTTCTAATTTTGGATAATGAATTCTTGTTAAAATGTTGAAAAATTCTGTAATTTTCAGTCTTGTATGTCCTAATGGCTTTTGTTCATTTCCTGAAATTGTAATTGAGAAATTTGGAGTAATCTAATTTAAAAAATTTTTATTTTAAATTATTTTAAATTATTCACTTTTCTTTTCTTTTATTTTATTGTCTTTATTAAGCTTTAAAAAATAATTACTGAATCATGGATTAATAATTTGTGAAAATCTTCTAATCTATCAAGAATTATTGATACAATTGGTGGAACTGGTGGCTCTATAACTGGATGTAAATGTAACAAAAATTCGATAATTAACGTTAAACCTTTTTCAAGAGAACTTGTTGTTCGATTCTTTTAATTTTTCATTTTAATTTTTAATTTTTCATTTTTAATTTTTCATTTTAATTTTTAATATTTAATTTTTAATTTTTAAATTTTAATTTTTAATTTTTAATTTTTAATTTTTAATTTTTATTTTTAATTTTAAATTTTTATTTTTAATTTTTATTTTTAATTTTTAATTTTTAATTTTACTTCAGAAAATATTTGATCAACAATTTTATTAATCATTTCTTCCGTTTTTAGTTGTTCTGATAAAGGAATAAATGTTGATTGTGGATATAATTCAAATAACTCAAGTAAAAAGTTCAATGTATTATCTTGAATCTAAATATTAAAATAAATTAAAAATTAAATATTAAAAATTAAATTAAATATTAAATATTAAATATTAAATATTAAATATTAAATTAAATATTAAATATTAAATATTAAATATTAAATATTAAATATTAAATATTAAATTACCACTGGTGAAAATTTTGGTCCAATTCTTTCAATTAAACTTTCAACAAAACCAATTTTTTTCAATTCCTATAAAATATTTTAAGAAAAAAGAATTTGTTTTTGTTTTTGTTTTTGTTTTTGTTTTGAATTTTAGTTTAATCAAAAACCTCAACAAAAGTTGATTTTTCTTCAAAATTTAAACTAATTAACGCAATTAAGCAATCACATATTGAAGAATTCCCGATCAAAGCAGTTAAATTTTCTACGATTTTCATATTTGCTTCCATAAATTCAATTGTCTTAAAAATTCAAAAGAAAAATTATAAAATTATTTATTAAATTATATATAAAATTAAATATAAAATTATATATAAAATTATTTATAAAATTATATATAAAATTATTTATAAAATTATTTATAAAATTAAATATAAAATTATTAATAAAATTATTAATAAAATTAAATATTAAATTATTTATAAAATTATTTATAAAATTATTTATTAAATTAAATATAAAATTAATTATAAAATTATTTATAAAATTATTTATAAAATTATTTATAAAATTATTTATAAAATTATTTATAAAATTATTTATAAAATTATTTATTAAATTAAATATAAAATTATTTATAAAATTATTTATAAAATTATTTATAAAATTATTTATAAAATTATTTATTAAATTAATTATAAAATTAATTATAAAATTATTTATAAAATTATTTATAAAATTATTTATAAAATTATTTATAAAATTATTTATAAAATTATTTATAAAATTATTTATAAAATTATTTATAAAATTATTTATTAAATTATTTATAAAATTATTTATAAAATTATTTATTAAATTAAATATAAAATTATTTATAAAATTATTTATAAAATTATTTATAAAATTATTTATAAAATTAATTATAAAATTAATTATAAAATTAAATATAAAATTATTTATAAAATTATTAATAAAATTATTAATAAAATTATTAATAAAATTATTAATAAAATTATTTATAAAATTATTTATAAAATTATTTATAAAATTATTAATAAAATTAAATATAAAATTAATTATAAAATTAAATATAAAATTATTTATAAAATTAAATATAAAATTATTAATAAAATTAAATATAAAATTAAATATAAAATTATTTATAAAATTAAATATAAAATTAAATATAAAATTATTTATAAAATTAAATATTAAATTATTTATTAAATTATTTATAAAATTATTTATTAAATTAAATATAAAATTATTTATAAAATTATTTATAAAATTATTTATAAAATTATTTATAAAATTATTTATAAAATTATTTTATAAAATTATTTATAAAATTATTTATAAAATTATTTATAAAATTATTTATAAAATTATTTATAAAATTAATTATAAAATTATTTATAAAATTAAATATAAAATTATTTATAAAATTATTTATAAAATTAAATATAAAATTATTTATAAAATTATTTATAAAATTATTTATTAAATTATTTATAAATTTATTTATAAAATTATTTATAAAATTATTTATAAAATTAAATATAAAATTAAATATAAAATTATTTATAAAATTAAATATTAAATTATTTATTAAATTATTTATAAAATTATTTATAAAATTATTTATTAAATTATTTATAAAATTATTTATAAAATTATTTATAAAATTAAATATAAAATTATTTATAAAAATTATTTATAAAATTAAATATAAAATTATTTATAAAATTATTTATTAAATTATTTATAAAATTATTTATTAAATTATTTATAAAATTATTTATAAAATTATTTATAAAATTAAATATAAAATTATTTATAAAATTATTTATAAAATTATTTATTAAATTAAATATAAAATTATTTATAAAATTATTTATAAAATTATTTATAAAATTATTTATAAAATTATTTATAAAATTATAAAATTATTTATAAAATTATTTATAAAATTAATTATAAAATTATTTATAAAATTAAATATAAAATTATTAATAAAATTAAATATAAAATTAAATATAAAATTAAATATAAAATTAAATATAAAATTAAATATAAAATTATTTATAAAATTATTTATAAAATTAAATATAAAATTATTTATTAAATTATTTTATAAAATTATTTATTAAATTAAATATAAAATTATTTATAAAATTATTTATAAAATTATTTATAAAATTATTTATAAAATTAATTATAAAATTATTTATAAAATTATTTATAAAATTATTTATAAAATTATTTATAAAATTAATTATAAAATTATTTATAAAATTATTTATAAAATTAAATATAAAATTATTTATAAAATTAATTATAAAATTATTTATAAAATTAAATATAAAATTATTTATAAAATTATTTATAAAATTATTTATAAAATAAATATAAAATTATTAATAAAATTATTTATAAAATTAAATATTAAATTAATTATAAAATTAAATATAAAATTATTTATAAAATTAAATATAAAATTAAATATAAAATTATTTATAATATTAATTATAAAATTATATATAAAATTATTTATAAAATTAAATATAAAATTAAATATAAAATTATTTATAAAATTATTTATAAAAAATTAAATATAAAATTATTTATAAAATTAAATATAAAATTATTTATAAAATTATTTATTAAATTATTTATTAAATTATTTATAAAATTATTTATAAAATTATTTATAAAATTATTTATAAAATTATTTATAAAATTATTTATAAAATTATTTATAAAATTATTTATAAAATTATTTATAAAATTAATTATAAAATTATTTATAAAATTATTTATAAAATTAATAATTAAATTAATTATAAAATTATTTATTAAATTAAATATAAAATTATATATAAAATTATTTATAAAATTATTTATAAAATTATTTATAAAATTATTTATAAAATTATTTATAAAATTATTTATAAAATTATTTATAAAATTATTTATAAAATTATTTATAAAATTAATTATTAAATTATTTATAATATTAATTATAAAATTATTTATAAATTTATTTATTAAATTATTTATAAAATTATTTATAAAATTAATTATAAAATTATTTATAAAATTAATTATAAAATTATTTATAAAATTATTTATAAAATTATTTATAAAATTATTTATAAAATTATTTATAAAATTATTTATAAAATTATTTATAAAATTATTTATAAAATTATTTATAAAATTATTTATAAAATTAAATATAAAATTAATTATAAAATTATATATAAAATTATAAAGAAATACCCTTTCTGGAATATTTGATAATAAAGCAATAAATGTAGTTGCAAAATGACTTGAATAAACAGGATTTTGACCTGTTTCTGTATTTACAAACTTAAAAATATTTTCTAATAAATCTGGATTATCAGCAATTGTTTGGAAAATTTCACGTATTTCATAACCCATTATTTGATGAGCATAATAAGGATAACTAGATAAATAAGAAAAAAAATAATTTAAATTTAAAATTAAAACAACAAAAAAAAAATTTAAAATTTTTCTCATTTTGATTATTATTATTATTTTTTTTTTTTGGTTTTTATTACTTAATTTTCCGTAAAGGATTTTTTGATTCTTCTTCATTTGGAGGTTGAAGCAAATAAATCAATATTTTCTCAACAATCGGTTTTTGTGATAAACTAATAATTTTATTAATTTATTATTTTATAATTTTATTTAAAAAAATAAATTTTTTTTTAAATTTTTTTTTTTATCAATCAAGATTCGTTTTACAATTTAACGAGTTTTCTGTTTTTATTTCTGCATTCTTGTAGAAAAGTTTCTTCTGCAAATAAATCTTCAAGTGTAAAGTTTTCTTTATTCAAAATTTTATCTATTTTAGAAGGAGTAAATCCAAAACGTAAAAACATTATTCTTTTATTCTTTTATTCTTTATTCTTTTTTTTTTTTTTTTTTTATTATTTAAAAAGAAGGAAAACAAGAGAAAAGATTGTGAGAAAAAAAGAAAGAAAAAAATGAAATATTTAAATTTGATAAAAAAATTTTTTTTAATTAAAAAATAAATAAAAAATAAAAAATAAAAAAAAGAAGAAAAAAAGGGGAAATGATGTGTAAGATTTTTTATTTCTTCTTTTATTTCTTTTTATGTTTATTTCTTTTTATGTTTCTTCTTTTGTTCTTCTTTTTTTTTTTTTGATTATTTTTGATGAAAAAAAAAAAAAAAAAATTTCTATTTTTCTTTAATTTGAATAAATAAGGAAATCTTTTTTTGGATTTTCGAAAATTCTTCAATACATTTAATATATTCTCTATTTGAAATTATTGTTTCAAATCTTTGGATTAATGTGTAAATTTGTCTAATTGTTGTCATATTCATTTTTTTCTTAAGTTCTTGAAATTTAATTGGATTATCAAATAATTCAAGAATAAAATTTGAGATGAAAATAACAAATCTAATAATTTCACAAATAAAAGGAGAAACTTCTTTTAAATTTTCGAGAATTCTTTCTTTTCGAATACTTAATTTATTTTGTTCTTCTAAATTCTTGAAATGTTCAAATCCTTCAATAAGAAGTTTCAAAAGTTTACTTGATTTTTCAGTTGTTTGTAACATAAATTTTGTGATTGTAATTTCTGTTCCGTCTCTATCAAGAATTTTATAAGGAATTGAAAGAAAATTCAAGTTTTTTGGTTTGAGAATTTGATTGAATTTTATCACTTCATCTTTTTCTTTTGAAAAAATATTCTTGATTTTTTGCAAACAAAATTTTTCTTCAAAATCTGAAACAGCTTTTAAACTAAGAATCATATTTCCAACTAATCGACTTTTTGAATGAAAAAATGTGTGATTGAGACTGTTTTTGCGAAATTCAATAATTCTTTCCACAATTTTGGGTGCAATTTCTTTTTCTAAAGTTTCAAATGATCTTGTGTTTGATTTAATACAAAAATCAAGAAAAAGTATCAAAAAATGATCTACTAAAAAACGTGATGCTTGCTTATTAATTTCAGAATTAAAAAATATATTTGTATCTACAAGTCCATGTGCAATTCTATCACGAACTCTTGGTCCTGGTTCTTCTTCTAAAAAGTCTTGGAATTTTTCCAAAATATACTCTTCCAAAAATTCATCTTCAAATAATAAGTTTTTCTTTGTTTCAATTTCTTTACAAAGAAATGTATCTAATGATGTAAAATGTTTATGAGATTCTGCAGTTGCTAATTCAAAATTAAGTTGATTTTTTTTCACATAACAAATTCTAAGTCCATGTTCTATTTGAGGAATTAAAGCTGAGAGAATTTCAAATATTATATTTCTATTAGAAAATTCAGTTTCAAAATAAAGTTTAAAACAATTTTCTACTAACTGTTTTCTATTATCTGGAATGAAAAATGAAGATTGAATAATTTCTTTAATTTCTTTTTGCATTTCAATTTGATTTTCAATTTGATTTTGATTTTGATTTTGATTTTGATTTTGATTTTGATTTTGATTTTGATTTTGATTTTGATTTTCAATTTGATTTTGATTTTGATTTTGATTTTGAATTTGAATTTGATTTTGATTTTGATTTTGATTTTGATTTTGATTTTGATTTTGATTTTGATTTTGATTTTGAATTTGAATTTGATTTTGATTTTGATTTTGATTTTGATTTTGATTTTGATTTTCATTTTGATTTTGATTTTCAATTTGATTTTGATTTTGATTTTGATTTTGATTTTGATTTTGATTTTGCATTTCAATTTGATTTTCAATTTGATTTTGATTTTGATTTTGATTTTCAATTTCATTTAAATTTTGATTTTCAATTTGATTTTGATTTTGATTTTGATTTTGATTTTGATTTTGATTTTGCATTTCAATTTGATTTTCAATTTGATTTTGATTTTGATTTTGATTTTCAATTTCATTTAAATTTTGATTTTCATTTTGATTTTGATTTTGATTTTGATTTTGATTTTGATTTTGATTTTGATTTTCTATTTCATTTTGATTTTCATTTTGATTTTGATTTTGATTTTGATTTTCTATTTCATTTTGATTTTGATTTTGATTTTCATTTTGATTTTGATTTTGATTTTGATTTTGATTTTGATTTTGATTTTGATTTTGATTTTGATTTTGATTTTGATTTTGATTTTGATTTTGATTTTGATTTTGATTTTGATTTTGATTTTCTATTTCATTTTGATTTTCATTTTCTAATTGATTTTGATTTTGATTTTCTATTTGATTTTGATTTTCATTTTCTAATTGATTTTGATTTTGATTTTCTATTTCATTTTGATTTTCATTTTCTAATTGATTTTGATTTAATTTTCTAAATGCTAAACATACTTCTTTAGATAAATAAATCTTTCCTTCAAGAATTCTAATTTGTTCAGAATATTTCCCAAAATTTAATTTAATTTGTAATTTCGGTCTTGAACCATATTTAGACAAGAGAAAATCAATTAAACTAAAATAAAGAATAAAAGAAAATGATGTAAAATGAGAAGGAAACTCTTGAGGAGAAAGAAATCCATGCCAAACAATATTGCGTAAATTTAAACTAGAAGAAGGACCCATTATAGCAGAAATTACAAATAAAATATCCTCTCCAATAACTTCCTTCATCAATTTACTTTGTAGAAGTTCATTAAATTTAGCTGGAACAGTTGGTGAATCTTTTTTCTTCTTTTCAATATAAGAAATTCTTAATAGCTTTTCAATAAAAACACAAATACCAAGAAATGAGGCAAGATATTCTCCTTCTTTGTATTTCTGATATAAATTCATTATCAGATCTTCTTCACTTTTATCTTCAGTTAAAAATTTTCCATATAAATTTTCAAATTCATTTTCATTTAATTGCATAAATTTTTCATGTGCAAAAACAATATATGGATAAATATTAACTGATCCATATTCAAATTGCTTTTTGTAATCAATTTCTGAAATGTTTTCTAAATTGAATAATAATTCTTTTCTTGAAAAATTTTGCCAAGAAAATAAGACTTGATTTGTTATAAAATTTTTATTAAATTGAGATATTTTTGGTATTTCTTTTGGGTAAATTAAATTATAAAAATAAGGAGATAAAAATATTCCTTTTTCATTAAAATTTATATTGTTTATTTTTTCATTATTTTTTTCCATTTAAAAAAAATTGAAAAAAATGAAAAAAATGAAAAGAAAAAAAAATTTTTTTTTTGATTTGATCTTTTGTTTTCTGGCAATTTTTTTAATCATTTAAAAAATAATTTTTTTTCTTTTCATTCTTTTCATTCTTCTTTTCTTTTTTTTTTTTTAAAACAAATGAGTCAAAATAATCAAAAAAATCAAAGTGAAAAAGTAATAAATTTTGTTTTTTTTTTTATTTAAATTTTATTCTTTTAAAAAATTTTATTCTTTTTTAGAAAAAAACAAATGAACAAATTTTGATAGAAAAAGAAAATATGATTTATCAAAAATCTATTCAAAATTCTCAACTTAGAGAAAAGATAATGCAATGTAATTAAAAACAATAAAAAAAATTTTTTTTGTTCCACTTTTTTTTTTTTTGATTAAAATTTTCTTTTTTATTTTTCTTTAAAAAAAAAAAAAACCAAAAGTGAAATCTTCTCATTCTCAAGAATTAAATAAAGTAATGATAACAAATTTAAAATATCAAAAAGCTTATTCTCTTCTTCAATTAGAAATTGAAAAAGAAAAAAGAGAAAATCAACAAAAAGAAAAAACAATTGAAAATCAAATTCAATCAATTCAAAATTTGAATAAAGAAATTAAGAATTTGAAAGATGAAATTTCAATTCAAAAAGGAAAAAATATAATTCTTGAGGAAAAAATGCGAGAAATTAAAGAAAATCAAAAAGAAAATCAAAATCAAAAAGAAAATCAAAATCAAAATCAAATTCAAAATCAAAATCAAAATCAAAATCAAAATCAAAATCAAAATCAAAATCAAAATCAAAATCAAAATCAAAATCAAAATCAAAATCAAAATCAAAATCAAATTGAAAATCAAAATCAAAATCAAAATCAAAATCAAAATCAAAATCAAAATCAAAATCAAAATCAAAATCAAAATCAAAATCAAAATTTAAATCAAAATTTAAATGAAAAAAAGTTGTATTTCTTCTCTTCAATTTCAAATCTTTATAATAATTTGTTTAATTCAAATTTGAAAAATGATATTCTTTCTTCAAAAAATTTCCCTAATTCTTCAAATTCACAAAAAAATATTCCAAAAATCAAAAAAGAAAAAAGATCAAAATTAAATTCAAATTCAAATTCAATTTCAAATTCAAATTCAATTTTAAATTCTAATTCAAATTTAAATTCTAATTCAATTTTAAATTCTAATTCAAATTCAAATTCAAATTCAAATCCAAATTTAAATTCAAAATCAAAAAGAAGATTAACAATTGATCCAAATAAAACTCTAAAAGAAATTAGACAAAATTCTCAAAAATCTCAAGAAAATGATTTCAATATTTCTTCTAAAAATCAAAATTCTTTTCATTCTTTAATTTTTAATTCTCCTAATCAAAAAGAAAAATTTGATCCAAAAAATTCAAAGTAAGAAAGAAAGAAGAAAAAAATAATTGGTTTTTTTATTCCAAAATTTATTTCCTTTTTTTTCTTTTTTCTTTTTTTAGATATTCTTTGGATTTAATGGAATATGAAAGCCCTTCTGATTCAATTTCTTTACATTTTTCTCAATTTTCTTTAGAAGATCAAAATTCTAATCTTTCTTCAGAAAAATCAAATTCTTTACAAAATTTGCAAAATGAAAAATCCAAAAAGAAAAAAGAAAATTTATTGAAAAGTAATAAAACTCCAAAGAGAAGATATCCAAAAAGAAATTCATCAATAAGACTTAATTATAGAGATATATCAGATTTTGGAATTGAATTAGCAAAATCAAAAAGAAAATCAACAAGAAAATCATTAAAAAAATCAAGAAGAAAATCAAAAAGAAATTGTGAATCTGAAAAAGAAAACAAAGATTCAAATTATTAAATTGATTTTTTTTTTTTTTGCTTTTTTTTTTTGTTGTTTTATTGATGTTATTCTTCTTTTTTAAAAAAGATTTAAAAAAACAAATTTTTTTTTTTTCATTTTTTTATTTTTTAAAAAGAAAATTAAAATGTGGCAAATTGATTTATTTATTATTAAAAGTTCTTTTGAATTACAACCATGTGAGCCTTATTGTCAATTCAAGTTTTTGAATCAAAAATATAGGACAAAAACAGACCATGAAACAAAAAAACCAAGATGGAATCAAGAATTCAAATTAAAAGGAGAAACTAATAACTTTAAAGAGATTATTTTTAAACTTTACAATGACAACAAGATTGGAAAATCTCAACTCGGATTAACCCAATTTTCACTTAGAAAAGAATTACAAAAATTGCAAATCAAACCAGAAAATGGAGCAGAATTTGATAAAACTTTCAAACTTGATCTTTATCAACAAAAAACAGTTAAACACATGAGAACAAAAATAATTGGAAATTTGAAAATTCGTGTTATTGGAAATATTCCAAATGGAGCTGAACCATTTAAAATGAGGAGAAATGAAGAAATTTTTGGTGAAAAACCTCAACAAATTGAAAAAGATAAAATTTCTTTTGAAGTTGCTGTTCTTAAAGGCAAAAATATCTTTTTAACGGAAAAAGAAAGTGAATTATTAAGCTTAATGGTATGTGTTAAATTTGACAAAAAAGTACTTTTCACGTCTGTTCAGAAAGAAACCGCATTTCCGAAATGGAACCAAAATTTCCACTTTGAAACAACAATGAACGAGATTACACCTGAAATTGTTCTTGAGTTGAGATCAAGTGGAGAAAACATTCACACAATCAGCACTTCACTATTTGATTTAATCTCACCAAATTTTACCCAAAAAACAGAGTTTGTGATTTTTCGTTGGTTTCCCTTTAACAAAGGCAAGTTGCGTTTTGGGTTCAGAATAAATTTCTCTGAAACAGTAGACTTTTCCTTTTTACGTCAACTTTGTGGATTGGAACGTTTGGTTCGACAACCGTTATTTGATCCAAATCGAGACCAAAACATATGGGGATTGAGATTGAAAATTGATTCAGCAACCCTTTCTTCTGCTGATACAGCTTATCGCCAAATGGATTTGTTCTGCAGATTCAAGTTTGAAAACAAATCTTTTAAAACAACAGCTGAAAATTCAAGAGGTACTTTTTCTTGGCGAGAAAATTTCATGCTTTTGGCGGATTACAAAAAATTCCAGTCATTCAAGATCGAAATTTGCGAAAGAAACAAAACAACAAAAGCAACTCAAATTGGCAATGCTTCCATTAAATTGAACTCGTTTTTACAGGAATATATTGGGGAAACAAGAAACGGACAAAGAATCATTGTTTTTGAGAAAACTGCAAAAATCATTTCTCACACTGACACTCGCAAAACATTAGGCACAGAAATAGGAAGCTTGAAAATGGAGCTCAGAGTTGAGTTTGCTCAATCCGTTAGTTTCAATTCACTTGCCCAAATTGTTCTTCCAAATGTTTCAATGGAACCAAAATTCATCTTGGAAAATCCTATGGATTTTGGAATAGCTGTCACTGTTTGTAAAGCAACAGGTTTGCCTTCTGCTGATATTACAGGCTTTTCCGATCCCTTTTGTACTCTTGAATTCCAAGAGCGAAAACCTTATATTTTAACTCCTCCTTCCAATATCAAAATTGATGGTGATTCAATTAAATCACGAATAAAAACTGAAATCCAAAAAGAAGTTCAAGAAAAAGAACAAGAAAAGGAAAAATCCAATAAAAAACAAAAAGGAAATATGGCAAAACTTATGAAACAGCGATTGTCTCAAACAAAAAAACAGCTCAAAAAGGAAATCCAAATGCAGAAAAAACAGGCCAAGCAAAGTAAAAAGGAACAGAAAACAGAACAAAAAAAATCAAACACATTCAAAACAAAAGTTATCAAAAAAACACTGAATCCGACATGGAACGAAACATTTGAATACAAGGGATCTTTTGACACAATTAAGAAAATGATTATCACAGTTTTTGATTGGGATCGGTTTTCCTCAAACGATTATCTTGGAACAGTGAAAATTAATGTGAAAAAACTTTTTAAGGAAAATTTTGTTTTGGATCAAACCGTTTTTTGGAAAAAGAAGAAATACAACGTTCAAGGAATCCTTGACACAAAGACTGGTGTTTACAAAAATGCAGGAGAACTGAAATTGAAGTTTCATCTTGAAATTTCTCCTTCTTGTGATGTTAACAAACTTCGGAAAGTTCTTGGAATTCAAAGGAAAGAACTTACCCGAAGAATTGAAGAACCGGAAACACCAGAAAAATGGGCACTTGCACTCAAATTCAAGCACGCAAACAATCTTGTTGCTTCTGATATGACAGGATATTCAGATCCTTTCTGCTCTTTTCGTTTATCACCAGAGAAAGAATTCCGCACAAGCATCCAGAAAAAAACACTTTTCCCAATTTGGAATGAAACAATCACACACCATGTTTTTCCTGAGCATTGCAAATCAATTGAAATCACAGTTTTTGATTGGGACAGAATTTCCTCAAACGATTATCTTGGAACAGTGAAAATTCCTCTTTTTAAAACACTGAAGGATCTTTTCCAAGATGGACAATATCTATATCATTCAGGCACTCTTGAATTGCCTGTTCTCGGCAAAAGAGATCCAAAAAGCGGAACAAAACCTCAACAAGGAACTCTATTTCTTTCATGGAGAGTTGAGATCCCACAAAAAGCAGATTTGCAAGTTATCAAAGAGCAACTTTCTGTGATTTCAGCTCATCCCACTTACAAAATTTCCACAAACACAAGCAAATGGGCAGCAAAAATTGATATCCGAAAGGCTAGAGGATTGCCTTCTGGTGATATTGGAGGGTTAAGCGATCCTTTCTGCCAATTTTCTGTTGCAGGAATTGAGTTCAAAACAAACATTATCAAAAACACTTTATATCCTGTTTGGAACGAGTCTTTCCATCTTATAAACCAAGAACCATTCAATTTGAGAAAGATTATCATCGATGTTTACGATTATGATAAAATGAAGAAAAATACCTTATTGGGTCATGCAAAACTTAATTTGGGATTATTAGTCAAAGAGCATTTCCGTCAAAACGAAAGAATATTTGTTTTCCGTCATGTTAAAATTCCAGTTTTCCCGCCAATAGATAAAAAATCTGGTAAATTGGCAGCACATGGAGAAATTTCTGTTGATATTAGGCTTGAAGCAGCTCAAGATGCCTCGCTATTCCAAATGAAACAATTTACAGGAATTGAGAAGCCACCTCCAAGACGCAAACTCCCTATTGTCGATGGAAAAGTTGCTGTTCAATTAACTATTAAAAAGGCAGAGAATTTAAAAGCTGCCGATATTTCAGGAACAAGTGATCCATTTTGTAAATTCAAGATTGAAGAAAAAGAATATAAAACAGAAGTCGTTAAATCAACTCTTTTTCCTTTTTGGAACCAAGATTTTCTTTTACATCCAGATTTTAATGAAATTAAAAAACTTAAAATTACGGTTTGGGATTGGGATCGTGTTGGTAAGAATGATCTTTTAGGAACCACAAAGTTAAATATTGCAGATGATGTGAAACAAGCTTTTAATGATCAATCCAAAATTTACGTTTTTAAAAAGGCACTTCTTTTGTTTTCACAAATAGATCCAAAATCAGGTCAAGTTACAAATACAGGAACACTCCATATCCAATTAAGAATTGAATTTCCAGAAAATACAACTATTGAAGAATTAAAACTATTTTGTGGAATTTTACATCCAAGACTTTCTTATCAACTGTTGAACGATCCAAAAAGAAAAGATAGTAAACCGATTGCAATATCATTAAAAATAAGTAAAGGAATGAATTTACCAGTTGGAGATGATTCAGGAACAAGTGATGGATATTGTCAATTCAAAATAGGAGAAAAAGAATTTAAAACCAAAACAATTAAAAATTCATTATTTCCAATTTGGAAAGAAACATTTATATTTCATTTAACATTTGAAGAATTATTAAAATCAATCAAAGTTAATGTTTGGGATTGGAATAAAATTGGAAAAAGTGATTTTCTTGGAGAAGCCAAAATAAGAATATCACAATTAATCAAAAATTTAATAAATCAAAATCAATTAATTTATCAAACTAAATATGAATCACAAATAAGACAACCAATTGATCCTAAAACAGGACCTAAACCATATCAAGGTAAAATTAATGGAACAATAAGAATTGAATTTCCAGAAACAACAGAATTTAATCAGTTAAAACAATCATGTGGATTAATTCCATTTCCATTAAGATATCAATTACCAACTCAAGATAATAAAATATCGATATCATTAAAAATCAGTAGAGGAATGAATTTACCAGTTGGAGATATTTCAGGAACAAGTGATGGATATTGTCAATTCAAAATAGGAGAAAAAGAATTTAAAACCAAAACAATCAAAAATTCATTATTTCCAATTTGGAAAGAAACATTTATATTCCATTTAACATTTGAAGAATTATTAAAATCAATCAAAGTTAATGTTTGGGATTGGAATAAAATTGGGAAAAGTGATTTTCTTGGAGAAGCCAAAATAAGAATATCAAAATTAATCAAAAATTCAATAAATCAAAATCAATTAATTTACCAAACTAAATATGAATCACAAATTAGACAAACAATTGATCCTAAAACAGGAAATCAATCATATAAAGGTAAAATTAATGGAACAATAAGAATTGAATTTCCAGAAACAACAGAATTTAATCAATTACAAAAATCATGTGGATTGATTCCATTTCCATTAAGATATCAATTACCAACTCAAGATAATAAAATATCAATATCATTAAAAATCAGCAGAGGAATGAATTTACCAGTTGGAGATATTTCAGGAACAAGTGATGGATATTGCCAATTTAAAATAGGAGAAAAAGAATTTAAAACCAAAACAATCAAAAATTCATTATTTCCAATTTGGAAAGAAACATTTATATTTCATTTAACATTTGAAGAATTATTAAAATCAATCAAAGTTAATGTTTGGGATTGGAATAAAATTGGAAAAAGTGATTTTCTTGGAGAAGCCAAAATAAGAATATCAAAATTAATTAAAAATTCAATAAATCAAAATCAATTAATTTATCAAATTAAGTATGAATCACAAATTAGACAAACAATTGATCCTAAAACAGGAAATCAATCATATAAAGGTAAAATTAATGGAACAATAAGAATTGAATTCCCAGAAACAACAGAATTTAATCAGTTAAAACAATCATGTGGATTAATTCCATTTCCATTAAGATATCAATTACCAACTCAAGATAATAAAATATCAATATCATTAAAAGTCAGTAGAGGAATGAATTTACCAGTTGGAGATATTTCAGGAACAAGTGATGGATATTGCCAATTTAAAATAGGAGAAAAAGAATTTAAAACCAAAACAATCAAAAATTCATTATTTCCAATTTGGAAAGAAACATTTATATTTCATTTAACATTTGAAGAATTATTAAAATCAATAAAAGTTAATGTTTGGGATTGGAATAAAATTGGAAAAAGTGATTTTCTTGGAGAAGCCAAAATAAGAATATCAAAATTAATTAAAAATTCAATAAATCAAAATCAATTAATTTATCAAATTAAGTATGAATCACAAATTAGACAAACAATTGATCCTAAAACAGGAAATCAATCATATAAAGGTAAAATTAATGGAACAATAAGAATTGAATTTCCAGAAACAACAGAATTTAATCAGTTAAAACAATCATGTGGATTAATTCCATTTCCATTAAGATATCAATTACCAACTCAAGATAATAAAATATCAATATCATTAAAAATCAGCAGAGGAATGAATTTACCAGTTGGAGATATTTCAGGAACAAGTGATGGATATTGCCAATTCAAAATAAAAGAAAAAGAATTTAAAACCAAAAAAATCAAAAATTCATTATTTCCAATTTGGAAAGAAACATTTATATTCCATTTAACATTTGAAGAATTATTAAAATCAATTAGAGTTAATGTTTGGGATTGGAATAAAGTAGGGAAGAATGATTTTCTTGGAGAAGCCAAAATAAGAATATCAAAATTAATTAAAAATTTAATAAATCAAAATCAATTAATTTATCAAACTAAATATGAATCACAAATAAGACAACCAATTGATCCTAAAACAGGACCTAAACCATATCAAGGTAAAATTAATGGAACAATAAGAATTGAATTTCCAGAAACAACAGAATTTAATCAATTAAAACAATCCTGTGGATTAATTGTTGAACCATTAAGATATCAATTACCAACTCAAGATAATAAAATATCAATATCATTAAAAATAAGCAGAGGAATGAATTTACCAGTTGGAGATATTTCAGGAACAAGTGATGGATATTGCCAATTTAAAATAAGAGAAGAAGAATTTAAAACTAACACAATCAAAAATTCATTATTTCCAATTTGGAAAGAAATATTTATATTCCATTTAACATTTGAAGAATTATTAAAATCAATAAAAATTAATGTTTGGGATTGGAATAAAATTGGAAAAAGTGATTTTCTTGGAGAAGCCAAAATAAGAATATCAAAATTAATCAAAAATTTAATAAATCAAAATCAATTAATTTATCAAACTAAATATGAATCACAAATTAGACAACCAATTGATCCTAAAACAGGAAATCAATCATATAAAGGTAAAATTAATGGAACAATAAGAATTGAATTTCCAGAAACAACAGAATTTAATCAATTACAAAAATCGTGTGGATTGATTCCATTTCCATTAAGATATCAATTACCAACTCAAGATAATAAAATATCAATATCATTAAAAATAAGTAGAGGAATGAATTTACCAGTTGGAGATATTTCAGGAACAAGTGATGGATATTGCCAATTTAAAATAGGAGAAAAAGAATTTAAAACCAAAACAATCAAAAATTCATTATTTCCAATTTGGAAAGAAACATTTATATTTCATTTAACATTTGAAGAATTATTAAAATCAATAAGAGTTAATGTTTGGGATTGGAATAAAGTAGGGGAAAATGATTTTCTTGGAGAAGCCAAAATAAGAATATCACAATTAATCAAAAATTTAATAAATCAAAATCAATTAATTTATCAAATTAAATATGAATCACAAATTAGACAACCAATTGATCCTAAAACAGGACCTAAACCATATCAAGGTAAAATTAATGGAACAATAAGAATTGAATTTCCAGAAATAACAGAATTTAATCAATTACAAAAATCCTGTGGATTAATTGTTGAACCATTAAGATATCAATTACCAACTCAAGATAATAAAATATCAATATCATTAAAACTCAGTAGAGGAATGAATTTACCAGTTGGAGATATTTCAGGAACAAGTGATGGATATTGCCAATTCAAAATAAGAGAAAAAGAATTTAAAACCAAAACAATCAAAAATTCATTATTTCCAATTTGGAAAGAAACATTTATATTCCATTTAACATTTGAAGAATTATTAAAATCAATAAGAGTTAATGTTTGGGATTGGAATAAAATTGGGAAAAGTGATTTACTTGGAGAAGCCAAAATAAGAATATCACAATTAATCAAAAATTTAATAAATCAAAATCAATTAATTTATCAAATTAAATATGAATCACAAATTAGACAACCAATTGATCCTAAAACAGGACCTAAACCATATCAAGGTAAAATTAA
Organism: Anaeramoeba ignava; assembly: GCA_028826165.1. NCBI lineage: Eukaryota > Anaeramoebidae > Anaeramoeba > Anaeramoeba ignava. The sequence continues at coordinate 536,042 of JAPDFW010000114.1, forward strand.
TGGAACAATAAGAATTGAATTCCCAGAAACAACAGAATTTAATCAGTTAAAAAAATCCTGTGGATTAATTGTTGAACCATTAAGATATCAATTACCAACTCAAGATAATAAAATATCAATATCATTAAAAATAAGCAGAGGAATGAATTTACCAGTTGGAGATATTTCAGGAACAAGTGATGGATATTGCCAATTTAAAATAAGAGAAGAAGAATTTAAAACCAAAACAATCAAAAATTCATTATTTCCAATTTGGAAAGAAACATTTATATTTCATTTAACATTTGAAGAATTATTAAAATCAATCAGAATTAATGTTTGGGATTGGGATAAAGTAGGAAAGAATGATTTACTTGGAGAAGCCAAAATAAGAATATCACAATTAATCAAAAATTTAATAAATCAAAATCAATTAATTTATCAAATTAAATATGAATCACAAATTAGACAAACAATCGATCCTAAAACAGGACCTAAACCATATCAAGGTAAAATTAATGGAACAATAAGAATTGAATTTCCAGAAATAACAGAATTTAATCAGTTACAAAAATCTTGTGGATTAATTGTTGAACCATTAAGATATCAATTACCAACTCAAGATAATAAAATATCAATATCATTAAAAATAAGTAGAGGAATGAATTTACCAGTTGGAGATGATACAGGAACAAGTGATGGATATTGCCAATTCAAAATAAGAGAAAAAGAATTTAAAACCAAAACAATCAAAAATTCATTATTTCCAATTTGGAAAGAAACATTTATATTTCATTTAACATTTGAAGAATTATTAAAATCAATCAGAATTAATGTTTGGGATTGGAATAAAGTAGGGGAGAATGATTTACTTGGAGAAGCCAAAATAAGAATATCACAATTAATCAAAAATTTAATAAATCAAAATCAATTAATTTACCAAATTAAATATGAATCACAAATAAGACAAACAATTGATCCTAAAACAGGACCTAAACCATATCAAGGTAAAATTAATGGAACAATAAGAATTGAATTTCCAGAAATAACAGAATTTAATCAGTTACAAAAATCTTGTGGATTAATTGTTGAACCATTAAGATATCAATTACCAACTCAAGATAATAAAATATCAATATCATTAAAAATAAGCAGAGGAATGAATTTACCAGTTGGAGATGATACAGGAACAAGTGATGGATATTGCCAATTTAAAATAAGAGAAAAAGAATTTAAAACTAAAACAATCAAAAATTCATTATTTCCAATTTGGAAAGAAACATTTATATTTCATTTAACATTTGAAGAATTATTAAAATCAATCAGAATTAATGTTTGGGATTGGGATAAAGTAGGAAAGAATGATTTACTTGGAGAAGCCAAAATAAGAATATCACAATTAATCAAAAATTTAATAAATCAAAATCAATTAATTTATCAAATTAAATATGAATCACAAATTAGACAAACAATCGATCCTAAAACAGGACCTAAACCATATCAAGGTAAAATTAATGGAACAATAAGAATTGAATTTCCAGAAATAACAGAATTTAATCAGTTAAAAAAATCATGTGGATTAATTGTTGAACCATTAAGATATCAATTACCAACTCAAGATAATAAAATATCAATATCATTAAAAATAAGCAGAGGAATGAATTTACCAGTTGGAGATATTTCAGGAACAAGTGATGGATATTGCCAATTTAAAATAGGAGAAAAAGAATTTAAAACCAAAACAATCAAAAATTCATTATTTCCAATTTGGAAAGAAACATTTATATTTCATTTAACATTTGAAGAATTATTGAAATCAATCATAATTAATGTTTGGGATTGGGATAAAGTAGGAAAGAATGATTTACTTGGAAAAGCAAAAATAAGAATATCAGATGTGATTCGGGAAAAGATTATTGATCAATTTCCAAATTTGAAAAATATGAAAATGAGTTATAATATGATTTCGTCTATTGAAAAACAAATTGAATACCGAATTTGGAGATTTGAAAAGAAAAATTTCCCAATATCTGTTGAAGATGACCCAATAAATGGGCCAAGTCCGAATCGTGGGGAAATACAAACAAGAATACGTATTGAATTTCCGGAACAAATTGAAATGAAAGATATATTGATGCTATCAGGATTTATTGATATACCCAAAAAGTTTGAGATATTACCACAAACAAATTTACAGAATTGGGGGATTGGAATTAAAATCAACAAAATATTGGGTGCTCCACAAAAATATCCAAACATTTTAACCGAAATATATTTTGAAATGCTATTTGCGGGAGGTAAATATAAATCGAAGAAATCAAAGAAGACATTATATCCTAAATGGAAGGAGTATTATCAAGGAATTGTGGAGCCTTTTTCAGAAGAAAAAATACGGTTGAAGTTTTATGTAAAAAGGAGTTTTGCATCGGATATTTTATTAGGATATTCAAACATTTCGATAAACGATATAATCAAGGAAGAATACGAGAAGAAAAACTTCATTACAAGTATAATAGAAGTGAAAAAACTATTCCCATTTGCATATTCTCCGCGAATAGGGGTTGATTTACCAACAAAGCAAGATATTCTTTCCTTAACATTCCGCATTGAATTAGGAAATCATGATCTCAATTCTGTTGTTCGTAAAATCATGTATCCTCTTGATATGGACGAGCCACATTTCGATCTTGATAAGGATAATTATAATATTTTTGGGATGGAAATCAAAATCAATAAGTGCCGTGATTTATTCAGGATAAACGAGAAAAAAAAACTGAATTCATTCGTAGAAGTTTATCTGCAAGAAAAATTATTTGCAATAACTCCGGTTATAAAGAAGACTCGACATCCAAAATGGAAACAACAAATTCCAAACAAGATTGGGAATTACGAAGAGTTACGGAAGTTGCGTTTTATTATTTATCACCGAAAAATGAAAGCTATTCTTGATGAAAAAGAAAGCACTGTGCGAGTTTCAAGCGGGAAATTGGATATTTTTAAATTTTTAAGAAATAAAATCAAAATGAATCAAAGAATATATTTATTGAATGAATGGATTGAATTATTTTCAGGACCGAATCCGAAGACAGGAGAGTATAAAAAAGCTGGGAAAATTAACATCAAAATACGGTTTGAAATGAACAACCAAATTAATTTTAGGATCATTAAGGAAATGTGTGGAGTAAATAAAGCGGTTTGGATTCCGAAAACAATAATGAGCGATCCAATGTCTCATCAAGAAGAATGTTTTGTGCGACTTTATATAAACAAGGGCAAGAGTCTTCCTTCTGGAGACAGAAGCACAGGACTTTCAGACCCATATTGCTCTGTTCCTTTACCAGGAAATACTGTTTTAAACACTGAAATTTGCAAAAACACTTTGTTTCCTTTGTGGCGATCCACTTTTGATTTTTATTTAAATCCTAACGACTCAAAGAAACTCCAAATCATTGTTAAGGATTATAATAATATTCGTAAAGACCAAATTTTGGGTTCAATTTTGATTAAAATTTGGAAACTTTTGAATGACACTTTCAATAGAGAGCAAAAGGTTTATTTTATTAAGAAAGAATTTGATGTTGTTAAAAAAACAAACGAGAAAAAAATTGTTGGGCAAATTCAAGGCAAAGTTTCGATGAAAATATGGATTGAAATTGGATCGAAAGTTGATTATCATTCAATTGCTCAATTTTGTGGATTGGAACCAAGATTTTATGCGTCTGAAATGGAATTAAAACAAGGTCAATGGGGAGTTAAAATTTATGTTAAAAAAGCAACAAATATTCCAGTTTCTGATTTGAATGGATATTCTGATGCCTATTGTGTTGTTCGTGTTGGAAAAGAGAATTTCAAAACAAAAGTTTGTAAGAAAAGTTTAAATCCTGTTTGGAATGAAGTTTTTCAAATTATTGATTTGCAAAAGGAGTTGAGTAAAGTTTATGTTGATGTTTATGATAAAGACCGTTTTTCTAAAGATGATCGTATTGGTGATTTGAAGATTAATTTGGTTCAGTTATTTCAACAATATCCTGTTGTTCAAGGTTGTGATGTTAAGGTTTTTAGGAAATGGTTTGATATTATTGATAAAAGTGGAAATCCTCATGGTTCTATTTTGATTAAATTTTATATTCAATTCAAATGAGAAAATCAATTAAAATGAAAACCAATTAAAATCAAAATCAATTAAAATCAATATCAAAATCAATTAAAATCTAAATCAAAATCAAAATCAAAATCAATTAAAATCAAAATCTAAATCTAAATCAAAATCAATTAAAATCAAAATCAAAATTAAAATCAAAATCAAAATTAAAATTAAAATCAAAATCAAAATCAAATTCAATTTCAAAATCAAAATCAAATTTAAATTCAAAATTAAAATCAAAATCAATTAAAACCAAAATCAATTAAAATCAATTAAAATCAAAATCAATTAAAATCAAAATCAAAATTAAAATCAATTCAAAATTAAAATCAATGAAAATCAAAATCAAAATCTAAATCAAAATTAAAATTAAAATAAAAATCAATTAAAAACAAAATCAAAATCAAAATTCAAAATCAAAATCAAAATCAAAATCAAAATCAAAATCAAAATCAAAATGAAAATCAAAATCAAAATCAAAATCAAAATCAATTAAAATCAAAATCAAAATCAATTAAAATTAAAATCAAAATCAAAATCAAAAACAAAATCGAAATTTAAATCAAAATCAAAATCAATTAAAATTAAAATTAAAATCAATTAAAATCAAAATCTAAATCTAAATCAATTAAAATCTAAATCAAAATCAAAATCAAAATCAAAATCAAAAAGAAAAGAATTTTTTTTTATTTCATTAAAAGAGAAAAAAAAGATTTTCAATTTCTTTTTCCAATTTCTTTTGAAATGTTTTGAAATGTTTTGAAAATGTTTTGAAATTGTTTTGAAATATTTTGAAAATGTTTTAAAATATTTTGAAATTGTTTTGAAATTGTTTTGAAATGTTTTGAAATTGTTTTGAAATTGTTTTGAAATTATTTGGAATAGTTTTGAAATTGTTTTGAAATTGTTTTGAAATAGTTTTGAAATAGTTTTGAAATGTTTTGAAATATTTTGAAATATTTTGAAATTCTTTTGAAATTGTTTTGAAATTGTTTTGGAATAGTTTTGAAATTGTTTTGAAATTGTTTTGAAATAGTTTTGAAATAGTTTTGAAATGTTTTGAAATATTTTGAAATAGTTTTGAAATGTTTTGAAATATTTTGAAATGTTTTGAAATTCTTTTGAAATGTTTTGAAATGTTTTGAAATAGTTTTAAAATGTTTTGAAATGTTTTGAAATATTTTAAATTGTTTTAAAATATTTTGAAATGTTTTGAAATTGTTTTGAAATTGTTTTGAAATTATTTGGAATTGTTTTGAAATTGTTTTGAAATAGTTTTGAAATGTTTTGAAATTGTTTTAAAATGTTTTGAAAATGTTTTGGAATGTTTTGAAATTGTTTTGAAATTATTTTGAAATGTTTTGAAATTGTTTTGAAATGTTTTGAAATTGTTTTGAAATGTTTTAAAATATTTTGAAATGTTTTGAAATAGTTTTGAAAATGTTTTGGAATGTTTTGAAATGTTTTGAAATGTTTTGAAATTGTTTTAAAATATTTTGGAATTGTTTTAAAATATTTTGAAATAGTTTTGAAATGTTTGGAATTGTTTTAAAATATTTTGAAATGTTTTAAATTGTTTTGGAATTGTTTTGAAATTCTTTTAAAATGTTTTGAAATAGTTTTGAAATGTTTTGAAATTGTTTTGAAATTCTTTTGAAATTATTTGAAATATTTTGAAATGTTTTGAAATGTTTTGAAATATTTTGAAATTCTTTTGAAATAGTTTTAAAATGTTTTGAAATGTTTTGAAATGTTTTTAAATTGTTTTGAAATGTTTTGAAAATGTTTTGAAATTCTTTTGAAATGTTTTAAAATGTTTTGAAATTGTTTTGAAATATTTTGAAATTGTTTTTGAAAATGTTTTGAAATGTTTTGAAATGTTTTGAAATTATTTTAAAATATTTTGAAATTGTTTTGAAATTCTTTTGAAATGTTTTGAAATGTTTTGAAATGTTTTGAAATTGTTTTGAATTGTTTTGAAATGTTTTAAAATGTTTTGAAATTCTTTTGAAATGTTTGAAATGTTTTGAAATTGTTTTGAAATTATTCACATTAATTATCATGGAAAAAGAAATATTCAATTTTTATTCTTTTTTTTCCTCAATAAGTATTTAATCTTATTTAAAATATCTTGAGTATCTTGGTCAGAATATTCATTATCATTTGAATAAAGTAAATCCTTCAATTTAATTGAACCAGATTTTTCATAAATAATAACAATACGAACATTTAAAATTTTTGCATTTTCAATTAAATCAACAATCCGATTTTTATTTGACATTTTCATCAAAGCTTTAATCTCAGAAGCTCTCAATAAGGAGAGCAACAGAGAAGCCTTTTGGAGGAAATCATTAGAAAAAAGAACAATGATTAGATCAGGAGAGGGGGATACAATTGACGAAAAAGAAGAAGAACGATATTGGAACTGTTGAAAAGCAATTTGGAAAGGAAGAAGAGCAGAAGAGATGAAATTATTAAGAGACAAAGCAAACCCGGAAGCAGTAGGATCCTGGGCAACACCTTGTTGACTATACTGGACATTCCATGAAAGGAGAGAATCATATCGGCCGCCAGAAGCGATGACAACTGAATCAACTGAATTTGAATCATAATGAAATTTTCTTGATTTTCTTGATGGTTTTTTAGGGGTTAATATCCGAGTAATGAAATTCTCTCGAGGAATTGCGCAGATAGCATGATAGAAGAATCCCCGATAAAAAGACATTTGCGGATCAAAAAGCGAAATTTCGAAACGGATTCTTGAGGAAATTGATGTCGATTGCAGAGCCTTAGAAAGAAACTTGAGATCAGAAATCCCTTTCAATTCAGAGGTCAGTTGTTTCTGTAGATTCTTTTCATAGAAGAGAATCACGTTTTGGAGAGTTCCGTGAAGACCGCGAAATTGGGAGAGAAAAAATAACTGTTTTTGTGAAAGATTCAAAGATTGATTTTCATTTGATCTTCGGGGAGAAAGCACAGAGCAAATATGAGCAAGGGATTGAGGAGTATGATCAAGAACGCCGCAAATATGCATGATTGATTTGAGCATTTCAGTGTGGGAAATTTTTATGGTGTAGCCCGGAAGACCGAGTCTATGCTCCTGGATTTTCTGGAGTAATGAAGATATAGAGAGCTGTTGATAAGGTGAGCGAGGAGAGAACTTGTCGTGGTTTTCTGTGACTACATTATCGAGAGAGTGGACGGTTGTGTCTAGAACAAAAAGTGGATCCAAATCAAAAAAAACTGGTTCTTTTCCTGAACATTGAATCACGTCAAAACGGAATTCCTCTGCTCTTCGTCCGTTTGCTCGGATCACACTGCCATGTGTGTAACTCCGGATATTGCGGATGCGGTTCTCAACCACAAACCGCACATAAGGTACAAGCAGATTCTCACGAAGAAGGGAAATATTCCCCACATTGTCCATCATCTCGGTCGAGTTGTCGTATCTTACTGGGATTTCCTTCATGCTTTCAAACAGAGGAAGATCGATCCTTATTGCGCAGAATAACTCCCCAATCTTAGATAATCTGCTCTTGAGTCTTGATTGAAGTTGCAGAATATCAAGTGGATCGAGTGAGTGTAAAAATGTCGAATTTTCGAAATCAGGTAAAATATCATCAACTGGTGATTTTTCAAGCGAATTTCCGTTTGTGAGTTCGTTATCCCCTTTGTTGCTTTTCTGGTCTTGGAAATCAAGTCTGTTTTGCAGATGAAACACTGCCTTGATTAACTTTTTCAGGTGTTCTTTTTCAATGATGTTTCTGTCAGCAATCAAGTTGATTGCTGGAAGGATCGAATCTTCATGCAAGAATCTTCTCAATAATTCACTCTCCTCAAGAAGATATTTTGCACTATGTCTCTTTGTCGGATCAGGATCCGTCAAATTCTTTACAATTTGTGCTTGAATGGGGAAGTGGAACTCAAATTCTGGTGGTAATTTATGTTCATTTCTCAACATTTGGATCATCTTAACTCTTTCCATTTGAGTTGAGAATGGTTGCCACATCTCGAAGAAAATAATTCCCAGTGAGAAAAGATCAAACGTTTCATCTATCGGTCGTGATGATGTAAAGTGTTCTGGAGGGATGTATAAATAGGTTCCTGAAGGTTGTCCTTTTCCAATAGGTGTATTTTGAGAATTTATATTTTTTGCCTGTTCATCATATTTTTTTGCCAATCCAAAATCACCAATTTTCACAACATCGTTTGTGTCAAAGAAAATGTTGTCTGGTTTAAGATCTCTATGTACAATTTTGTTTGTATGTATATGTTTAAGTCCTTCAAGAATTTCACGGAAAATGACCCATAATCTTTCTTCATTCAAACATCTTTCTTTGAGTAATTTTTTAAGCGTCATTACACAATATTCCATTTGAATAAACAAATAAGTTTTGTTTTTTGTTTCGTCTTCATTTTCGGATATTTCTGAGTTGCTATTTTCAAAGAAATTTTGGAAATCATCCAAACTTCGAATTTCTCCAATATTTTGTTCTTCTTCTGAATCACTTCTTGATTTGAAATCAAAATCATCGTTATCCATCCATTGAGGTTGAATATTCTCAAAAACACTATCAGGTGTTATTATTCTTCTTGAGTTTGTTGTTATATCTTCGTTTTGTCTAGTTTTATATAGTGAATTTAGTGGTGAAAGTTCTTCAAATGATATTGCTGGACTATTTTGTTCTGAATCTGATTGATTTTTTTTAATTTGATTATTTTTATTATTTTGATTTTGATTATTTTGATTTTCTTTTTGTTTTGATTTTGAATAATCGAATATTATGTAATTTTCTAGATCTTCAGTTGATTTTGGATCTGAAATTGTGAAATTGAATGATTCATCGAAATCAATGTTAATTGCATCAAAATCGAATGGAAGATCACTTGAAGTATCAGAGTCAGTATCTGAATTTTGATTTTTTTGATTTTGATTTTTTTGATTTTTATTTTTTTGATTTTTGATTTTTTGATTTTTATTTTTGTTAATAGGCTTGAAAAATATATCTTCAGGAAATTCGAAATTATTATTGTTTTGATTTTTGTTGTTGTTTTTGTTTTGATTTTTGTTTTTATTGTTTTGGTTTTTGTTGTTTTGATTTTTGTTAATAGGCTTGAAAAATATATCTTCAGGAAATTCAAAATTATTATTGTTTTGATTTTTCTTTTTGTTTTGATTTTTGGTTTTATTGTTTTGATTTTTGTTGTTTTGATTGTTTTTGTTGTTTTGATTTTTGTTTTGATTTTTGTTTTTTTGATTCTTGTTTTTATTGTTTTGATTCTTGTTTTTATTGTTTTGATTCTTGTTTTTATTGTTTTGATTCTTGTTTTTGTTGTTTTGATTCTTATTCATCTCTTCATCAAGAAATCGAACTCTTGAAGGATTTGCTGAATGAGCACTATTTCTTTTATCTAAATTCTCAATACTCTTTTGTGTTGGAGTTGATGTTGATAATATTTCAATAGATTCACTTGTTTTTTGATATTGATTTTTTTTGGATTTTAAATCTTGATTGGAATCAGATTGTCTAGATTGAAATTCTTCATCAGATTCTCCAATTGCTGCTTCAAGACCACCAATCCAAGCATTATGATATCTGACAATGTTTTTATGATGTAATTCCGAAATTGAAGCAACTTCACTTAATATTTTGTTTTGAACATTTAAATTACTTGGAAAAGGTATAATTTTAATTGCATATATTTTTTCATCAAGAACATTTTTAGCTCGAACAACAGTTCCTGATCCACCTTTGCCAAGAATTTGAATATCAGTAAAATCTGTTTGATAACGTGATTTTTTATATAGAGCTGATTCTTTAATATTATGGAAAAATTGGGATAATAACGAACTTAATTAATTTTAAAAAAAGAAAGAAAGAAAGAAAAAAATTTTTTTTTTTTCGAATTAACACGTGTTAGTTCACTTTTTTTTTTTTGATTGATTTTTTTTTTTAAATTACTTTTCTTGAGGAAAATTTTGAACAAGTTGTTGGAAATGAGATTCAAGTTCTTGATCAGAAATTTCTTTAGAATCAGCTAATAAATTTAAATCAATAAGACTTTTTTTAACAAAAGGGAATAAATTTGTGGAAGAATGAATTGCAGAACAAGCAAATTTAAGGAGTTGGTTCAATAAAGCTTGTTGTTTTTCATGAATTGGGAATTTTCTTGGGGTTTGTTCTTGAGGACTAAGAGAGAGAAGAAGAGGTTTATCTGGAACTGAAAGATTGGAGTTTGAATAAGAACGAGAAGAAGTGTTTTGGGAAGTGCTTTCATCAGAATCAAATGGAAGACCCAAAATTGAGTTTGGAGTGAGTGAAGGTTTTCTGTTTAATTTTTTTGGAGGTGATTTTTTTGGTTTTGTTTGTGAGTTTATTTTCTGATATGCAGTTTCACGGAATTTATCTCTAAATGAACGTAAATTATCTTCAGGTAAATTTTTGGATAAGTTATTGTTTTGAGTTGGTTCGATTTGGGATTGATTGTTTGGTTTTTTGTTGTATTGTAAAAAGGAATTTTCGAAAATATCGTTTTGAGTTGTTATTACTAGTTCATCTGTTGAAGATATTGGTGAAGATGTTATGCTTATATCTTGTGAGCAAAGATCACTAAGGTATTCTTTAATGTATTGAAGGTTCCAGAAGATATCTCCATCTGGGATATTATTTTTCTAATTTTAATTTTGAATTTATAAATAAATTTTGAAATGAATTTTATAAATGAATTTAAATTTTATAAATGAATTTAAATTTTGAAATGAATTTTAATTTTGAAATGAATTTTAATTTTGAAATGAATTATAATTTTGAAATGAATTTTAATTTTGAAATGAATTTTAATTTTAAAATTAATTTAAATTTTGAAATGAATTTAAATTTTAAAATGAATTTTAATTTTGAAATGAATTTAAATTTTAAAATGAATTTAAATTTTGAAATGAATTTAAATTTTGAAATGAATTTAAATTTTAAAATGAATTTTAATTTTAAAATGAATTTAAATTTTGAAATGAATTTTAATTTTGAAATGAATTTTAATTTTGAAATGAATTTTAATTTTGAAATGAATTATAATTTTGAAATGAATTTTAATTTTGAAATGAATTTTAATTTTAAAATTAATTTAAATTTTGAAATGAATTTAAATTTTAAAATAAATTATAATTTTGAAATGAATTATAATTTTGAAATGAATTTTAATTTTAAAATGAATTTAAATTTTGATATGAATTTAAATTTTGAAATTAATTTAAATTTTGAAATGGATTTAAATTTTGAAATAAATTTTAATTTTGAAATGGATTTAAATTTTGAAATGAATTTTAATTTTAAAATGAATTATAATTTTAAAATAAATTTAAATTTTAAAATGGATTATAAATTTAAAATGGATTATAAATTTTGAAATTAATTTTAATTTTATAAATGAATTTTAATTTTGAAATGAATTTAAATTTTGAAATGAATTTAAATTTTATAAATGAATTTAAATTTTGAAATAAATTATAATTTTGAAATGAATTTAAATTTTAAAATAAATTTAAATTTTAAAATTAATTTTAATTTTGAAATGAATTTTAATTTTAAAATAAATTTAAATTTTGAAATGAATTTAAATTTTAAAATAAATTTTAATTTTAAAATGAATTTAAATTTTGAAATGAATTTTGATTTTAAAATAAATTTATAAATTTGAAATGAATTTAAATTTTGAAATGAATTTTATAAATGAATTTGATTTTATAAATAAATTTAAATTTTATAAATTAAATTCATTTTTGTACAGATTGAATAATTTGTCTTAAATGCTTTATCTCCGATTGACTTAAACCTTGTGTTTTTCCCAAAGAAAAAATTGAAATTCCAAGTTTCCAACTTTAAAATTAATTATATTTTTTTTTTTACATTTCAGAAATTTAAACTAAATAAATTTATTTAATTTTAAATTAATACTCAATATCAATCATAACGGAAACTAATCTATCAGTTTTTGATGGTTTTAAAATAACAGAAAAAACTCGATTTTGTTGATCATTTGTATTATGTCTTTCAATTAAATCTTCATCATAAATTGTTTTTAAAATATCAATAATATGAATTTCCATAACAAAAAAGAAAATTTCAAAAAGAGAAAAAAGAAAATTTCAAAAAGGGAAAAAAGAAAATTTGGATTTGAAAAAAAAAAAAAAAACAAACCCAAAAAAAAAATGAAAAATTAAAAAATTAAAAAATAAATTTTTTTTAAATAGTTTTTTGCTTTTTATGTTTAATTGACGTTTTGAAAAAAAGAAAAACAAAAAGAAAAAGAAAAAAGAAAAAAGAAAGAAAGTGTGGATTTCAAAATAAAGTGAAAATTACACAACAAAAGAAAATAATTCTGAAATCAATTTAGAAATCTGAACACGATTAGAATTTTGAGAAGAAGAATTAATAAAAAAATGAATATTTGCCAATCCAAGTTTTAAAAGAGGATCAGGATCAGAAGGAGAATTTTGAGAAAGGAAATGATTTGCAATTTTAAGAGCAGATTTTTGGACATAATCATTTTGAGTGTGAGAAAGAATATGGAAAAGTTTTGGGGAAAGAAAACGATAAACAGAAGAAAGATTTTGAGGATCAAAAGAGATTGAACGGATCAAACTGTCAAGAAGAAAGAGTTGTTCCTTGTCGTAGTCAGTTTGCACAAGAATAGAGGCGAGAAGATCGACGAGACAAACGGCGGACTTGTGATTGTGCTTCATAACTGGGTTAAAAAGAAGCTCCTCAAGTTCGCCTTCCCAGTCAAAATAATTTGCAAGATTTGTTCTGAGTTGGGAAATTTCTTTTGTGGAAAGACAACTGGCTAGACCTGTAATATATGCCGCGCGGGAAGATGTGAGACTCGTTTTACAGGAGATGTCAACAAGTGTGCGAAGGATGGAAGTTGCTGTATTTTTGAAGGTTGAACCTTTGCGACCCGGAATAAGGATTGCTGTCAGTGCAAATGGAAATCTATCGGGAAAGGAAATTTTTGTTATTTGCTCGAGTGAGAGGAGAAGTTTGTCCATACGAGGTGTGGAGGATCGCGAGGTGAGAAATATTTCCTCGATGGATTGATTGGCGAATTTGGAGAGTTTGTCAAGATTTTGGAAAATTGTTGCGAGAAAATCAAGAAGATAAGGAAAAAGTCTAGTGTCACCGAGTTGAAACAGACTGGTTACAAGCCAGAATGCGTTGAGTTTGAAGGGAACTTTTGGATCGAGAAGAGGATAAAGTCTAGTCAAGCACATGATCATTGAGACGAGTCTTTGGAGATCGAGGGAGTTGTCTTCAAGTGAGTCAAGAGTAATTAGGGGAGACATAAAAGCCAAAATTTTTGAAATAACGGAAATGGAAACGGTTGGTTCGGAGAGAGTACCGAGAACAACCATGGCTTGGGGTTGGAGGATAGATTGTGAGAATGCAGATTGTATTGTCAATTCGAGCCATTTGCGGTGCCAAGAATATCCTATTTGGGAATCCTTATAACAATCAATAACGTCACGAAGAATTTGCGCGACAGAAGCAATACTTCTTATTGGGATTGTTTCGAGAGGTTGAAGAGGTTTTGTGTTTGAATCGTCGAAAGTTGGGATGATAATATGTGTTGTGTTTGTGTCAGTTGCGCCAATGCTGATTTGATTGAATCCAAGAGCGCCAATATTTGATTTTGTTCTTCCTTCGCCCATAAAAAGAACACGGAAACGTGGCTGAGAAACTTCTGAAAGAAGATTGCGTAGAGATGCCATTTGTGAGGGATCTTTGGGTGGGATTTTTGTTGTGAGTGAATGGAGGATATTGATGACAAGAGTGAGTAAAGCGACTCTCATAAAAAGAGAATCAACAGTATGTGACATCATAACAAGATGAAGAAGTTCAGGAAGAGTGTGAGTAAGAGAAACAACGTTCTCAAAACTGAGATAAAGAAGAAATCTGACAAGAATCAAAATGTTGGGCCAATGTGGCGATTCTTCAATAGAATGTGTAGTTGTGTTTTGTGCGCTTCGAAGTAATTCCGCAGTCACAAGACGAGTGATTTTAAGTGAGACATAAACAGGATCCGAAGCAGCAAGAGTCACGACTATCTGTGCAAACACTTCTGAGCTAAGCGAGTCAACACCGGACTCTAAAGACTCTAAAATACAGAGATCCAAAACAAGATCCACAAGCGGTTGAACAGCGGATATTTTTCGCCAGATATGAACCAGTATTGGCGTGTAGAGATTCTTCTCGCGAATTGTCAAAGAAAGAAAATCAAGAAGGATTTTTCGCGCAAGTTCGTGCTCAGATGATTCTTGATTCTCGTTGTTGTTCTTCGGATAATCCGCGAGATTGCGCAGCCAAGGAGAGATGTATTCAAGTGATAAATGCTTCCCATGCATTGGCGCCTTGGTGAAATTTTTCAGTGTTTCATGAAGAAATTGAAGTGTTAATTGTTTTTCATTTATTGATAAACTGGTGCTCAAACTGACAACAAATGAAGTGTGAGATTGAGGAATGCACAATCCTTCCGCCTCAAGTAATTGAGCTTGTGCGGAATAATTGAAACTACGGCACAACGCTGCAAGTAGTGTGTATGCAGATTTCCGCAGCATTTCGTGCTCACTTCCTAAATTTAATAACGCAATATTCAAAAGCGCACCAGGAACATCTGATGGTCGAACTTCACCGTGTTCCTGTTGCGTCATATGCACTTTTTGATCAAGTGCAAATGCACTCTTCGCGTTTTGAACCGCTTGCACGATTTCTTGTGCAAATTGACTTGAAAATAGAAGCATTTTTGCTTGTCCATAAAGATTCATTTTCAGTAAAAATTGTCCTGCAATTTCCGTTGATAACCGAATATCCTCAATATCAGTAATACTTACAAGATCTGTCAAACTTGCAGATATTCCGAAAATATTCTCCTTGGATTGAACAATGCCAAGAGTTGCATTTGAGACTGCGAACATGATATCGCGCTGACGGAACTGAGAAACAAGTGCGATTTGTCCAAATCGAGTTTTAACAAGGGTTTCAGTTTGGATCACGCATTGTTCAAGTGCAAGTTCATCTGGGGAGATGAACTCGTGTAATTGTGTTGGAGAATCGATAATCTTTGTATTTTGTGGGGAAATATTAACAGGAATTAATTTTCCGTTTTTGACAGATTTTTTAAAGTAAATTGAGGGAAGAACAAAATATGTTGTAGAAAAATTCGCAACCCAAGAGGGAGGAAGCATTGAGAAGAATTGTGATAAGCGAGTTTTGGGTATTTCATTTGCAATAGAGAACCATGCGCAATCAACAATAAGAACACTTGGAACAGCTCCTCCTCCTCGGGAGAAAACGTTTTCAATTGTGCTGAAGATATGGTACATCAGTACCGATGCGTCCTGTGCTGCTTGCAATTTGCGAAGAATTAAGTAAAACACTGTCTCGCCCTTCTTGGTCTTTCCTTGTTGGAAGAAGATGTTCTGTGTGTCTCGAAGGGCAGCAGCATCTGTGGCTCCTGAACGACGAACACGATCAAGAAATTCCCGCAATTTCCGACTTTTCTGTGTTGTTTCAAGAGCACTTTGTGTAGGTGCGCTTTCTGTTGGTTCTCGTGCGCCTTTGTCTTTCTTTGATTTTCTTTCGGAAGGTTTTCCGAGTTGTGTAAGTAAAGACATGAACAGTTCTCCTATTTTGATTGAGTCTTGATCTTTGAGTCTTTTGAAGTAGAGAGCGAGTTTTTCTGCGTTTTTATTAAGATGGAGATGGAGATCAGTGATATCATCATTAATTTGAGTATCACTGATGTGAATGATATTTTGGATATTATTTTTTTCGATATTTTGATTTTGATTTTGATTTTTTTGAATATTTGAATTTTGATTTGAATTTTGATTTGAATTTTGATTTGATCTATAACCACGTCCACGAGAAATAAGATTCTTCCCGCTACGACTACGGTTCAATTCATTGCTAGGTCCTTCTCCAGGAGCAAGCAAATTGATAAAATCCTTGAAAGGTTTCTGTTTTTCTTCAATAAAAAAATTCAATGGCTCCATAAAAGCTTCTTTTTTTGTAAACAATGATCCATTTGCAATATTTTGAAGTGTTTTTGTAATCAAAATCAAAGCACGACGAACTTCAGGAGGAACACGATCGTCAAGAACACCGTAATTTTCAGGGGAAACAACAGCAGGACAGACAAAACGGAGGAAGAAGAAACCCGAGACAGAAACAGTACCGTGATCAGGGAATCTGAGCTCGACAGTGCTTCTCATGCATTGGGCAATATGGATGATTTGGGAAGGAACTGCAGAGAGTGATTCTGTGATACGAACGAAAAATGTTTCCACAAAATGAAGAAGATTTTTGAGATTTGCTTGAGAAACCTCATCGCTGTTTGTAAATGCAGGATTGATTTCCGCAGATCTTCCGTTGGTAATCACATCGTTCCATAACGTTTTGACAGGATCCTCAAGAAGCCATTGTAGATATGCTGATCCAAATAATTGAGCGTAAAATGCAATTATTTTGGATCCTAATGAGTTGCGACGGAAAAGCATCTGCGGTTGATTGTCAGAAATACTATCCACCTCGTCGCGAATGGACCACTCAACAAGACTCATCCCAGATCCGTTATGCTCTGCTAATCGTACAAGTATTCTTCCAATAAAATCAGTGTCGGTGACCTGTGTAACTGAGGATATCCCGCCAATTACCACAAGATCATCCGCAAGAACAAGTTGCACAAGACTCGCAGTTTTGCTCTGCAGAGTATCTTTTAGACTCTCGAATTCTGTGCCTTGTTTGAGAATATTTGTGAGAACATCGAGAAATGCTGAGCGGGTTTCAATATCATCGACATATCCCATTGTAAGAGCGTGTTTCAATCCCACACTCACATTCGCTCTAACCATATTGGACAACACAATTATTGTCGAATGCGCCAATTTGGACGCATCTTCATTCGCTTCCTTTGTTTTCTGGAGTCGCACAAGTTGATCTGCGAAGAACGCGAAATATTTTCCAAATAATATTGCTCTTTCCTCAACAAGTTGTTCTCCGGTTGGTTGCTGTTGGGAGTCTACTTTGCGGGGTTTCTGCAAGACAAGTCCGTCGAAGAGCTTCTCCTCGGCACGCATCACTGCGAGATCAAGCTCTTTTCTCATGCGCTCAACATTAGTATGCTGTTGTGGATCACTTTGTTCTTTTCCATCCTTCCTTTCCCCGCTAATTGTGGTTGTGTTCTCGGCTATATTCAGGGAAGTCTCGCCCTGATAAACAGAGAGCCACTCCATCAATCTTTCCACAATTGTGTTTCGAAACTCATTTTCATGTCGGAAAAGAATGTATTCTCTTTTGCTCATAAGTGCCTCAACCAACTGGCATAATTTGCATTTTATTCGCAATGAATCCGCATCAACAACAACGTGCGTTAGATATCGCATAATAGAGACCACAAGCACCTCAAGATCAAGTGCGGCGAGATCCTCAGAGTCAAGCGGTTGCTCAAGAATGTTCCGCAAAACAGACATTAATTGGTCATAAAATAATGTCATAACTTCACTTGTTGTTACTGTTTGTGAGTCTTTTGAAACATGATCCCCCATTTTCTGTTGAATTTTGTCAAAAAATTGCGGATAAACTGCTGAAGAAAGTGAAGAAACAACAGGAACAATGCTTTCCCGAATGTAATCCACAGGAGATACAAGAAGTTTTAATAATTTCGCAATGAAAAAATCGATTTCAAGCATTTTCTTTTGCGGCACATTTTGACCCACAACAGTAATCCCTTGGGAAATTCCTGTTTCTGTGCTTTGATTTGCGACCGAGGCAAGACTGCAAAGAAAACCTGTGTAATTCTGCCATTCAAGTTTCATTCGATTAAGATCAGCATCGCTGAGCTCTCGTGAAAGACTAGGGGAGCTTTTGGTTTTTGTTTTGTTTTTCCCACTTGTTTTCTTCGTGGTTGTTTCAGTTTCCTCGCTTTTTGCGGCTTGAAAACTGAGTGTGATTTCGCGAGTTGTATTTTCCCATCTTTCGTATATTTTATTCCAGGCTGGTTTATTTCCCGCGGTTGCCAAAGTGATTCTTCTGAAAACTTCACGGAGTCTTTTTTGCTGTGCAATCCGACCCGTTTGGAACTGTCCCGTCTGCGCAATTTGTCTGTAATGAACATACGAGACAGCAATTGTGTTGTTCATGTCGCTCAATCTCCCTGCCAGTTTTGTTTCTTCACAAAGCGCATCCAGACACTGTGCCGCTTCAGCACAAACCTCAGGATCCGAATTGCAGAGCAGAATCAACAATGCAATCTCAACGCGTGTGTTTGTTGAGTCGTGTTGCCTCAAAGTTCCTGTTCGTCGTAGTTCATCCATTGAGCTGTCAACTTCCTGTTTGTTTCCTAATAGAAATTCGTTACGTTTTCGAAGAAGATGGTTCACCAGTCCAAGTAACATTTGTGTTTTTTCTTGAGGCATATCTTTTGATTCCACTATCAAATTTGCAACGGAAAAAAGAACCGCTGATGAAACTTCGAAAAATTGTCGAATAGGACTTGCTCCTCGACTCCATTGCAAAGTATATTCTGTCTGGAACATCGCGCGCAAAGCCTGATTAGCGCAATGTGTTGTTTCCCCGCTGAGTGTATCATCCAGACAGCTTGTGA
Organism: Anaeramoeba ignava; assembly: GCA_028826165.1. Taxonomy (NCBI): domain Eukaryota; family Anaeramoebidae; genus Anaeramoeba; species Anaeramoeba ignava. The sequence goes on from JAPDFW010000114.1 coordinate 554,826, forward strand.
TCCCCATAAATAACGCACTCATTTCATCTCGTTCTTCTTTTTGCTTCTCTTTATTTACATCTTCTGCTGAGAAAACAAACCCTGGATCCTGCGCAAATAATCTCAGAAGTTCATCCACAATTCGGATTTCTATTGATGCGTTATCGAATTTTTCTTTTTCTCTTTTCTTGATGTTGGTTAGTTCAGAAAATGTTATGATTTTTCCTGTTCTTCCAAAGCTGATCTGTTCAATTTGCAAGTTTCTTAACGACTTTAATCTTGTTTGGAAAATCTCCTTTACTTTCCATGATAATCCATATGTTGTTTTTATTGTTGGATTCCATGCAAGTGCTTTTTCTTTTGCGATTGTTAAAAGTGATTTCGCTAGAATTAATTGGAACATAACTGAAACATCTTCTTTTGTAAATGTTGAAAAAAGATCTCTTGGATTTATTCTGAATGATGATACTGAGAGTTGGACTAACATTTCTGTATTTGAAGATGTTTTATTTTTATCGAACAATTTTTTCTTTGATTTTTAACAAATAATTTTTAACAAAGAATTTTTAACAAAGAATTTTATAATTTTAATTTAAATTTTAATTTTAATTTGAATTTTAATTTTAATTTTAAATTTAATTTTTTATCCGATTTTAATTTTAATTTTAATTTTAATTTTAATTTTAATTTTAATTTTAATTTTAATTTTAATTTTAATTTTAATTTTAATTTTAATTTTAATTTTAATTTTAATTTTAATTTTAATTTTAATAAATGAATTTTAAATTTAATTTTTTATCCGATTTTAATTTTAATTTTAATTTTAATTTTAATTTTAATTTTAAATTAAATTTTAATTTTGATTTTTATTTTTATACCATTAAATCTTCTAATATTGTTGGAACAATATATCTTAAACCAGACATATCTTCTTTAGATACATAAGTTGAAGCTCTACAAAGATCAACTAAACATAATTCTGCTGCTTCAGCTTGCTTTCCTTTACCTTTAAATGAACTTTTTAATTCTGCAATAAATTTTCCTTTGTTTGATAATGTATATTGTTTGTTTGCTAATGCAATTTGAAGTAATGTATTTGGTGATAATATTAATAACATATTTTGGATTTTCCATAATAAATATCCTTTTTTTTTCATAGATAAACTTGTCTTTTCAATTGAATCAAAAAGTAATTCTGGAGTTTCATTCATAGATATTTTAGCTTTTGATAATTCAGTAAATTGTGTTGGATAATGATCAATCCATAACCAAATACCTTTTAAATATTATTTATATTTATATTTTAAATATTTATATTTATATTTATATTTATATTTATATTTTAAATATTTATATTTATATTTATATTTAAATTTATATTTATATTTATATTTTATATTTATATTTATATTTATATTTTAAATATTTATATTTATATTTATATTTTAAATATTTATATTTATATTTATATTTATATTTTAAATATTTATATTTATATTTATATTTATATTTGTATTTTAAATATTTAAATTTATATTTATATTTTAAATATTTATAATTTAAATACCTTCACTTAAAATATCAGATAATTGCTCAATAATTGGTTTTTTAAAAAATTGGAAATTTTCAATCAATTCTTTAAATAATTCACTTAATGTTGATGAATTATAATCTAAATATCTCATCAAATTTAATTCTTTTAACTCTGTTGTATCTTTTCCTTCTTTTATAATCTTCAAAACATTTTTAATTCTTTGATAAACAACCTGAAATTGTAAATGAGAAAGACAAGTAATTAATTTTCCAACTGATTCTTCAAATTTAATTAATCCTTGACCATGTTCAATTACAAAAAGAATATGACATAATAAATCAAGTAATTTTGTTGCAGTTTGCTCATTTAAAAGTTTTTTTTTTGTTTTATATTCAAGAGTAAAAAGTTCATCATGACTCTAAAAGAAAAAAAGCAAAAAAAAATTTTTCAAAAATAAAAAAAGCAAAATTAAATTTAAATTCAAATTCAAAAAAAAAAATAATTTTTTTTTCAATTAAAACCATTTGAAAAGAATAAGAAAAACATTGAAAAAGACATTCAAGAACAATTAAAACTGAACGTTCAAAAGAATCAAATCCTTCATTTTCGGGAAGAATTGTTTTCTCAGTAATTTTAGTAAGAAGATCAATTAAAGCGTTAATAATTGGATCTAAACTTGTTTTAGAAAGAGAAATTAAAATTTCAATTTCTTTTGGGATATTTATTGAAATATATTCTTGTGGAATGAAAACTAATTGAGTTTGTTTTTCAATTTTTTGATTTGGTAATTGTCTTGATATTCTTGATGTTATTGTTTTTAATGTTTTTTCTCTTGTATTCATTTATTTTGTTTTGGAAAATTGTTTTTATTGTTAAAATTAATTGAAAAAAAAATCACAAAAAAAAATGGAAAAAGCAAAAAAAAAAAATGAAAAAAAAAATTAAAAAAATTTAAATTAAAAAAAAAAAATGGAGAAAATTAAAAAATAAAAAATAAAAGAATAAAAAGGGGAAAAGGAAAAAAAAAAAGAATTTAAAAAAGGAAATGAATGATGTAATTCATTTTTTCATTTTTCATTTTTCATTTTTCATTTTTTACAATTTTTTTCTTAAAATAAAATGTCAAAAAAAAAGAATAAAAATAAAAATCAAAACAAAAACAAAAACAAAAACAAAAACAAAAACAAAAACAAAAACAGAAATCAAAATCAAAATCAAAACCAAAATCAAAATCAAAAACAAAATCAAAAACAAAAGAAAAACAAAAAATGGAAAAATAAAGAAATGAAAGAAGATGTTTTTGATAAAGAATTTAGAGAATTAACAAATCAATTACATGAAATTGGTCTTGTTGTTAGAGATATGAAATCTGATGGAAATTGTTTATTTCGAGGTATGAAAAATTATTATTAAAATTATTATTAAAATTATTATTAAAATTATTATTAAAATTACATTTAAAATTATTATTAAAATTATTATTAAAATTATTATTAAAATTATTATTAAAATTATTATTAAAATTATTATTAAAATTATTATTAAAATTATTATTAAAATTATTATTAAAATTATTATTAAAATTATTATTAAAATTATTATTAAAATTATTATTAAAATTATTATTAAATTTATTATTAAAATTATTATTAAAATTATTATTAAAATTATTATTAAAATTAAATATAAATTTATTATTAAAATTATTATTAAAATTATTATTAAAATTATTATTAAAATTATTATTAAAATTATTATTAAAATTATTATTAAAATTATTATTAAATTTATTATTAAAATTATTATTAAAATTATTATTAAATTTATTATTAAAATTATTATTAAAATTATTATTAAAATTATTATTAAAATTATTATTAAATTTATTATTAAAATTATTTTTAAATTTATTATTAAATTTATTATTAAATTTATTATTAAAATTATTATTAAAATTATTATTAAAATTATTATTAAAATTATTATTAAAATTATTATTAAATTTATTATTAAAATTATTATTAAAATTATTATTAAAAATTATTAATAAAATTTATTATTAAATTTATTATTAAAATTATTATTAAAATTATTATTAAATTTATTATTAAAATTATTATTAAAATTATTATTAAAATTATTATTAAAATTATTATTAAATTTATTATTTAAATTATTATTAAAATTATTATTAAAATTATTATTAAAATTATTATTAAAATTATTATTAAAATTATTATTAAAATTATTTTTAAATTTATTATTAAAATTATTATTAAATTTATTATTAAAATTATTATTAAAATTATTATTAAAATTATTATTAAATTTATTATTAAAATTATTATTAAATTTATTATTAAAATTATTATTAAAATTATTATTAAATTTATTATTAAATTTATTATTAAATTTATTATTAAAATTATTATTAAAATTATTATTAAAAATTATTATTAAAATTATTATTAAAATTATTATTAAAAATTATTATTAAAATTATTATTAAATTTATTATTAAAATTATTATTAAAATTATTATTAAAAATTATTATTAAAATTATTATTAAAATTATTATTAAAATTATTATTAAAATTATTATTAAATTTATTATTAAAATTATTATTAAAATTATTATTAAAATTATTATTAAAATTATTATTAAAATTATTATTAAATTTATTATTAAATTTATTATTAAATTTATTATTAAAATTATTATTATAATTATTATTAAAATTATTATTAAAATTATTATTAAAATTATTATTAAATTTATTATTAAAATTATTATTAAATTTATTATTAAAATTATTATATTTATTAAAGCTATTGCTGATCAAATTTATGGAAAACCGCAATCACATAGTAAAATTAGAAAAAAAGTAGTTGAATATATTGTAAAGAATAGAAAGAATTTTGAACCATTTATAACATCAACAACATTTGAAGAAGTAAAAAAAAAATATTTTAAAAAAATTAAAATATTAAAATTAAAATTAAAATTAAAATTAAATAATTAAACAGTTTATTGGAGAATTAAAAAAAGATGGAACTTGGGGAGGAAATATTGAAATTCAAGCAATTAGTGAAGCATTTCAAGTAAATATTGTAATTCATAGAGCAAATGAACCTTGTTATAATGTTAGAAACTTTGAAACCCCAATTTCAACACTTCATCTTGCTTATGAATTTGGTGATCATTATGCTTCTGTTAGAAATAAAGGAGATCCAGCTGGTGAACCACCAACAGAAATTGATTTAGAAGAAAGATTTTCAAAAAAAAATGAAGAATTAATTGAACAAAAAATAAATGAATTAAACGCAAATGCAATTAATGAATTACCAAGAACTTTAACAAAAAGAGAAAGAAAAAGATTAAATAAACAAAGGAATAGAAATATTAAACCAGAAGAAAATGAGAAAAATTTAAATCAAAATCCAAATCAAAATTCAAATGAAAGTTTAAATCAAAATTCAAATCAAAAATCAAATCAAAATTCAAATCAAAATTTAAATCAAAATTCAAATCAAAATTTAAATCAAAATTCAAATCAAAATTTAAATCAAAATCTAAATCAAAAATCAAATCAAAATTTAAATCAAAAATCAAATCAAAATGTTAAAGAATATTCACCTGAAATTTTCCAACTTAGTGAAATTATTGGTTTTCATAATCTTGATTATCTTCAATCACTTTTAGAACAAAATAATTTTAATTTTGATACAACTCTTGAAATTTTACTTTTGACTCCAAAACCAGAACTTGAAATGATTGAATTAAATTTTCAAAATGAATTAGAAAAAGAAGAAAAAAACCAAAAAGAATTTGAAAACAATTATTGGGAAAAAGAAAAAGAAAAAGAAGAAGAAAAAAGAAAAAAGAAAGAAGAAGAAAAAAGAAAAAAAGAAGAAGAAGAAAAGAAGAAAAAAGAAGAAGAAGAAAAAGAAGAAAAACAAAAAAAGCTTCAACAAAATAATAAATTTCCAAAACAAAAACAAAAACAAAAACAATTAAATGCAAAAGAAAGAAGAAAACTTGAAAGATTAGAAAGAAAAAAAGAATGGAATCAAAAAGAAAGAAAAAAACCAAAAAAAAATGCAAGAAATCAAAATTCAAATCAAAATTCAAATCAAAATCAAAATCAAAATCAAAATCAAAATTCAAATACAAATTCTGAAACTGATTCTTTAGCAAACAGTCTTCGTTTTTTAGATATTTGATTATGATTATTAATGATTATTTTTACTTTTTTTGAATTATGAATAATTTGAAATAAAAATTAAAAATTAAAAAAATATTAAATTTTGAAAATTGAAAAATTCATTTTTTTCTTTTTTTTCTTTTTTTTCTTTTTGATAATTAATTTGAAAAATGACAAAAAATATTAAAAAAAATCCTAAATCAATTTTTATTACTTTTAATCAAACAAATGATTTATTTTGTTGTGGTCTTCATAATGGTTTTAAAATTATTAATTGTGATCCATTTGAAGAAAAATTAAATCGAAGTTTGTGTTTTATTTTATTATTTTATTATTAAATTATTTATTAAAATTAAAAATGGAAAAAAAAACAAAAAATAAAAAACAAAAATTTTTTTTTCCATTTTTAAATAATTTCCTTTTAAATTTATTCCAAAAATAAAAATAAAAAAATAAAAAAGCTTTTCAAGAAACTGGAATTTCAAAAATTGAAATTTTAAATCGTTCAAATGTTATGGTTTTTGTTGGAGATGGAACATCAACAAATTTTCCATTAACAAAGGTTTTTAATCAAATTTACATTTCAAAATCAATTCAAAAATTTAAAATGAATTAGAAAATCAAAATGAAAATCAATTAGAAAATCAATTAGAAAATGAAAATGAAAATGAAAATTAAAATGAAAATCAATTAGAAAATGAAAATGAAAATTAAAATGAAAATTAAAATTAAAATTAAAATTAAAATCAATTAGAAAATTCAAATTCAAATGAAAATGAAAATGAAAATGAAAATGAAAATGAAAATCAATTAGAAAATGAAAATGAAAATTAAAATGAAAATTAAAATTAAAATCAATTTGAAAAATCAATTAGAAAATTCAAATGAAAATTAAAATGAAAATCAAAATTAAATTGAAAATTCAAATTCAAATTCAAATTCAAATTCAAATTTAAAATGAAAATCAAATTTAAAATGAAAATCAATTAGAAAATGAAAATGAAAATCAATTAGAAAATGAAAATGAAAATCAATTAGAAAATTCAAATGAAAATTAAAATGGAAATGGAAATGGAAATGAAAATGAAAATGAAAATGAAAATCAAAATTAAATTGAAAATTAAAATGAAAATGAAAATTAAAATTAAAATCAATTAGAAAATGAAAATGAAAATGAAAATGAAAATCAATTAGAAAATGAAAATGAAAATGAAAATGAAAATGAAAATGAAAATGAAAATGAAAATGAAAATTAAATTAGAAAATGAAAATTAAAATGAAAATGAAAATGAAAATGAAAATGAAAATTAAAATGAAAATGAAAATGAAAATGGAAAATGAAAATGAAAATGAAAATGAAAATGAAAATGAAAATCAAAATGAAAATGAAAATTAAATTAGAAAATTAAAATCAATTTGAAAATGAAAATGAAAATGAAAATGAAAATTAAAATCAAAATGAAAATGAAAATTCAAATTAAAATCAATTAGAAAATGAAAATGAAAATGAAAATGAAAATGAAAATGAAATTCAAATTCAAATTAAAATCAAAATCAAATTAATTTTAAATTTCAAATATTAAAAATAAAAAAAGGTTTTTCTTTGGGATGATTATGTTTACAAATGCATTTTAAAATTAGAACATGATGAAGATGTTCTTGGAGTTAAAATTAATTTAGAATATATATTTACTGTTACAAAAAATAAAGCATATATTCATAATTCAAAAACAGGAAGAACAGTTCATACAATTGAAACATATCCAAATCAAAAAGGATTACTTAGTATTTGTTCAGATACATTTAGTACAGTTATAGCAATTCCTGGTTTAAAAAAAGGAAGTGTTCGTGTTAGAAATTTTTCACAAGATAATGAATTTGATCAAGAAATTATGTAAAATAAAATTATATTATATTATATTATATTTTTCAATATAGAAAATATTCCAAATTAAAATATTATTATTTAAAATATTAAATTTAAGTGCTCATGAACATGAAATTGAACAAATTCAATTAAATTCAGATGGTTCAATGATTGCAACTGCTTCAGAAGAAGTAAAATAATGAAATATTCTATAAATATTCCAAATCAAATATTTATAAATAAAATATTTAATAAATAAAATATTCCAAATCAAATATTAATAAATAAAATATTTAATAAATAAAATATTCCAAATAAAATATTTAATAAATAAAATATTCCAAATCAAATATTTAATAAATATAATAAATAAAATATTCCAAATCAAATATTCTAAATCAAATATTTAATAAATAAAATATTCCAAATCAAATATTCCAAATCAAATATAATAAATAAAATATTCCAAATCAAATATTTATAAAATATTCCAAATTAAATATTTATAAAATATTCCAAATCAAATATTTATAAATATAATAAATAAAATATTCCAAATCAAATATTTATAAATATAATAAATAAAATATTCCAAATCAAATATTTAAAAAACATTTAAAAACATTTAAAAATATTTAAAAATATTTAATAACATTTAATAATATTTATAAATATTTATAAATAAAAGGGAACTTTAATTAGAGTTATTGAATCTCAAACAGGAAAAGAAATTAAACAATTTAGAAGAGGTGCAAAAAAAGCTAAAATATATTCACTTGCATTTGATGAAAATTCAGAATTTCTTGCTGCAACTTCTTCTTCAGGAACAATTCATATTTTTAGATTAACTCCTAAAAAAGAAAAAAAACAAAGCGAAAAGAAAAATAAGTTTGTGATAAAATTAATTTATTTAAATTTTAATTTATTTAAATTTTTTAATTTTTTAATAATAAAAAAAGACGAGGAGAAACAGGAACTGAAAGAAGTGTTATGAAAACTAAAATTCCTAATAAAGAATATTGTGTTTGTGGTTTTGATAAAAGTTCAAATCTTTTTGGTAAAAAAATTTTATTTTATATATTTTTTTGTTCCACTTTTTTTTAATTAAATTTTTTTTATTTTAAATTTAAATTTTAGTTGTTACAATTGATGGATCTTTTTATAAATTTTATGTTGACAAAGCTAATCGACAAATTAAACAAGTTAAGGAAATGTATAAACAATTTTTAAATATTCATGATGAAAAAGAAAAAGAGAAATAAATTCCTAAATTCAAAAAATTTCTAAAATTCCAAAAAAAAAAAAAAGAAAAATATAATTTCAATTTCAATTTCAATTCAATTCTTTTAATTCATTTTCTTTTTTTTTTCTTCTTTTAATTTTAATTCAAAAAAAAAAAAAAGAAATAATTAAAATTTAAATTAAAAAAAATTTCAATCAATTTTTTTGATTATTATTTTTAACATTTTTAGAAATTGAAAAAGAATTTGGATCAATAGCAATACTTTTAGTACAATTATGAGTTTTATAAATTCCAACTAATCTATCAGCCAATTCAAACATTGAATTTCTCAAACTAATAATAATAAATTGAGCATTTTTAGTTCTTTCCTTAATATAATTCCCAACAATAGAAACATTTCTAAAATCCAAAGCAGCATCAATTTCATCCATAACATAAAAAGGGGTTGGTTTATAATGATGAAGAGCAAAAACCAAAGCAAGAGAACTAAGTGTTTTTTCTCCACCAGAAAGATTAGAAATATTTTTCCAACTTTTTTGAGCAGGTCTAACAGAAAACAAAATTCCTTCTGAAAAAGGGTCTAAAGAGTCAACCAATTCCAATTCAGCATCTCCTCCAAGTGTAATCATTTGATACATCTCTTTCAATTTCATTGTAATTTCTGCAAATCCTGTCATAAATTCTTCAAGTCTGTTTTTTCTTAAGTTATCATAGTTTTCTCTTGCTTTTTCTCTTTCGCTTGTGATTTGATCCAGTTTTGTTAGTTTCTCTGAATATTCTTGTTCTTTCTTTCGATATTCTTGAATTGCTGACATGTTTGGTTTTAATTGTTCAAGTGTTTCTTCAAGAATAGTAATTTCATATTGAACATCTTTTTCTTTGAATTTTTCAAGTTCTTCTTCAGAATTTATAATTTGTAATTCTTCTTCTTCATTCAATGCAATTTTTCTTTTGAATTGTTTTTGAAGTTTTGCAATCTCTTCTTTGCATTGTTCAGTTTTTTGTGTGTTTGTTTTCATAAATCTTTTGTAATCATCAAGTTGATTCATGATATCAACTTCAATACTTCTGAAATTACTTAATTTTTGATTCAATTCTTCGTAATCTTTTTGTTGTTTTTTGATTTCTTCCTCTTTTTTATTTAACAATTTCTGAGCATTCAAATAAGCTTGTCTAACAACTAGTGCTTCCTTTTCAATTTGACTAATTTCTTCAACAATTTTCTTCTTTTCTTCTCCTACTTTTGTGTATTCTTTTTTGGTATTTTCAATTGTCTTTTTTGATCTTTCAATTGTTCTTTCTGATGTTTTAATAAGTGCTTTTGATTTTGCAACAATTTTATTTGTTTCCTCAATATTTGTCTTTAAACTTGAAACCTCCTCTTCTTGTTTTGCAAGTTTAGCTCCTCCAACTTCGCGAATTTTTTGTGATAATTTTTCAATCTCAGATTCAACTTCATCTCTTTTGGAAACTGATTTTTCAAGTTTCTTTTTAAAATCAATAATTGATTTATTCAGTGTTTGAATTCTTTTTTCATCTTTTGGATCTTCTTTTGATTGTGAAACAAATATTGGTATTTGTTGCTCAATTTCTTTATTTTGTGCCAAAAGAGAATCAATAGCCATATTTAGTTTCTTGATTTCTAATTGATGTTGTGAAATTTCATCAATCAAGTTTTTGATTTGCTTTTCCATTTCAAGTTTTTGATTTTCAAATTGCTTGAGTTGCTCTTGTTTTTGCAATAATTTCTTTTCCATTTCTTGCATTTCTTGTTTAGATAATATTGGAGTATCCATTTTTGTGTTCATTCCTCCTTTTAAAATTTTCTTTCCTCCTCCACTCATTGTTCCTGATATATCAATTAATTGTCCTTGCAAAGTAACAACTCGATATCTTGTTTTGTAATTGAAAGCAACTCTTTTTGCTTGTGATAAATCTTCTGCAACAAGTGTATCTCTAAGTGCATAATAAAATGCAATTTTATAAGAATCTTTTTTGAACTCAATTAAATCAAATAATCTTGGAATATTTTCTGGTGTTTTAATTGGTGCTTCCATTGCTTTTCTTAAATGTTCAATTTTCTCAAGAATAATACAAGTTGCTCTTCCAAGATTAAATTCTCTAAGAAATTCAATACATTTCTGTCCATCTTCTGTTGTTTCAAGAACAAGATTATATAAAGCACTACAAGCTGTTGAAATTGCAATATCATATTTTTCATTAATTTTCCCAAGTTCACCAAGTCTTCCCTAATATAATAATATTAATATTAAATATTAAAAATATTCTTCTATTTTTTTTTTCTTTTACATGAAATCCTGTTAAAACTCCTCTTTTAGATGCTTTTCGTATTTCATCATATAATTTCCCTTGACTTTTAGTTTGTTCTCTTGCTTTTTTTTCTTCATCAATTTGTGTTGATATTTTTCTCGTTTCATGTTGAAGTTTTTCAATCTCTTGAGAATTTTTTTCATTCTTCTGTTTTAATGATTCAAGTAATTTTGTTTTCTTTCTTTCTTCTTTTTGATTTTCTTTAATTTTCTTTTTATTCTCTTCAATTATTTTAGAGTTTTTTTCAAGACTTATTTGAAGATTTTCAAGTTGTTTTGTAATTGATTCTTTTTTTTCAATTAAAATTTTAAGTTCAGCATCAGCAACTTGTTTTTTAGATTGCCAAAGAGAAACATCTTCATTCAAAGGAATAATTTCTTTTTGTTTCATTTCCAATTCATTTCTTATTTCAGTTGTTTTATCTAAATTATTTGAAAGAATAATAATTTTTTATTATTAATTTTTTTTTATTATTTTTTTATTAATAATTCAAACCTTGTAATTCTTTATACATTTTCTCAAGAACTTCTTCTGCTTGAATTAATTTATCACTTAAATCTTGTAATTTCTTTTCTGAATCTTCAATTGCTTTTTTACTTTCTTCTTTAATTTTTTGATGTTCTTGTTCTTTTTTTTCTTCTTTTTGGATTTTTTTCTCAAGTTTTTTAAATGAAGATTCATTATGTTTAAAACTTTCTTGACATTTTATATCTTTTCTTTCAAAAATAGCAAAATCAGCTTTACTTCTATTCATTTCGGAAAGAATTTCTTCAAATACTTTTTGACTTTCTTTAAATGTTTTTTCTAATGAACGTAATTCATTAGTTCTTTCTTCAACTTTTTTTCTTTCAAATTCCAATTTTTCTTCAAGTTCTAATTTTTTTTCTTCAACAGATTTAATATTTTTAGAAGCTTTTAAACCTGCTAAATTGATTAAAATTGATTTTTTTTCTAAAAGTTGTTTTTGTTTTGCAAGATAATCTTCAGCTTCATTTTTTGCTCCTTCAAGAGAATCCTAATTAAAATAATTTATAATTTATAAATAATTTAAATAATTTGAATAATTTTAATAATTTTAATAATTTTAATAATTTGAATAATTTTATTAATTTAAATAATTTTAATAATTTTAATAATAATTTTAATAATTTAAATAATTTTAATAATTTGAATAATTTGAATAATTTTATTAATTTTATTAATAAATACTTTTTCTTTCTCAATAACTTTCACAACATTTAATTGAGCTGAACGTTTTTCATTAAAACTTTCAACTTCTTTTTCTGCTTCTTCAATCAAAGGAATAAATCTATTTGAACCAATAATATCTTCAAGATATTCCAAAAGTCCTTCTTCATGATCACTTTGAGCTTTAGGTTTCATCAAAGCAATTTGTTCGACTTCTCCTTGTAAAATTAAGAAACGATTATGATCCAAATCAATTGCTCTTTCTTTCAATAAGGAAATAACTTCAGTAAAATTTGATTTCTTATCATTTATAAAATAACTACTTCCTCCTTTTTTTTTAACAACTCTTTGAACCCAAAATTGACTATTTTCAACAACTTGATAAGAATCATCTGATTCATCAATGATTTCTTGAAAATAAACTGTTACACTTGCTTGTTTTATATTTTGATGTTGTTCCGAATTATGAATCAATTCGGATAATTTACTTTGTCTTATTTGTTTTGCTCGTTTTCCAAATACAAATAACATTGAATCAATAACATTACTTTTTCCACTTCCATTAGGTCCTACTACACTTGTGAAATTTTTGTGGAATGGTCCTATATAATGTTTTCCTGCATAACTTTTAAAATTATCAACTACAATATGATGTATCATTAATCTTTTTTGATTTAATTTATTTTTTTCATTCATTTTTTATTTTAAAAAAAAAGGAAAATGAAATTAGAAAAAAATTAAAAATTAAAAATTAAAAATATAACCGTTAAATTGTTATTTTTATTTTATTTAACGTTTTTATTTTTAATTCTTTTTTTTTGTTCTTTTTAATTTATTTTCTTTTTCTTTTTCTTTTCTTTTTTTATTATTTTTTCTTCTTGATTTTCTTTTTGGAGATTTTAATTTAATTTCTTTTTCAATTTTAATTTCATTTTCTTTATTAATTTCTTTTTCTTGTTTTGGTGTTTGATAATGTTTTTCTTCTTCTTTTTGAATTAATAATTTAAAATTATTAAATTTTTTAATCAATTCTTCATTTGAATAAATTTCTTCTAAATTTGAATTTAATATAATTTCTTTTATAATTTCTTGATTAAATAAATTTTTTAATTTTGATTCTTTTTGTTCCACTTTTTTTAAATTAAATTTTAATTCTTTTCTTAATGAAATTAATATTAAAATTTTAATTACTTTTTTAAATGAAATTATTATTTTCTTCTTCTTCTTCTTTTTCTTTTCTTCTTCATTTGAAAATATTTTTTGAAATAATTGATTAAAATTATGAATAAATGAGAAATTATAATTTGAAATTATTCCAATTATTTTTTGAATTAATTTTGTTAATTCTTTTCTTGTTATTTGTAAAGAAATTATTGAAATGATTCTTGAAATAAAAATATAAAATTCTAAATCAATTTCTTCTTTTTCCAAATTTTCAAAATTTTCAATTAATTTTTCTAAAAATTCAATTTTTTGATTTAAATTATCTTTTTCTAAAAATTCTAAAAATTGAGAAAATTGTTGGAATTTTTGATCAAAAATTTGATTAAATGAATAAATTTTCTTCCAAAATTGATAAATCATCTTAATTAAAATAATAATAGTTTGATTTTTGAAAATGAACTTTTTCTTTGAATAATTTTGTTTAAAAATTTTGAATGAAAAATATTTGTTAGTAATATTTGAATCAAATTGAAGACAAATCAAATATTTTGAAATTTGTTCTGGATGAATATATCCATTTTTAGAAAGTTGATAAACAACATTCAAAGCTGAAAATCTAATAAATTCTGATTTATGAATCAATAATTCAATAATTTCTTTTGTAAATAAAAGAACAACACAAACATTTTCTTTTAAATAGTTTGAATTTTGGATTTCTTTTTCTTCATTTTGAATTAAATATGAAAACATTCTTAATATTTGAATTTTCTCTTCATCTTTTGAATCTTTGTTTAATAAAATTGAATTCATTTGATTTTCAAATTGAAATGTAAATTCTGGAGATTTACTAAATAAAAATGTAAGTGATTCAATTATAACTATTCTAATCTCAATCTCTTCTACATTTTCATAATAGTAGTTTAATAAAGAATAAAGAGAATTAAAAAATGATTCTCTTGAATTTTCAATTAAATCTTCTTGTTCTTGTTGTTGAATATCTATTAAAAATTGATTTGAATTTCCAAAATATTTACAAAATACTCCAATAATATAAATTGAATGAATAATTTGTTTTGAAATTGGATTATTTTTTAAATTTGATTTTTTTATATTATCATCATTAAGGAATATCATTTCTTTTTGAAAAATTTGAACTAATTTTGAATTAAAATCTTGAGGAAATTGTTTTGAAATTGAATAAAAACATTTTATACTTGATGAAATGAGTATTTTACTTGAATTATTGATAAAATATTGAAGATAATCCACAATTTCAAAAATGAATTTTTCTTTTTCAATTATAATTCTTAAAATACTAATAAATTGTTTTATGATTTGAATTTGAATTTCATTTTGGAAAGATAAATTATCATTATTCAATTCTTTTTGAATTTTTAAGTAATTAATAATTGTTGAAATGAAAGGAATAATTAATTTGGTTTCTGCTTTTGTAAATACTTTCAAAGCATGAATAATTTGAAGTTGAATTTCAAGATTATTTTTAATTGAATCAATTTCTTTCAATTTTTGTAATTGATTTTCTTTTTCTTTATAATCAAAAAATAAATTAAATAATTGTTTACATAATTTTTGAGAAGATTTAAAAACTTCATTTCTTTGATTTTTCATTAAATCTTGAATTAAATCAATAAGCCATTTTTTCCTTTTAGAATAATTAGAAAATATTTTAGATTGAAGTAATCCAAAACAATTAACAATTTGGATTACTCTAGACATAATTTGATTATTTTGATTTTGATATTGATTTTGAATTTGATTTTGATTTTGATTTTGATTTTCTAATTGAATTTCATTTTGATTTTGAATTTCATTTTCTAATTGATTTTCATTTTCATTTTGATTTTGATTTTGATTTTGATTTTGATTTTCTAATTGAATTTCATTTTGATTTTGATTTTTATTTTCTAATTGATTTTCATTTTCATTTTCATTTTGATTTTTATTTTGATTTTGATTTTGATTTTGATTTTCTAATTGATTTTGATTTTGATTTTGATTTTTATTTTCTAATTGATTTTCATTTTCATTTTCATTTTCATTTTTATTTTGATTTTCTAATTGATTTTGATTTTGGTTTTGATTTTGATTTTTATTTTGATTTTCATTTTGATTTTGATTTTCATTTTCTAATTGATTTTGATTTTGATTTTGATTTTGATTTTCATTTTCATTTTCATTTTCATTTCCTAATTGATTTTCATTTTCTAATTGATTTTGATTTTGATTTTGATTTTGATTTTGATTTTGATTTTGATTTTGATTTTGATTTTGATTTTGATTTTGATTTTGATTTTGATTTTGATTTTGATTTTGATTTTGATTTTGATTTTGATTTTGATTTTGATTTTGATTTTGATTTATATTTTGATTTTCATTTTCATTTCCTAATTGATTTTCATTTTCTAATTGATTTTCTAATTGATTTTCTAATTGATTTTCTAATTGATTTTCTAATTGATTTTCTAATTGATTTTCTAATTGATTTTCTAATTCATTTTCTAATTGATTTTCTAATTGATTTTCATTTAATGAATCTAAAGGAGAAAACCATAAATCTCTTATAATTTCAATAGAAAATTTTTTAACTCTTTCATCTAAATCATAAACTCTATTGATTATATTAATTATTATAATTGGAATCTTTTTATGTTGAGGATAAAGAATACAAATATTTTTTAAACTTTTCAATATTGAATATCTAACATTCCCATTTTTATCTCTAATTCTCCCAATAAAATGATGAAAAAAATCTTCATTATCAATAAAAATATTTGAAATTTTTTTGTTAATTAAAATTTTTCCAATTAATTCTGTAATTAAAATTCTAACATTTGAAGATGTATCATAAATTCTTTCCAAAATTTGTTCTTTAATTTGATTAGAAAATATTATAATTTTAGGTTGAATTTCTATTAAAGAATTTAATATTTTAATTGTAGAAATTCTCAATTTGGCTTGATTATTTGTTAAAAGTTGAGAAATTTGATTAAACATTAATTGAGAAATTGATTCAAAAGGAATATTTTTGAATTGGAAATTATTCCAAAATTTGTTTAAAATTGATAAGTTTTCATTAATTTCTTTTTCTTGAATAATAGTAAATGAATTTGAGTTTTTTGTTAATAAATCATTTATATTTTCAATTTCTTTTTGAAATTCTTCCAAAAAATAATTTATTTCTTGTTTTTCTTCTGAAATACATCTAGAAAGGAATAATAAAATAATTGGAGTTGTTTCTATTGTTTTGTAATCAATTATTTTGGAAAGTTTTTTCAAATATAAATTAATAATCAATTTAGATTTCAAATTTTCTTCTTTTTCCTTATTTGAATTGTTTTGGATATTTTCAATAATTTTAATCAAATTTTGATCTTCATTGATTTCCAAATTAAATTTATTGAGAATTTGATTTTCTTCTTTTGGAATTGATTTGATTTTTTGATTTAATTTTTCCAAATAAATCATAATTTCTCCAAATATTTTAATAAGAAAACTTTTCATTTCAACATTTTTTTCATCAGATTTTAATAAAATAATAATTTCTGATATTATTTTTGTGATAATATTCTCACAAATTGGCCAATCAAATGTAGGAAATAATCTAAATAAATCCTTTATGAAAATTTCCAAAAATTCTCTAAAAATAAATTGATGAGTTTCAATATTCTTTTCTTCACTTTGTTTAAACATTTCAATTAATATTAATTGAATATTATAAGTGATTTTGTTTGTAATTTTTTTGTTAAATTCTTGAATTGATTCAAAATCCAAAATTGATTGAGAAGAATTATTTTTCAAGTTTTTTGCTTCAATAATTATAATACTTTTTAATAATGAAATTATTAATCTTGTAAAATTTGATTTTTCTGGATAAATTATTTGATCTTCTTTTATAAAGAATAAATTAATTTTTGAAGAAGAATTAATCTCTTTTGAAATGAAAATGAAAATATCATTAATAATTGAATTTCTTAATTTTTCTTTTTGAATAAAAATTTGAACAATTATTTTAATAGATAAAATATTTAAATTCTTGTTAAATTTAGTAATTAAAGATAAAGGAATACTAAATTTAAGAATTTTGGAAATTGTTTCTTCAAGAAAATTAATTTTTTGAATAAGAGAAAATAAAATTTCTAATAAATTTAATAAATGATTTTGAATAATATCATTTTGATTTGATTTTGGATTTAATAATAAATTGATTAATTTATTAATAAAATGAATAATATTATTGAAAATTCCTTCATTTTTTAACTAAAAAAGAAAATGAAAAATGAAAAATGAAAAATTAAAAAAAAATAAAAATTGAGAATTAAAATTAACTTACTTGATAAGAAATTGAATTAATATTCATTATTTTTAAAATGATTTGAGAATATTGAATAGAATTTTGAAATGATCCAAAATCTAAATTAATTAATAATTTTTTTTGATTAATTTGAATAATTTTTGAATTTAAGAATTGAATTAAATTTAATAATAAATCAAAATTAATATTATTAATAAGATTATATTTTTCAATAATATCTAATTGAGATTTAAAAGAAAGTAAATTTATTTCTTCTTTTTTTTGATTATTTGAAAAAGAAATTATCAAATTAATTCCTTTTTCAAATTTTTCAATTTCTTTTTTATTTTGTTTTGATAAAGGAAATGAATTATTTTTCTTTTCCATTTCTTTTTTATTTTCTATTTTTTTAAAAAAAGAAATAAATGAGAATAAAAAATTTGTTTTTGTTTTTGTTTTTAAATTAAAAAAAAAAGGAAAAAATTGACATTGAAAAAAAAAGAAGAAAAAAATAAATTTTTTTTTTGTTCCACTTTTTTTTTATTATTTTTTTTTTAAATTTAACATTTTTATTATTTTTCAATCTTTTTTTAAATTATTAATTTTTTCTTTTAATTCTTCAATTGATTTTTTAAGTTTAGAAATTAATTTTTGTAAATTATCAATCATTTCTTTTGCATTTTGTTCTGTTTGCCTATTTGAATCAATTAACGAAGTAAAATTACCAACAAAACCCATATGTCTTAAATAAAGTCTATTTTCAAA
Organism: Anaeramoeba ignava; assembly: GCA_028826165.1. NCBI lineage: Eukaryota > Anaeramoebidae > Anaeramoeba > Anaeramoeba ignava. Next base: position 573,415 of record JAPDFW010000114.1, read on the forward strand.
AAATAGAAATAAAATAAAAAATAAAAATAAATTAAATTAAATTAAATTAAATTAAATTAAATTAAATTAAATTAAATTAAATTAACCTTTCCCAAAATATTAAATGACGTAAAGAATAACTTGGATAAATTAAACCATCAACTTCTTCATAAACTTCATTTAAAAATTTAATTTTATGATCATAAATAAATGTCCATAAAGATGCTGTATTTTGTCTAACACCAATTTGATTTCTTTGCTTTTCATTATTTCCTAAAAACGTTCCAAATCTTAAAGATATTGAATGTTCATAAATTGTGATTAAAAACTCCTCATTAAATTGGAAAGCATGAGGGAATTGTTGCCAAATTTGATAAACAGAATCGATCCATTGAATAAAAATAGGGGATCTTTGATTATCATTTGATTTTTCATTAGCATGACCAATTCTTTGTGAGAATTTATGACCAAAACTAATCCAATCCTTTTCAATCAAAACAATAAAACCTTCCAATGTTCTATAATAAGGATCACATAATAATTGGATAAGAGTACAAATTTGGGTTGTTCTATCCCAACCATCAGAACAATGAACAAGTAAAGAATAATCACTATCAATTAATTTTGCTCCTTTTACTGCCCAATAGACTAATTTTTGGATATGAATAAGCCATCCAGAATTATCTAATTCTGCAAACCATTTTTTATCATCATTGAAACTATATAATGCTGAGTTTATTAATTTTGTAAATGATTCTCTCATTGTATGAATATTATCAATCCCAAGAAAAGTCAATTCACTTGTTTTGTAATTATTCAATGATTCAAATCCTCCTCCTTTTGCTTTATTTGCAACTGCATTTGCTTTAGGTCTACAATCATAAATTTGTAATGGAAGTTTTGATGGATTTTTTTGTGATATAACAAGTATTAATTTTTCATCACTTTCATTTTTTGAACGAGCAACTCCTAAATATTAAAATTTAAATCAATCAATATATATATATATATATATATATATATTTAAATCAAATATTAATTTAAATCAAATATATATTTAAATTAAATATTTTTGAAATCAACTATTAATATTTAAATCAAATATTAATATTTAAATCAATATTAATTTAAATCAAATATATATTTAAATCAAATATTAATATATATATTTATATTTACCAACTTTTGGTTGTGATGAACGACATATTGTATTTAATTTTTTTGGATTTCTCCATGTTAAAACTGGTATTCTTTGTTTAGTTCTAAATTTTTTTAATTTTTCAAGATGAGATTGTGATATATTTGAAGGGATAACAAGATATTTTGGATATGTAGTACAAATTCCAAATTCAGAATTCCAATCAACAATTTTCCATTTACTTTTTTGAGTAGATTCAATTCCTTTTAAATTTTCAATTCAATTTCAAATTCCAATAAAAAAAAAGTTTAAATAAATAAATTTTATTACCTTGTCTTTTATATTCTTTTAAAGGATCATAAATAAACCATCCTAAATCAATAGAAGAATTTGATTTATGAAAAAAAGAAAATGTAAGTCTTAAATCATTTATAAAAGCTCTTTCAACTAATTTGGAAAATATAAATCTTCTTGAATGATTAACTTTTGGAAAATAAAATCTATAAACTCTAAAATCTTTGCATTTAACTTCAATTCCATATGAATACATCCCTATTATATATATATATATATATATATAAATATATTTTATTAAAAGAGTGTAAATCAATTTAAATTTAAATTTAAATTTTAATTATAAAAAAACCTTTGCTTTTTTGTCCTCCAATTTTATCAGCTTTATTAATAAAACCTAATGGAATATTTGGAAGTTGTTTTGAAATTTTTTTATCCTTTTAATTTTGAAAGAGAAAATATAATTATAATAATTAATTGCTTTAATAAAATATTTCCTCTTTTTGTTAAAAAAAATATACATAAAATGTATTATTTTCATTTGGTTGAAAAAATAATCTATAAGATGTTAAATGTAAATCTCCAATAATATAAAGTGGATCTTTATCAATTTGAGGAATTAATAATGTAACATTTTCTGAAACTGTTAATTCTTGTTCATTTTCAATAAATTCAATTGAAGAATAAAAAATTAAATCAAATTCATTTTCATCAAATTGATTAATTTTCTTTTTTTTTGGAATAAAAAATAATATAAATTAAATTAAATTAAAAATTTCTTAATAAAATAAGAATACATTTTCAATTTCAATTTCATTTTCATTTTCATTTTCTTCAAAATTATCAGATTGAATATCATTTTGAATAAAAGTATTTCTAGGAATAATTGGATTTTCAGGTTTTATTTTTGATTTTGGAAAATAATTTTTTTTATAATTTTGATAATTTTCAAGTTGATTTAAAGGAATTTTTTGTTGAGATTTATTTTTTGATAATTGAAGTGTTTCATTTTCAAAAGAATCATCTTTTTTAATTTGATTTTGATTTTTAATTTGATTTTGATTTTGATTTTTGATTTTGATTTTTAATTTCATTTTCATTTTTAATTGGATTTTTAATTGGATTTTTAATAATTTGTTTTTTTATATCTCCCATTGAAACACTTCTTAATAAATTTTCATTTTCAGAAAATTGTGTTAAAGTAATTGAACCTCTTTTTTTTAAATTTGTATTAAGTTTAAGATTACGTTTTGAATCTCTAAATCCAAATAAATTATATTGTGTCATTTTAATAAATTTTTAAAAATGAAAAAAATGAAAAAAATGAAAAAATTAAAAATCATTTTTTTTTCAATTTTTTTTTTATTAAATTATTAAAATGATAATAGAAAATCAAATGAATGAAGAAAATAATGAAGAAAAAAAAGAAGAAATAAATAGTGATTTTGAGTAAAAAAATTAAAAAATTTAAATTTAAAAAAATTTTATCTTTATTTTTGTCTTTTTAGATTTGAATATTCAGAAGAATATGATTATGATTCTTTAACAATAAATTTCCACAATCAATATTATTTAAGCAAATGTAAATAAAAACTTTATCAAAAATAAATATATTTATTATTTAAAAAAAAATTATAAATAAAAAAAAGCTTTAATTGAAGAAGATTATAATTTAGCAATTAAAGGATTTGAAAAAATACTTGAAATGGAAACAGAAAAAACTGAATGGGGATTTAAAGCATTAAAACAAATAGTGAAATTATATTTTGAAAAGGGAAATTATTCATTAATGTTAGAAAAATATTATCAACAACTTTTATATATTGATATAGTTACTTCAAATAGATTTGAAAATGTAAAAGAAATGAATAAATTTAAATTTAAATAAATTTAATTTAAAAAAATTATAAAAATAGTGTGTAAATAGTATTGCATTTAAATTCCAACATTCACAAGATTTAAATTTAGATTTTGATTTACTTGAAAATTTTTATAAATCAACTTTAAAAACAATTTCCAAAGAAGAAAATTGGAGACTTTCATTTTCAATCAATTTAAAACTAGGAGATCTTTATCTTCAACATAAAAAATTTCAACTTTTAAAAAATTTAATAACAAAATTACATACACTTTGTGAATCTGAAGATGAAACACAAAGCAAACAAACAAAATTACTTGAAATATATTCATTAGAATTACAATTATATTCAGAAAATAACGACACAAAAAAATTCAAAACTGTTTACAATAAAGCATTACTTCTCAAAGCACAACCTCCATTATATATACTTGGAATAATGAATGAATGTAATGGGAAAATGTTTATGAGAGAAAATCAATGGGAAAATGCTTATCATAATTTTTTTGAAGCTTTTCGTGCTTTTGATGATTGTGGATCAGAACGTAAAATACAATGCTTGAAATATCTTGTTCTTGCTAAAATGCTTTCTAAATCAATGAATGTTGATATTTTTTGTGCTCCTGAAACTCAAGCTTATGAAAATCATCCAGAAATTTCACTTTTAATTGAATTTTTTAATGAAATTGAAAAAAATAATATTGAAAATGTTGAAAAAATTCTTGATTTAAATAAAAATTTGATTTTGAAGGATTTGTTTATCAAAAATTATATTGATGATTTATTAACAAAAATTAGAACTAATTCTCTTTTATCAATTATAAAACCTTATACAAAAATTAAACTTGAATTTCTTTCTAAAGAATTAAAAATTAATGAAAATGAATTGATTAAATTGATTATTAGATTACTTTTAGATGGAGAAATTAAAGGAAGAATTGATCAAATTAATGAATGTTTGGAATTAGAAAATCAAAATGAAAATGAAAATCAAAATGAAAATTTTTATCAAAATATTAATAATTTTGCTCAAAATCTTGATAAGATTCATAATTCAATTTTAGGAAAATTATTTAATTGAAAAAATAAAAGAAAAATATAAATTTGAAATTCTGTTCAATTAACTTTTCCATTTTTTTTTTATTATTATTTTTTTAATAAACTTTAATTTCATTTGCTTTTAAATTCAGATCTATTTTGTTAAATGATATTTGTTTTTGTTTTTGTTTTTGTTTTTGTTTTTCACTAAAATCAATATTTTGATGAGGAATTTGAAGATCAATTTGATTTTCATTTTCATTTTCATTTTCATTATAAGAAGATACAAATTTATCTGAATTTGAACGTAAAAGAAGTGAATCATTTTGAACTGAAAATGAAACTGATTTTTTAAAATAATCTTCTTCTTTGTTATTATTATTACTAATTGATAAATCATAAGATGGATTATATTTTTTCATCATTTTAATAATACTTGGAAATATTTCTTTTTTGTTTGTTAATCCATAAAGTAAATCAATATGTTCTCCTTCAGAAATGCATAATTTTTCATCAATTAAATTTGAATCAATTTTTTTGGAAAAACTATCAATATCAATTAAATTATCATTTTCACCATAATATAAAGCAATAGGACAACTAATTGATGATAAATCATAAGCAGGTGGTTTTTTTGACTTATAATGTCTTAAATTTTCTTCTTCATTTTCAAAATCAAACATGTGAAATTCATTATCTCTCATAATAGAAAACCAATGAGCACATAATTTAACTGAAGTTGGAGAATATAGATGTTGACAAAATTGAGGAAAATGTTTTCTATCAAGAAATTTATTTGACCAAGAAAACATAGTTGAGATTAAAAAGAGAATCATAACAGAAAATCTTTCAACTGAAGTATTTGAACGCCAAAAATTAACAACCGATAACTAAATTAAAAAATTAAATTTAATTAAAAAATTTAAATAAAAATTGAATAAATTTAAAATTCAAACCATTGCTGCTTGTTTTCCAAATAGTAACTTCAAAAATTTAACTGGTAAACTAGAAACAAAATTAAAAAATAACGTTTTTGGTTTTTTAATTGAACCACAAGGAGCTAAAGCAATAAACAAATTGACTCTTTTTGAAAGTTCTGGATAAAAAGAAAGAGAAGCAAAACCAATAGTTGTTCCTTGAGAAAATCCAACATAAGTAAGTTTTTCAATTTGAGTTTTATCAAGAATAAATTTAAGCATAACTGGAATATCTTTTTGGATAATTTCATCAAGACTAAAATCCCAAAAATCATCTTCATCTGTTGCCAATGATTTATGACGATCAGAATATGAATTCCCTCGAATATTTCCAAACCAACAATCATATCCAGCATCTGATAGCAGAAAAGCAAGTCCTATTTTTCTTTTGATTGCTACAAAACTTGCGCTACTTTGCATAAATCCATGCATGAAAAAAGCAACTGGTTTTTTTTTTATTGAATTTGTTTTTTGATTTGATTGTTTTTCAAATTGTGAATCAACGTATTGGTTTTTTTTAGATTTATAAGCTTTTGAACTACAAGGAATTCTATGTAAATGAAGAAAATAACCGTCTGTTGTTTGAACTGTGTATTCTTCAAGAGGATATCCCTAATTAAAATAAATTAAAATAAATAAATCAATAAATAAATCAATAAATAAATAAATAAATAAATCAATAAATAAATAAATAAATCAATAAATAAATAAATAAATAAATAAATAAATAAATAAATAAATAAATAAATAAATAAATAAATAAATAAATAAATAAATAAATAAATAAATAAATAAATAAATAAATAAATCAATAAATAAATAAATAAATAAATAAATAAATAAATAAATAAATAAATAAATAAATAAATAAATAAATAAATAAATAAATAAATAAATAAATAAATAAATAAATAAATAAATAAATAAATAAATAAATAAATAAATAAATAAATAAATAAATAAATAAATAAAATAAATAAATAAATAAATAAATAAATAAATAAATAAATAAATAAATAAATAAATAAATAAATAAATAAATAAATAAATAAATAAATAAATAAATAAATAAATAAATAAATAAATAAATAAATTAATCAATTATTAAATTTTATTTATTTTTTAATGTGGTAAATCTACTCTTTTTATAACATAATCTTGAAATTCAGAAGATGAATTATTTCTTTTTTCTTTTTTTTTCTTCATTTCAATTTTAAAAATTATAAACGTTATTTCTTTAATTGCTTCAATAACTTCTTTTAAAATTTTTATAACCATTTTTTTTGTAAGATGAAAAAGAAAAAGACTTAATTTAATTGGAATTGTAATTAAAAGAAAAACCAAATAAACAAAAAACATTGTAACTGAAGAAAAATAATAAATTGGTTTTGCTTTTAATAAAATTGTGTAAATTTTGTTAGACATTATTTTTTATTATTTAAAAAAAAAAACCAAAAAAAAAATGAAAAATGGAAAAATTCAAAAAAAAAAATAATTTTTTCTTCTTCTTTTTCTTTTTTCTCATTTCTAATTTCATTTCTAATTTTAATTCCAATTTCATTTCTAATTTTAATTCTAATTTTAATTCTAATTCTAATTCTAATTTTAATTCTAATTTTAATTCCAATTCTAATTTCAATTTCAATTTCAATTTCAATTTCAATTTCAATTTCAATTTCAATTTTAATTTCAATTCCAATTTCAATTTTAATTTTAATTCCAATTTCAATTTCAATTCCAATTTAAATTCCAATTCTAATTTCAATTTTAATTTCAATTTTAATTCCAATTCCAATTCTAATTTCAATTTCAATTCCAATTTCAATTCCAATTTCAATTTTAATTTCAATTCAATTTTAATTTCAATTTCAATTTTAATTTTAATTTTAATTTTAATTCCAATTCCAATTCCAATTCTAATTTCAATTCTAATTTCAATTTCAATTTCAATTTTAATTCCAATTTCAATTCCAATTTCAATTTCAATTTCAATTTTAATTTTAATTCTAATTCCAATTTCAATTTTAATTTCAATTTTAATTTCAATTTCAATTCCAATTTCAATTTTAATTCTAGTTCTAATTCCAATTTCAATTCCAATTTTAATTCTAATTTTAATTCTAATTTCAATTTCAATTTCAATTTCATTTCTAATTTTAATTCTAATTTCAATTTCAAATTAAATTAAATCAAATTAAATCAATCCAAATAATCTTTTTATTCCAATTTTTTTTGATTTGGATTTTAATTCATTTTTATTTTTTGATGATTTAAAAAAAACAAAAAAAAAAAGGAGAAAAAAAATATTTAAAAAAAATAAATTTCAAATTCCACTTTTTTTTCTTTTTTTCCTTTTTTTTAATTAATTTTTTTTTTGCTTTTTTTCATTTTTCTTTTCAAATTAAAATTAATAAAAATAAATTAAAAATGGATAATTATGAAACTGCACCAATAGTTATTGATAATGGTTCAGGAATGATTAAAGTAGGATTTGCAGGAGATGAGGCACCAAAAAAAGTTTTTCCTTCAATAATTGGAAGACCAAAACATTTAGGAGTTATGGTAGGAATGGGACAAAAAGATTCATATGTTGGAGATGAAGCTCAAGCCAAAAGTGTTATTTTAAATTTAAACTATCCAATAGAACATGGAATAATAACAAATTGGGATGATATGGAAAAGATTTGGAATTATACTTTTTATAATGAATTAAGAGTTGCTCTTGAAGAACGCCCAATTTTAATAACTGAAGCTCCATTAAATCCAAAATCAAATAGGGAAAAAATAACTCAAATTATGTTTGAAACATTTAATGTTCCTGCATTTTATCTTGAAAATTCATCAATTTTACCACTTTATGAATCAAGAAGAACAACTGGAATTGTTATTGAAATTGGATATGGAGTTACTTCTGTTGTTCCAATTTATGAAGGATATGCTCCACCTCATGCAACACAAACAATGTTTGTAGCAGGAAGAGATTTAACTGATTATTTAATGAAATTATTAAATGAAAAAGGATATTCATTTCAAACAACTGCTGAAAGAGAAATTGTTAGAGAGATTAAAGAAAAACTTGGATATGTTGCTTTGGATTTTGATGAAGAAATGAAAAAAGAATTAAATTTAATTGAAAAAGATTATGAATTACCTGGTGAAGAATTAATTAAAATTGGAAATGAAAGATTTAGATGTTCAGAACCTTTATTTGAGCCTTCTTTACTTGATTTAATCAATGATGGACTTCATGAAATGATTTATAATTCAATTATGAAATGTGATGAAGATATAAGAAAAGATCTTTTTGGAAATATTGTTTTATCAGGAGGTTCGACATTGTTTCCAGGAATTGATGAAAGAATTAAAAAAGAAATTACTCAATTAGCTCCTCCAAATACTGAAATTGAAATTATTGCACCTCCTGAAAGAAAATATTCAACTTGGATTGGTGGATCTATTTTAACTTCTCTTTTTACTTTCCAAAAGATGTGGATTTCAAAAGAAGAATATGAAGAATCAGGACCTTCAATAGTTCACAGAAAATGTTTTTGAAACAAATTTGAAATGAATTTTTCATCTTTCATTTCTTTTTTCAATTTCAAAATCAAATTAAATTATATTAAATCAAATCAAATTAAATCAAATCAAATTCAAATCCAATTAAATTAAATTTAATCAAATTATATCAAATCAAATCAAATCAAATCAAATCAAATTAAATTCAAATCAAATTAAATTAAATCAAATTCAAATCCACTTTTTTTTTTCTTTTTTTCTTTTCAAAAATCAAATGAAATCGATCAAAACACAGAAATCTTTTTATTCCAAATTTTTATTCCAAATTTTTATTCCAAATTATTTTATTCCAATTTTTTTATTCCAAATTTTTTTATTCCAATTTTTTTATTCCAATTTTTTTATTTCAAATTTGCTTATTCCAATTTTTATTCCTAATTTTTTTATTCCCAATTTTTTTATTCCAATTTTGATTTTTAAAAAGTTTTTAATGTAAAATGTTAATTGAAAGTAAAATTAAATTTTGATTTTTAAAAAGAAAAAGAAAAAATAAAAGAAAAAATAATAAATCTCTATTTTTAAAAAAATTAAAATAATAAAAATATTATAAAAAAAAGAAAAGAAAAAAAAATATAAAAAGAAAAATTTTTTTTTTGGATTATTTTTTCATTCCATTTTATTTTATCTTTTAATCTTTTTATCTTTTAATCTTTTAATCTTTTAATCTTTTTATTCCTTTTTATTTTTATCTTTTAATCTTTATTTTGAAATTAAAAAATGAATCGAACAAAAAAAACAAATGAAAGATCAGATTTTGAATATCATATTGTATGTTTTGGAGCAGGAGGTTCAGGAAAAAGTGCATTAACAATTATGCTTTGTCACAATCACTTTGCAGAAGAATATGATCCAACAATCGAAGATTTTTATAGAAAACAAGTTATGGTTGATGAAGAGATTTGTTGGATGGAAATATTAGACACAGCAGGTCAAGAAGAATATTCAGCAATGAGAAGTCAATATTATCGACAAGGTGAAGGTTTTCTTTTGATTTATGCAATTAATGATAGAAATTCTTTTGATGAAGTTGGAAAATTTCAAAATGAAATTTTGAGAGCAAAAGATTCTGATTATCAACCAATTGTTCTTGTTGGAAATAAAGCTGATTTGGATTGTGAAAGACAAGTTTCTTTCCATGAAGGTCAAGATTTGGCTAAAACTTTTGGTTGTTCTTTTATTGAAACTTCTGCGAAAACTTGTATTAATGTTGAAGAAGCTTTTTTTCAATGTGTTAGAGAAATTAGAAAATTTAGAAATCAATTTAATTCTATTGATTCTCAAATCCAAAAAAATCCAAATCTTAAAAAATCTAAAAAAAGAGTTGTTAAGAAAAAAAGAAAAACAAGATGTAGTTTGATGTGAAAAAAACAACAAAATCAAAAATTAATTTCATTTCTTTTATTGAAAATGATTATTTTTTTTTAATTTTGTTTTTAAATTCTTTGTTTGTTTTGTTTTTGAAATAAATTTAAATTTGAAAATTTAATTTTCATTTTTTTTCTTTTCAAAAATGAATGATTGTTTATTTTTTGGTTTAAATGAAAACCCAAAACTTATCAAAAATGAACCAAATAAAATAAAAAAACCAATTCAATTTAAATTTGAAAATGAAAATGAAAATGAAAAAGAAAAACAAATTAAACAAATTTCATCAGGTTATTTTTCAACAATTTTCCTTTTTAAAAATGGAAAAGCAATAGAATACTTATTTAATTCAAATCAAAATCCTCAAAAAATCCAAATTGAAAATATTCAAAAAGTAACTGTTGGTGCTAGAAATGAAGCTATTTTAACAATAGAAAGAAATGTATTTGCAAAAGGAAGAGATATTAATTCAGATAATCCAAAAGAATTTATCAATATTTCATCATTAATTGAAGATACAAATGATAGAATAATTCAAGATATTGTTTCTGGAGATGGTTCAATTTACTTATTAACTTCAAATCAAAATGTTTATGGAATTGGTTCTAATAAATATGGTAAACTTGGTTTTGATTCTAAAACACTTCCAAAAACAGAAAAACCAATTTTAATGATGAAAAATGTTTCTAAAATATTTTCAGGAAATTATTCAAATCATATTTTTCTTTTAAATTCAAATCAAGAATTATTTGTATGCGGTGATAATCAATATGGTCAACTTGGATTAGGAGAATTAAGAAAAGAAAGGGAAATCCGAAAATTAACCAAAATCCAAAATATTCCAAAAGGAGAAATAATTGATATTCAATGTGGATATTCTCATTCAATAATGTTGATTGAAAATGAAGATGAAAATCAAAATCCAAAAAGAAAACTTTATTCATGTGGAAATTATCTATATAATGGACTTGACAAATATCAAAATACTTATGAATTTACTGAAATTAAATCATCTTTATTTGAAAATGATGATAATATTCTTGATTTTTCTGTTGATTATTCTCATACTTTGATTTTAACATCTAATTCAAAATTAATAGTATTTGGAGATAATAGATATGGTGAATTAGGAACTGGAAATACAGAAAATCAAATAATTCCAATTCAAATTGAACTTCCTAAATTAAGATTTAATGAAGAAATTTCCAATTATCATATTTCTTGTGGAGATAATAAATCATTTCTTTATTATTCTCCCCCTTCTTTTTCTAATCTTGAAGAAGATTTGATAAAACTATTTCAAAGAAAAGAATTTTGTGATATTTCATTTAAAACAGAAAATGGAGAAATAATTGAAGCTCATAAATTAATATTAAAATATAGATTAAATCAAAATCAAAATGAAATTGAAAAACTTCAAGAAATTATTTCAAAAAAATCAATTAAAGAATCAAATCAAATATTTGAAATGATTTATTCAAACAGAATAATAAATCCAATATTATATTCTGAAATTAAAGAAATTATAAATTCAAATGAAAAAATTGAAGAAACAATGAAAAGAATTTATTTAAATGAAAATGAAAATGAAAATGAAAAAGATTTTATAATTGAAAGAAATGAAAAACAATATAAATTTCCTAAATTAATATTAATAATGAGAAGTGAATTATATCGAGGAATGTTTTTATCTGTAACTGAAGATAAATCTAATAAAGTTACAGATTATAGTGAATTAAGTAATAAATCATTTCAAATATTTGAATATTGGATTTATTCAAATCAAATTAAAGAAGGAATTCAAATTACACAAGAAATCATTGATGATTTAGAAACAGGAATTGATTATTTTCAATTAAATCAAACAAATCCAAATTTATTTGATTTATTAATTAAAAATTTAATAATCAAAAAGAACAATCCAAATCAAAATATAATCCAAATTGGGATTTACTAGATTCACTAATTTTCCAAAATTAAAATCAAAATCAAAACTAAAATCAAAATCAAAATCAAAATCAAAATCAAAATCAAAATCAAAATCAAAATTAAAATCAAAATTAAAATCAAAATTAAAATCAAAATCAAAATTAAAATCAAAATTAAAATTAAAATCAAAATTAAAATTAAAATTAAAATTAAAATTAAAATTAAAATTAAAATTAAAATTAAAATTAAAATTAAAAATTAAAATTAAAATTAAAATTAAAATTAAAATTAAAATTAAAATTAAAATTAAAATTAAAATTAAAAATTAAAATCAAAATTAAAAATTAAAATCAAAATTAAAATCAAATAATCAAAATTAAAATCAAATAATCTTTTTATTCCAATTTTTTTTTGGATTTGATTTAGAAAAAGGAGAAAAATTACAAAAATTTCCCTATTTATTTAAAATTCTCAATTTTTTTTTTCATTTTTTCGTTTTCTCATTTTTTTTTTACAAATAATCAAAAAACCCTAATTACAAAAATAAATTAAAAATGGAAAAAGAAATTAAAACAATAGTTATTGATAATGGTTCAGGAATGATTAAAGCAGGATTTGCAGGAGATGATGCACCAAGAACAGTTTTTCCTTCAATAATTGGAAGACCAAGAAATTCAGGAGATAAAATTGAAAAAGAAGAAAAAGAATATTATATTGGAGAAGAAGTTCAATCCAAAAGAGATATTTTAAGTTTAAATTATCCAATAGAACATGGAATAATAAAAGATTGGGATGATATGGAAAAGATTTGGAATTATACTTTTGAAAATGAATTAAAAGTTAAATCTGAAGAACATCCAATTTTAATAACTGAAGTTCCATTAAATCCAAAACAAAATAGGGAAAAAATAACTCAAATTATGTTTGAAACATATAATGTTCCTGCATTTTATATTGCAAATTCAGCAGCTTTATCACTCTATATAACGGAAAGAACAACAGGAATTGTTATTGAAATTGGAGATGGAGTTACTTCTGTTGCTTCAATTTATGAAGGATATGTTTTACCTCATACAATGAAAAGAGTGGGTTTTGCAGGAAGAGATTTAACTGAATATTTAATGAAATTATTAAAAGAAAAAGGATATTCATTTCAAACAAATACAGAAAGAGAAGTTGTTAGAGATATTAAAGAAAAACTTGGATATATTGCTTTGGATTTTGATGAAGAAATGAAAAAAGAATCAAATTTAATTGAAAAAGAATATAAATTACCTAATGGAGAAGTTATTAAAATTGGAAATGAAAGATTTAAATGCTCAGAACCTTTATTTGGCATTTCTTTACTTGATTTTTTATATGAAGGAGTTCATGAAATGATTTATAATTCAATTATGAAATGCGATAAAGATATAAGAAATGATCTTTATGGAAATATTGTTTTATCAGGTGGTTCAACAATGTTTCCAGGAATTGTTGAAAGAATTAAAAAAGAAATTACTTCATTAGCTCCTCCAAATACTGAAATTAAAATTATTGCACCTCCTGAAAGAATATATTCAGCTTGGATTGGAGGATCTCTTTTACCATATGAGAACTATTCCGGAAATATGTGGATTTCAAAAGAGGAATACAAAGAATCAGGAGTTTCAATAGTTCACAGAAAATGCTTTTGAAAGAAGTTTGAAATGAATTTTTCATTTCAACTCAATTTCAATTCAAATTCAAATCAAATTCAAATCAAATTCAAATCAAATTCAAATCAAATTCAAATCAAATTCAAATCAAATTAAATTAAATTAAATTTAAATCAAACTAAATCAAATTAAATCAAATTAAATTAAATTAAATTAAATTAAATTAAATTAAATTAAATTAAATCAAATCAAATTAAATTAAATTAAATTCAAATTAAATTAAATTAAATTAAAATCAAATCAAATCAAATTAAATTAAATTAAAATCAAATCAAATCAAATTTAAATTAAATTAAATTAAATTAAATTAAATCAAATTAAATCAAATCAAATCAAATTAAATTAAATCAAATTCAATTAAATCAAATCAAATTAAATCAAATTAAATCAAATTAAATCAAATTTAAATCAAATTCAAATTAAATTAAATTAAATCAATTCAATTCAAATCAAATTTAAATTAAATTAAATTAAATTAAATTAAATCAAATTAAATCTAAATCAAATTAAATTAAATCAAATCAAATCAAATTAAATCAAATCAAATCAAATTAAATTAAATTAATTCAAATCAAATCAAATTAAAATAAATTAAATCAAATCAAATTAAAATTAAATTAAATTAAATTAAATTAAATTAAATTAAATTAAATTAAATTAAATCAAATCAAATTTAAATCAAATTTAAATTAAATTAAATTAAATTAAATTGAATAAAATTAAATCAAATCAATTCAATTCAATTCAAATTCAAATCAAATCAAATTAAATTAAATTGAATAAAATTAAATTAAATCAAATTAAATTCAATTAAATCAAATCAAATCAAATCAAATTCAAATTAAATCAATTCAATTCAATTCAAATTCAAATCAAATTCAAATCAAATCAAATTAAATTAAATCAAATTCAAATTGAATAAAATTAAATTAAATTAAAATTAAATTAAATCAAATTTAAATTAAATTAAATCAATTCAATTCAATTCAAATTCAATTCAAATTCAAATCAAATCAAATTAAATTAAATTAAATTAAATCAAATTAAATCAAATTTAAATCAAATTAAATTAAATTTAAATCAAATTAAATTAAATTAAATTAAATTAAATTAAATTAAATCAAATCAAATTAAATTAAATCAAATCAATTCAAATCAATTCAAATCAAATTCAAATTAAATTAAATCAAATTAAATCAAATTTAAATCAAATTCAAATTAAATCAAATCAAATTTAAATCAAATTCAAATTAAATTAAATCAAATCAAATTAAATTAAATTCAAATTAAATCAAATTAAATTGAATAAAATTAAATAATTTTTTTATATTCCACTTTTTTTTTTGATTATTTGATTTAAAAAAAAAAAGAAAAGGAGAAAAAAAATATTTAAAAAAAATTTAAATTCAAATTCCCCTTTTTTATTTATTTAAAATTCTCAATTTTTTTTTTTTCATTTTTTCGTTTTTTTCTTTCAATCTTTTAATTAAAAATGGAAAAAGAAATTAAAACAATAGTTATTGATAATGGTTCAAGACTGATTAAAGCAGGATTTGCAGGAGATGATGCACCAAGAACAGTTTTTCCTTCAATAATTGGAAGACCAAGAAATTCAGGAGATAAAATTGAAAAAGAAGAAAAAGAATTTTATATTGGAGAAGAAGCTCAATCAAAAAGAGATATTTTAAGTTTAAATTATCCAATAGAACATGGAATAGTAACAGATTGGGATGATATGGAAAAGATTTGGAATTATACTTTTGAAAATGAATTAAAAGTTAAACCTGAAGAACATCCAATTTTAATAACTGAAGTTCCATTAAATCCAAAACAAAATAGGGAAAAAATAACTCAAATTATGTTTGAAACATATAATGTTCCAAAATTTTATATTGCAATATCACCATTTTTACCAATTTATACATCAGGAAAAGGTTCAGGAATTGTTATTGATATTGGAGATGGAGTTACTTCTGTTATTCCAATTTTTGAAAGATATGCTTTTCCTCATGCAATACAAAGAATGAATTTTGCAGGAAGAGATTTAACTGATTATTTAATGAAATTATTAAAAGAAAAAGGATATTCATTTGAAACAAATACAGAAAGAGAAGTTGTTAGAGAGATTAAAGAAAAACTTGGATATGTTGCTTTGGATTTTGATGAAGAAATGAAAAAAGAATCAACTTTAATTGAAAAAGAATATAAATTACCTGATGGAGAAGTTATTAAAATTGGAAATGAAAGATTTATATGTTCAGAACTTTTATTTGACCTTTATTTACTTGATTTTTTATATTCAGGAGTTCACGAAATGATTTATAATTCAATTATGAAATGCGATAAAGATATAAGAAAAGATCTTTTTGGAAATATTGTTTTATCAGGTGGTTCAACAATGTTTCCAGGATTTGTTGAAAGAATTGAAAAAGAAATTACTCAATTAGCTCCTCCAAATACTGAAATTGAAATTTTTGCACTTCCTGAAAGAAAATATTCAACTTGGATTGGTGGATCAATTTTAGCTTCTGTTTCAATTTCCAAAGATCAATGGATTTTAAAAGAAGAATATGAAAAATCAGGACCTACAATAGTTCACAGAAAATGTTTTTGAAAGAAGTTTGAAAGGAATTTTTCAATTTAACTCAAATTCAATTCAATTCATTTAAATTCAATTCAATTCAATTCATTCTAATTAACTTTAAAATCAAATCAAATCAAATCAAGCAATCTTTTTATTCCAATTTTATTTGATTTTGATTTAAAAAAAAAGAGAAAGATTAATAAAACAAATCCAAATTCATTTTTTTCTTTCAATTTTTTAATTAAAAATGGAAAAAGAAATTAAAACAATAGTTATTGATAATGGTTCAAGACTGATTAAAGCAGGATTTGGAGGAGAAGATAAACCAAAAACAATTTTTCCTTCAATAATTGGAAGACTAAGAAATTCAGGAGATAAAATTGAAAAAGAAGAAAAAGAATATTATATTGGAGAAGAAGTTCAATCCAAAAGTGGAATTTTAAATTTAAATTACCCAATAGAACATGGAATAATAAAAGATTGGGATGATATGGAAAAGATTTGGAATTATACTTTTGAAAATGAATTAAGAGTTAAATCTGAAGAATATCCAATTTTAATAAGTGAAGTTCCATTAAATCCAAAACCAAATAAAGAAAAAATGGCACAAATTATGTTTGAAACATAATATTCCAAAATTTCATATTTCAATATCAACAGTTTTACCAATTTATTCATCAGGAAAAGGTTCAGGATTTGTTATTGAAATTGGTGATGGAGTTACTTCTGTTGTTTCAATTTATGAAGGATATGCTTTTCCTGATACAATAAAAAGAGTGGATTTTGCAGGAAGAGATTTAACTGAATATTTAATGAAATTATTAAATGAAAAAGGGAATTCATTTGAAACAAATATAGAAAGAGAAATTGTTAGAGATATTAAAGAAAAACTTGGATATGTTGCTTTAGATTTTGATGAAGAAATGGAAAAACATCAAAAATTAATTGAAACAAAATATGAATTACCTGATGGTTAAATTATTCCAATTGGAAATGAAAGATTTAGATGTACAGAATCTTTATTCCAACCTTCTTTACTTGGATTAGAATATTCAGGAGTTCATGAAATGATTTATAATTCAATTATGAAATGTGATGAAGATATAAGAAAAGAACTTTATGGAAATATTATTTTATCAGGTGGTTCAACAATGTTTCCAGGATTTGTTGAAAGAATTGAAAAAGAAGTTACTCAATTAGCTCCTCCAAATACAAAAATTAACACCATTGCAGATTCTTTCCGACTAGATGCAGTTTGGATTGGTGGATCAATTTTAGCTTCCATTTCCACTTTCCAAAATAAATGGATTACAAAAGAAGAATATAAAGAATCAGGAGTTTCAATAGTTCACAGAAAATGTTTTTAAAAAAAATTAATTTGGAACTTTTTCATTTTTTAATTCCACTTTTTTATATTTTTTTTAATTTAAAAAAAAAAAGAAATTTAAATTAAGAATTTTTTTTCATTTTCATTTTTTTTTATTTTCATTTTTTTATTTTTATTTTTTTAAATGGAAAAAGAAAAAGAAAAAGAAAAAGAAAATTCAAATGAAATTGAAAAAGAAATTAAAACAATAGTTATTGATAATGGTTCAGGAATGATTAAAGCAGGATTTGCAGGAAAAGATAAACCAAAAACATTTTTTTCTTCAATAATTGGAAGACCAAGAAATTCAGGAGATAAAATTGAAAAAGAAGAAAAAGAATATTATATTGGAGAAGAAGCTCAATCCAAAAGAGATATTTTAAGTTTAAATTATCCAATAGAACGTGGAATAATAAAAGATTGGAATGATATGGAAAAGATTTGGAATTATACTTTTGAAAATGAATTAGAAGTTAAACCTGAAGAATGTCCAATTTTTATAAGTGAAGCTCCATTAAATCCAAAATCAAATAAAGAGAAAATGGCACAAATTATGTTTGAAACATTTAATGTACCAGCATTTTATGTTGAAAATTCAGCAGTTTTATCAATTTATGCATCAGGAAAATATACAGGAGTTGTTGTTGATATTGGAGATGGAGTTACTTCTGTTGTTCCAATTTATGAAGGATATGTTTTTCTTCCTGCAATACAAAGAATGGATTTTGCAGGAAGAGATTTAACTGAATATTTAATGAGGATATTAAAAGAAAAAGGGAATTCATTTAAAACAAACAATGAAAGAGAAATTGTTAGAGAAATTAAAGAAGAATTTGGATATGTTGCGATGGATTTTAATGAAGAAATGAATACAAAATCAAATTTAATTGAAAAAGATTATGAATTACCTGATGGTGAATTAATTAAAATTGGAAATGAAAGATTTATATGTTCAGAAATTTTATTCCAACCTTCTTTACTGGAAATCGGGCATGAACCTATTCATAAAATGATTTATAATTCAATTCTGGCATCTGACATTTTTTGCAGAAAAGATTTTTTTGGAAATATTATTTTATCAGGTGGTTCAACAATGTTTCCAGGAATTGCTGAAAGAATTGAAAAAGAAGTTACTCAATTAGCTCCTCCAAATACAAAAATTAACACCATTGCAGATTCTTTCCGATTAGATGCAGTTTGGATTGGTGGATCAATTTTAGCTTCCATTTCCACTTTCCAAAATAAATGGATTACAAAAGAAGAATATGAAGAATCAGGAGTTTCAATAGTTCACAGAAAATGCTTTTAAAAAAAATTAATTTGGAACTTTTTCATTTTTTAATTCCACTTTTTTATATTTTTTTTAATTTAAAAAAAAAGAAAGAAATTTAAATTAAGAATTTTTTTTCATTTTCATTTTTTTTTATTTTCATTTTTTTATTTTTATTTTTTAATTTGAAAATGGGAATAAATCATTCTAAACAAAAAGAAAATCAAAAACAAATAAATTTATTTAATGAAGAATCTTTGGAATTCATTGAAAAAGGAAATGAAATGGAAAATCAAATTAAAGCAATAGTTATTGATAATGGTTCAGGAATGATTAAAGCAGCATTTTCAGGAAGTAATGCACCAAGAGCATATTTCCCTTCAATAATTGGAAGACCAAAATTTTCAAAATTTATGATTGGAGCAGGAATAAGAGAATATTATATTGGAGATGAAGCTCAATCCAAAAGTGGAATTTTAAGTTTAAATTATCCAATAGAACATGGAATAGTAACGAATTGGGATGATATGGAAAAGATTTGGAATTATACTTTTTATGATGAATTAAGAGTTGCTCCTGAAGAATACCCAATTTTAATAAGTGAAGCTCCACTAAATCCAAAATCAAATAGAGAAAAAATAACTCAAATTATGTTTGAAACATTTAATATTCCAAAATTTTATATTTCAGTATCAGCAGTTTTATCACTTTATAATTCAGGAAGAACAACAGGAGTTGTTGTTGATATTGGAGATGGAGTTACTTCTGTTGTTCCAATTTATGAAGGATATGCTTTACCTCATGCAATACAAAGACTTGATGTTGGAGGAAGAGATTTAACTAAATATTTAATTCATGAAAGAATACTAGAAAATTTACTTATAAAAGGAGTTTCACAATCTTCTCAAATGAGAATTTATACAGATATTAAAGAAAAACTTGGATATGTTGCTTTGGATTTTGATGAAGAAATGGAAAAACATCAAAAATTGATTGAAACAGAATATGAATTACCTGATGGTCAAATTATTCCAATTGGAAATGAAAGATTTAGATGTACAGAATCTTTATTCCAACCATCTTTGCTTGGATTAGAATATTCAGGAGTTCATGAAATGATTTATAATTCAATTATGAAATGTGATGAAGATATAAGAAAAGATCTTTATGGAAATATTATTTTATCAGGTGGTTCAACATTTTTTCCAGGAATTGCTGAAAGAATTGAAAAAGAAGTTACTCAATTAGCTCCTATTCATTTTAAAACAAAAATTATTTCACCTCTTGGAAGAAAAACTGCAGTTTGGATTGGAGGATCTATTTTGACTTCTCTTTCTACTTCTCAAAAAATGTGGATTACAAAAGAAGAATATAAAGAATCAGGACCTTCAATAGTTCACAGAAAATGCTTTTAAAAAAAATTAATTTGGAACTTTTTCATTTTTTAATTCCACTTTTTTATATTTTTTTTAATTTAAAAAAAGAAAGAAATTTAAATTAAGAATTTTTTTTCATTTTCATTTTTTTTTATTTTCATTTTTTTATTTTTATTTTTTAATTTGAAAATGGGAATAAATCATTCTAAACAAAAAGAAAATCAAAAACAAATAAATTTATTTAATGAAGAATCTTTGGAATTCATTGAAAAAGGAAATGGAATGGAAAATCAAATGGAAGCAATAGTTATTGATAATGGTTCAGGAATGATTAAAGCAGCATTTTCAGGAAGTAATGCACCAAGAGCATATTTCCCTTCAATAATTGGAAGACCAAAATTTTCAAAATTTATGATTGGAGCAGGAATAAGAGAATATTATATTGGAGATGAAGCTCAATCCAAAAGTGGAATATTAAATTTAGAATATCCAATAGAACATGGAATAATAGCAAATTGGGATGATATGGAAAAGATTTGGCATCATATTTTTTATAATGAATTAAGAGTTGCTCCTGAAGAACATCCAATTTTAATAAGTGAAGCTCCACTAAATCCAAAATCAAATAGGGAAAAAATAACTCAAATTATGTTTGAAACATTTAATATTCCAGCATTTTATATTTCAGTATCACCAGTTTTATCACTTTATTCATCAGGAAGAACAACAGGAGTTGTTGTTGATATTGGAGATGGAGTTACTTCTGTTGCTCCAATTTATGAAGGATATGCTTTACCTCATGCAATACAAAGACTTGATGTTGGAGGAAGAGATTTAACTAAATATTTAATTCATGAAAGAATACTAGAAAATTTACTTATAAAAGGAATTTCACAATCTGCTAAAATGAGAATTTATACAGATATTAAAGAAAAACTTGGATATGTTGCTTTGGATTTTGATGAAGAAATGGAAAAACATCAAAAATTAATTGAAACAAAATATGAATTACCTGATGGTCAAATTATTCCAATTGGAAATGAAAGATTTAGATGCACAGAACTTTTATTCCAACCATCTTTATTTGGATTAGAATATTCAGGAGTTCATGAAATGATTTATAATTCAATTATGAAATGTGATGAAGATATAAGAAAAGATCTTTATGGAAATATTGTTTTATCAGGTGGTTCAACATTTTTTCCAGGAATTGCTGAAAGAATTGAAAAAGAAGTTACTCAATTAGCTCCTATTCATTTTAAAACAAAAATTATTTCACCTCCTGAAAGAAAATATGCAGTTTGGATTGGAGGATCTATTTTGGCTTCTCTTCCTACTTTCCAAAAAATATGGATTACAAAAGAAGAATATAAAGAATCAGGACCTTCAATAGTTCACAGAAAATGTTTTTGAAAAAATTAATTTGGAACTTTTTCATTTTTTAATTCCACTTTTTTATATTTTTTTTAATTTAAAAAAAAATGAAAGAAAAATTCAATTTTTATTTTTAGTAAATCAAAAAAGAAGATTAAAAAGTGGACTAAGAATTAAATTTGGGTGAATCTTTAGGAGAAGATTAGAGAAAAAAGAACAAAATATAATATATTGTTTTTATTTATCAAAATCAATATCTTCCCATCCTAAATCATCAATTTCATTGGCTTTCTCTATTTCAGGACTAGCTTCTTGTTGATATTTTTTTAAGCGATTCTTGAAATAAAGGGCAACATGGACAAGACCCAACATAACTGGAACTTCGACAAGAGGACCAATTGTAGCTGATAATGATTCATTACTATCCAATCCAAATACTGAAATTGTTGTTGCAATGGCAAGTTCAAAATTATTACTTGCAGCAGTGAAACTGAGAGTAGTTGATTCCTGGTAACCGAAACCCAAGCGATAAGCAATTAAAAAGGAAATGAAAAACATGAGAAAAAAATAACATAGTAATGGGATGGCGATCCGTAAAATATCTAAAGGAATTTTGAGAACTTTGTCACCTTTGAGGCTGAACATGACAAAAATTGTGAATAACAAGAAAATAAATGTTAAAGGTGATATTTTGGGGATCACATGCTTCTTGTACCATTCTTCTCCTTTTGTTTTCACAAATGCTAAATTAGTGACTATCCCCATCAAAAAAGGAATTCCGAGATAGATGAGAACACTTATTGCAATATCCTTCATTTTCACTTTCGAACTCACAGCACCCATTTTCATTAATTTTAGCATAGGAGAAGTAAAGAACCAAGCATAAACAGAATAGAACAAAATTTGGAAAATGCTATTAAAAGCAACTAACGCTGCTGCAATTTCCCGATCTCCAAGAGCAAGATCATTCCACACAATCACCATTGCAATGCATCTTGCTAATCCAACAAATATCAAACCTGTCATATAATCTTTGTGATCAGGAAGCATGCCTACTACTAAAAAAAACATTAAAAATGGACCAATGAACCAATTTTGAACCAAAGAGAACACAAAGAGTCTTCTGATTTTCCATAATTTTTGATGGATTTTTTCATATTTCACTTTCGCAAGCGGTGGATACATCATCAAAATCAATCCGATGGCAATAGGAACATTAGTTGACCCAATTGTCAATGAGTCCCAGAATTTTGGTATTGCAGAAACAAATCTTCCTAACAGAAGGCCTACTACAATTGTTAAAAATATCCACAACGTTAGAAATCTATCTATGAAAGACAAACCTCCCATTTACTTTCAGAAATTGAAGTTTGAAAGAAAATGTAAAAGAAAAATCAACTAAAATGAAAATAAAAATGAAAATTCAAAATAAAAAAGCATTTTTCTTTTAAATTTGATCAAATTACCATTTAATCCCCCTAATATTTTTTTACAAACTCTCAATAATTCCAATTCAAAAAATTTCTGTTTCTCTCTATCTTTTCTTTCTCAAATCGTAACTATTTTATTATCAACCAAATGATCCCCCAAAAAAATAAAAAAAAATAAAATAATAAAATAAAATAAAATAAAATAAAAATTAATTTTTATCCATTAAAGAAATTCCTATTTCTTTGTATTTTTCTTTTAAAATCCATTGATCCTGGAAACTAGAAAGTGAAGCTAAAATTGATCCTCCAATCCAAACTGAATATTTTCTTTCAGGAGGTGAAATAATTTTTGTTTTTGTTTTTGTTTTTGTATTTGAAGGAACTAATTTAATAATTTCTTTTTCAATTCTTTCAACAATTCCTGGAAATAATGTTGAACCACCTGATAAAATAATATTTCCAAAAAGATATTTTCTTATATCTTCTTTGCATTTCATAATTGAATTATAAATCATTTTATGAACTCCTGAATATTCTAATCCAAGCAAAGAAGGCTGGAATAAAAGTTCTGTACATCTAAATCTTTCATTTCCAATTGGAATAATTTGACCATCAGGTAATTCATATTTTGTTTCAATTAATTTTTGATGTTTTTCCATTTCTTCATCAAAATCCAAAGCAACATATCCAAGTTTTTCTTTAATATCTCTAACAATTTCTCTTTCTATATTTGTTTCAAATGAATTCCCTTTTTCATTTAATAATTTCATTAAATATTCAGTTAAATCTCTTCCTGCCAAATCCATTCTTTTTATTGTATCAGGAAAAGCATATCCTTCATAAATTGAAACAACAGAAGTAACTCCATCACCAATATCAACAACAACTCCTGAACCTTTTCCTGATGAATAAAGTGATAAAACTGGTGAATTTTCAACATAAAATGCTGGTACATTAAATGTTTCAAACATAATTTGTGCCATTTTCTCTTTATTTGATTTTGGATTTAATGGAACTTCACTTATTAAAATTGGGTATTCTTCAGGTTTAACTCTTAATTCATTTTCAAAAGTATAATTCCAAATCTTTTCCATATCATCCCAATTCGTTACTATTCCATGTTCTATTGGATAATTTAAATTTAATATTCCACTTTTGGATTGAGCTTCATCTCCAATATAATATTCTTTTTCTTCTTTTTCAATTTTATCTCCTGAATTTCTTGGTCTTCCAATTATTGAAGAAAAAAATGTTCTTGGTGCATCATCTCCTGCAAATCCTGCTTTAATCATTCTTGAACCATTATCAATAACTAATGCTTTAATTTGATTTTCAATTTCATTTGAATTATTTTCTTTTTTAGATAAATTTGATCCCATTTTTGGATTGTTGAAAAAAAAAAATGAAAAAAATAAAAATGAAAAAATTCTTAATTGAAAATTGCTTTTTTTCTTTTCTTTTATTTCTTTTAATTAAAGAAAAGAAAAGAATTGGAAAAATGAAGTTGAAAGAAAAATGGATTTGTTTTCTTTTTTTTTTCTTAAAGTTTTAAAAGCAATTTTCCTTTTGTTTTTCTTGATTCAAAATCTTTGTGAAATTGAACAATTTCTTCTAAAGGTCTGATTTCTCCAATTTCAATTTTAAGTTCCTATTTTTGTTTTTAAATTTAAATTTAAATTTAAATTAAAAAAAATTTGGAAAGAAAAATTGATTAAAAAAATTTTTTACTCCTTTAGAAATCAATCCAAGAATATCATTTGCTCTTTGACAAAATTCTTCACGAGTAAGAAGATGATGAAACAAAGTTGGACGAATAAGAGAAATGGAATTAATTAATTGAAGAGGAGAAATAGGATCAACAGGACCAGAAGCATTTCCAAAAGTGATCAAAGAACCTCTAATTTTCAAGCATTTCAAAGACTTCATAAAAGTAGTTTTTCCGACACCATCATAAACAACATTAACACCATCAGGACAAATCTTTCTCACTTCAACTTCGAAATCTTGTTGAGAATACAAAATGACATGATCCGCTCCAAAACTTTTAGAAATTTTTGCCTTCTCTTCAGTTGAAGTAGTTGTGATCACATTTGCCCCCAATTTTTTTGCCAGTTGAGTTAAAAGAATACCAACACCACCAGCACCTGCATGAATCAAACACCAATCATCTTTTTGGATCGGATAACTTGAATGAACAAGATAATGAGCTGTCATTCCTTGAAGCATTGCAGCAACAGCATGTTCAAAAGAAACATTATCAGGAATTTTTACAACATTATCAATTTTCACTTTGGAATATTCGGCATATCCCCCTGAATTTGCTTGAATAAACGAAACTCGATCGTTTAATTTAAATTCTTTTTGATCATAATCTTCTGGTAATTCATGAACTGTTCCTGCACCTTCTAATCCTAATGTATGTGGTAATTCTGGAACTGGATATAATCCTGATCTTAAATAAATATCAATAAAATTTAATCCTGCAAATGAATTTTTTATAACCATGTATCCTGTTGTTGCTTTTGGAATTGGAATTTGTTCGATTTTCATTTTTTCTGCATCTCCTGTTTCGTGAATAACAACTGCTTTCATTTTTTTGTTTTGATTAATTGATTGAAAAGAATTTGAATTATTATTTTTTTGTGAAATGAAAAATGATTTTTTTTATTTTTAAATTTTTTTAAATATTTTTAATATAAATTAATTTATGAAATAATTATAAATTAATTTAAAATTATTTAATATTAAAGAATATAATTTAATCCAAAAATATTATTATTAATAATAATCCAAAAAATTTTAATAATTTAATTCAAAAAAAAATAATTTTTTTTCCATTTTTTTATTTTTAAATTTTTTTCAATATTTTTAATATAAATTAATTTATGGAATAATTATAAATTAATTTAAAATTATTTAATATTAAAGAATATAATTTAATCAAAAATATTATTATTAATAATAATCCAAAAATTTTAATAATTTAATTCAAAAAAAAATAATTTTTTTTCCATTTTTTTTATTTTTAAATTTTTTTAAATATTTTTAATTTAAATTAATTTATGAAATAATTATAAATTAATTTAAAATTATTTAATCTTAAAAATATAATTTAATCCAAAAATATTATTATTAATAATAATCCAAAAATTTTAATAATTTAATTCAAAAAAAAATAATTTTTTTTACATTTTTTTATTTTTAAATTTTTTTAAATATTTTTAATTTAAATTAATTTATGGAATAATTATAAATTAATTTAAAATTATTTAATATTAAAGAATATAATTTAATCCAAAAATATTATTATTAATAATAATCCAAAAATTTTAATAATTTAATTCAAAAAAAAATTAATTTTTTTTCCATTTTTTTATTTTTAAATTTTTTTCAATATTTTTAATATAATTTAATTTATTAAATAATTATAAATTAATTTAAAATTATTTAATCTTAAAGAATATAATTTAATCAAAAATATTATTATTAATAATAATCCAAAAATTTTAATAATTTAATTCAAAAAAATTAATTTTTTTCCATTTTTTTATTTTTAAATTTTTTTCAATATTTTTAATATAAATTAATTTATGAAATAATTATAAATTAATTTAAAATTATTTAATCTTAAAAAATATAATTTAATCCAAAAATATTATTAATAATAATAATCCAAAAAATTTTAATAATTTAATCCAAAAAAAAATTAATTTTTTTTCCATTTTTTTATTTTTAAATTTTTTTAAATATTTTTAATTTAAATTAATTTATGAAATAATTATAAATTAATTTAAAATTATTTAATCTTAAAGAATATAATTTAATCCAAAAATATTATTATTTTTTTTCATTTTTTTTTCTTTCATTTTTTTTTTCTTTTTCAAAAATGAAAATTCAAGAACTTAGAAAAAAATTTTCATTAAATGAAACTGAAGTCCTTTTAAATGACTATTCTTGTGCAATTAAAAAGAGTATATTATTTCATGGAAGAATGTATGTTACACAAAACTTTGTGTGTTTCTATTCCAATATTTTTGGACATATAGAAAAAGTGAAAATATCATTTGATGAAATTGTTCAAATTAAGAAGTCATCAATTTTAAGAATAATTCCTAATTCATTGAAGATTATAACAAAAGACAACAAGTATTTCTTTGCTTCTTTTGTTTCACGAGATCGTACTTTTAAACTTTTAAAGGAGATTCTTCAAAAACATCAAAAAGAAGCAAAGAAAAAAAACAAAGATTCAAAAAAAGTTGATTTCCAAACACTTTCATCAACAGAAACAAGAACAAGTGATTTTTCTTCTGATATGGATGAAGACGAAAATGAAAATGAGAATGAAAATATGAATTTCATTGAAAATGATAATCAAAATATAAATGAAGAGGATAGTGATTTTGGAGATGAAACAACTCAAATAGAAAGAGATGTTGAAAATATTCTCACTCTTTCTTCTTCTTCCTCTTCAGAAGATCTTCTTGAATTACCTAATTCACCAAATATTGAAGAAACTGAAACTGTTGGTTTATATTTTTTAGATAAAATGGAACAAAGAGATTATATTTTTAATGAAATTGAAATTCATGAATCAAATGATTTTTATTCAGATACTCAAAGCGATATTTCAGGTCATTTAGTGAAAAAGAATTCTTTCAGCAAACAAATTTCCCTTGCTGAGCCAAGAATTTCACATAGTGGATATTTAAAATTTCAAGTGAATTCATTTATTAAATTAAAATTTATTTATTAAAATTAATATTAAAATTTATTAAATTAATATTAAAATTTATTAAATTAATATTCATTTATTAAATTAATAAAATTTATTAAATTAATATTAAAATTTATTAATTTAAAATTAAAATTTATTAAATTAAAATTAAAATTTATTAAATTAAAATTCATTCATTAAATTAAAAAGGATAACAAATCATCAACTTGGAAAATTCGCTATTTCATTTTAAGAGGAAGTGAATTATCATATTACCATAATGAATATCGTTCAAAAAGACTTGGAATAATCAATGTTTTAGATTCAAAAATATCTAACAACTTCAAAAGAAATGAATCACCTCCTGGTTACATTTTCAAATTGAAAACTCCAAATAAACAATATCAATTAATTGCTACACGAAAAGATGAAATTAGCAGATGGACAACAGCTATCAATAATGTTAAACTTCAAACACAAAGAGTGTTAAGCTTTAGAAAAGGATATCATGATTTTGATGAAGATGATGAAATTGAAGAAGATGATGAAAATGATGATGATGACAATGATAATGATTTTAATGATTTTAGTCATAATTTTGATGAAAATGAACTTTTGGATGATCAAGACGAAGATTTGATGGATGATGATTTGAAAGATAATCAAGACTCTAATTTAGTGCAAGAATTGGATGATTCAGAAGAAAAACAAAAAGGTGAAATTCCAGAAAAAGATAAAGACAAAATGAAAGAACAAGATTATTATTCAATTGATTCGGGAATGATTCAATTATTTGAGGATAAAAAATTGATTGAAAATTATTGTTCTGAAGAAAAGAAACTTTCATATCAAGATCCAATTGATGTTTTCACAAAATTGATCAATTCAGATATTTTCAGTGCTTTTATTTCGTTATATTATTCGAATTCAAGATTGACTACAGAATTTTTTACTGAAATGTCGAGGAAAATATCATCCATTAGCGATTGGGAAGTAGATCAAGATTTTGTTTTGAAAAGAGAAATTTCATATTTGCAATTGTCGCAATCTTCGCCTGAAATATCTCGGAAAGATCAACACAAACTGCTTGTTTTTTCGGAAAAAAACTTCCAATTAGAAATATCATCAACATTCGAAAACTTAAATAGTCCAGGTTTAAATCAATTAATTATACTTCATGATGTTAATTTTGAATCTGAAAAAGTTACTCGTTTAAAAATTTATTTAATTCCCAAATTCAGAGCCAATACTGATCAAAAACTACAGATTAAAATCATTGATACAATTAAATTATCAATGCAAAAATGGTTTGAATTTGCAGAAAAGGAGGTTGAATTGTTTCAGAAAATATTCGAAGGGAAATTACAACAGAAAAAAAAAATTCAAGAAGAAGAAATCAAATCAAAACTTGATAAGGAAATTCAATTGAAAAAAAAAGTTGCAATTCAAAGTGAATCAAAAATTCAAACCAAAAATCAAATTGAACAAAAAGACAAAAATATATTGGAATTGTTGGAGAATAATCAAAACAACATCTCTTTAAAACAATCCAAAAAAGAAGAACAAAAACAAGAAAAAGAACAACAAAAAGAAAAAGAAAAAGAAAAAGAAAAAGAAAAAGAAGAAGAAAAAGAAGAAGAAAAAGAAGAAGAAGAACAGAAAACAATTTTAGTTGATGAAAATTCCTTTTTATTTGGAGAAAATAAATTGAACCGATTGACAAATCAAGCAAGAGTTCTCATTTTAGTGCTTTTCTTATTGATTTTTATCGGTTTTATTGTTGAAGTTCGATTTTTTAGATTTACAAAAAAACAAGCAAATGAAATTTCTTCACTTCAAAATGAATTTAATTTGATTGAGAAAAATTTGATATCTTTTTATGATCAATATGAATATCAATATAAACAATCAAAAGTTAATGAGATTCCATTGATAGTTACTCAACAATATTTCCAAAATTTATTTCATGTTTGGAAAATAAACCTTCAAGATTTTGTGAAAAATATTCAAGAAATTAATCGAGGATTAAATAGTTGGGAAATAGAAACATTAAAATTTGATCATTTATTGACAAGTAGTTTTGATGGAAAATTGAATCCTTTCCAAAATTTTTTTGTTGATTCAGAAACTAAAAAATTCCGTTTTCCAAATTATGATTTAAAATTAAAAGAAGATCAAGAAAAGAAAGATGAAAAAGAAACAAAAAATTCCATT
The DNA here is from genome assembly GCA_028826165.1 of Anaeramoeba ignava. Lineage (NCBI taxonomy): Eukaryota > Anaeramoebidae > Anaeramoeba > Anaeramoeba ignava. Next base: position 603,594 of record JAPDFW010000114.1, read on the forward strand.
TTCAAAATTCCATCAAAAACCAAATTTATTTTCTTTGTTTTAGTTTTATCAGGAATTTTTAGTTTTGTTTATTATTTTTCTTCATTTTTAAGAGATATTTTCTTTATTTTTTTATCAAAATTTGGAATAATTGAAAAAAATGGAAAAGATGATTAAAAAAAAGAAAAAGATGAATAATTATTTTAAATATTTAGTAAAAAGAAAAAAAATAAAAAAAAATTTTTTTTTCTTTTTAAATTTTTTTTCATTTTTATTTTTTTTTCACTCTTAAAGTACTAAATTTGTACGTCTCAGAACACATTCGATGTCTGGTGATAGAACGAGAGTGTATTCACAAAGAAAGAAAGATTATCTTATTAGAGTTGGAGAATATCTCCGAAAATATAAAAGAATTATTGTTGCATCATGCAATAATGTATCAGCAAATCAAATTCAATCAATTAGAAAAACATTACTTGGCAAAGCAATTCTTTTAATGGGAAAAAATGTAAACAACAACAAAAACAACTTAATTTTTATTTTTAATTTTTAATTTTAATTTTATTTTTAATTTCAATTTTATTTTAATTTTAATTTTAATTTTAATTTTAATTTTAATTTTAATTTTAATTTTAATTTTAATTTTAATATTAATTTTAATTTTATTTTTAATTTTAATTTTATTTTAAATTTTAATTTTAATTTTAATTTTAATTTTAATTTTAATTTTAATTTTAATTTTAATATTAATTTTAATTTTAATTTTAATTTTAATTTTGATTTTAATTTTAATTTTAATTTTAAATTTAAATTTAATTTTATTTTAATTATAATTTTATAAATGAATTTTAATTTTATTTTAATTTTAATTATAATTTTAATTTTAATTTTAATTATAATTTTAATTTTAATTTTAATTTCAATTTTAGACAATGATGAAAAAAGCAATTCGTGAAAATCTTAATGTAGACCCAAAACTTACTCAACTTTCAACCGTTTTAAGAGGAAATGTTGGATTATTTTTCTCAGATGAAAACTTAAACGAACTTACAGAACAAATCACATCCTTAACAATATCAGCACCAGCAAAAGCAGGAGCAGTAGCACCAAACGATGTAATTGTCCCAGCAGGATTAACAGGACTTGAACCAACACAAACATCATTTCTTCAAGCTTTGAACATCAACACAAGAATTACAAAAAGACAAATTGAAATCATAAGTGATGTCCATTTGATTCGTAAAGGAGAAAAAGTCGGTTCCAGTGAAGCTGCATTACTTTCTAAGCTAAACATCAACCCCTTTATTTACGGAATGAAAGTTCTTTGGATTTATGATGGTGGATACTTGTATCATCCAAAAGTTCTCAAAATTACTCCTGACATGATTGGAAATAAACTTCGAAAAGGAATCGAAGACATGACAGCTTTAGGTCTTGCCCTCAATTATCCCCTTCAAACTTCTGTTCCTTACTTGATTTCAAATACATTCCAAGATATCCTTGCTTTATCTATTGCTACTGGTTTTGAAATTGAAGAAGCTCGTGAAATTCGTGAATTCCTTGCTGATCCTTCTAAGTTTGTTGTTGAACAAGAACCTGTTGATGAACCAGAAAAAAAAGACGATAATGAAGATGAGAAAAAAGATGATGCTCCAAAATCAGATAAATCGGATCAACAAGATTCTGATGATGGAAGTGGTGGTGATCTCTTTGGTGGAGGTGGTTTATTCGATTAAATTTTACTTTTTCATTTTTTCAGTTTAAAAAATTTTCCACAAACAAAACCTTTTCTTTCTTTCTTTCTTTCTTTCTTTCTTTCTTTCTTTCTTTTTTAAAAAAAAAAACAGTTTTGAAGTTACTTTTCTCTTTTGAAATAAAACTTTTTTTTTTTTAAAAAATTTTATTTTTTTTTTCATTTTTTTTTTCATTTTAAATTTAAAATTAAATGGGAAATAAACAAGAAGAGAAAATAAGAAATTTTCCTCCTAAAAAAATTAAAAAATTAGCTAAAAGATTTAAAAGATTGGATAGAGATAAAAATAATGTTCTTACAATTGATGAATTTTTTGCAATTCCTGAATTTGTTTGCATTTATTAAATTATTTATTAAATTTATTATTAAATTTATTATTAAATTTTTGATGAATCATTATTAAATTAATTATTAAATTATTTATTAAATTTTATATTAAATTATTTATTAAATTATTTATTAAATTATTTATTAAATTATTTATTAAATTATTTATTAAATTATTTATTAAATTATTTATTAAATTATTTATTAAATTATTTATTAAATTATTTATTAAATTATTTATTTAATTTTATATTAAATTATTTATTAAATTATTTATTAAATTAATTATTAAATTATTTATTAAATTTATTATTAAATTATTTATTAAATTATTGATAAAATTATTTATTAAATTATTTATTAATTTATTTATTAAATTATTTATTAAATTATTTATTTAATTTTATATTAAATTATTTATTAAATTATTTATATTATTTATTAAATCATTTATTAAATTTTTGATTAAATTATTTATTAAATTATTTATTAAATTATTTATTAAATTATTTATGAAATTATTGATTAAATTATTTATTAAATTATTTATTAAATTATTTATTAAATTATTTATTAAATTATTTATTAAATTATTTATATTAAATTATTTATTAAATTTATTATTAAATTTTATATTAAATTTTTATTAAATTTTTATATTAAATTATTTATTAAATTATTTATTAAATTATTTATTAAATTATATATTAAATTATATATTAAATTATTTATTAAATTATTGATTAAATTATTTATTAAATTATTTATTAATTTTTATATTAAATTATTTATTAAATTATTTATTAAATTTTATATTAAATTATTTATTAATTTTTGATTAAATTATTTATTTAATTATTGATTAAATTATTTATTTAATTATTGATTAAATTTTTATTAAATTATTGATGAATCATTATTTATTAAATTTTTATTAAATTTTTGATTAAATTTTTGATTAAATTATTTATTAAATTATTTATTAAATTATTGATTAAATTATTTATTAAATTATTTATTAAATTATTTATTAAATTATTTATTAAATTATTTATTAAATTATTGATTAAATTATTTATTAAATTATTTATTAAATTATTTATTAAATTTTTATTAAATTATTTATTAAATTATTGATTAAATTATATATTAAATTTTATATTAAATTATTTATTAAATTATTTATTAATTTATTTATTAATTTATTTATTAAATTATTTATTAAATTATTTATTAAATTATTTATTAAATTATTTATTAAATTATTTATTAAATTATTTATTATATTATTTATTAAATTATTTATTAAATTTTATATTAAATTTTATATTAAATTTTATATTAAATTATTTATTAATTTATTTATTAAATTTTATATTAAATTTTTATTAAATTTTTATTAAATTATTTATTAAATTTTATATTAAATTTTTATTAAATTATTTATTAAATTATTTATTAAATTTATTATTAAATTATTTATTAAATTTTAGATTAAATTATTTATTAAATTTATTATTAAATTATTTATTAAATTATTGATAAAATTATTTATTAAATTATTTATTAAATTATTTATTAAATTATTTATTAATTTATTTATTAAATTATTTATTAATTTATTTATTTATTTATTTATTAAATTATTTATGAAATTATTTATTAAATTATTTATTAAATTATTTATTAAATTATTTATTAAATTTATTATTAAATTATTGATTAAATTTTTATATTAAATTATTTATTAAATTATTATTTATTAAATTATTTATTAAATTATTTATTAAATTATTTATTAAATTATTGATTAAATTATTTATTAAATTTTTATTAAATTATTTATTAAATTATTTATTAAATTTTATATTAAATTATTTATTAAATTATTTATTAAATTATTTATTAAATTATTTATTAAATTATTTATTAAATTATTGATTAAATTATTTATTATATTATTGATTAAATTATTTATTAAATTATTTATTAATTTATTTATTAAATTATTTATTAAATTTTTTATTAAATTATTGATTAAATTATTTATTAAATTATTTATTAAATTATTTATTAAATTATTTATTAAATTATTTATTAAATTATTTATTAAATCATTATTTCTCTTTTGTTTTTCAAAAAAGAATGAAAATCCTTTAAAATATCAAATTTTGAAACTTTTTGATCCTGATTCAGAAGATCCTGATTTAATTCAAGTTGATTTTACAAAATTTATTCAAACAATTACAACAATGGTTCTTGGAACAGAAGAAGAAAAATTACATTGTAATTGAACAATTTAAATCTAAATTAAAATCTAAATTTAAATTAAAATTAATTCACCTTCTTTTATAAACAAAAACAGTTTTATTTAGAATTTTGGATTTAGATGGAGATGGATTTATTGATCAAAATGAACTTTTTGAATTACTTTATTCAATTATTGGAGATCAAGTTTCTTCAGAAGTTCTTCATGAAATTTGCCAAAATATGATTAAAGAATTTGATTTAGCAAGAAATGATGTAATTTCATTTGAAGAATTTCAAATTTTAATGAAAAATGAAAAAATTTCAAAACAAATCCAAATTCACGTTTAAAATAATAAAATAATAAAATTAAATCAAATTATTTTGTTTTGTTTTGTTTTAAAAATTAAATGTGAAGAAATTTTTGAGAAGAAAAAAAAGAATGAGAAGAAAAGTAAAATGTAAAAAGGAAAAAGTGGAATGTATTTATTTCCTAATTGGTAAACCATCTAATTTTTGATAAATGCAAAAATAAGCAATATGACCTCTTCCTCCTCCATAAAGTTGTTCAATATCCTTTTCTTCAATTAAAGACACATCATCGTCATCAAATTCATACCATTTGTTTGGTTCAGTTTGAGCCTATTATTTAAAAATATTATTTAAAAAATTATTTAAAAAAATTATTTAAAAAAATATTCAATTTTAAAATTAAATTTTTCAATATCAAACCCAAGCAATATAATGTCCAGAATCTGCAGATAAACCGATATGTGTTAAAACAGAAATTAATTGGTAATATCCAGTGTCATTATCAAGAGAAATTTCTTTGATATTATTTTCCTTTTCCTTTTCCTTTTCAATTTCTTGTTTTGGATCTTTTTCGATTGACATTGATTCTTGTTTTGGATCTTTTTCGATTGACATTGATTCTTGTTTTGGATCTTTTTCATTTGACATTGATTCTTGCTTGGCATCTTCCAATTTTTTTTTTTCTTCATTTTCATTTTGTTCATTCAATTCTCGTAATTGAATTCTTTTTTTCTGAATTTTTTTAGAGAGTTGTTCTGAGCAAAAATCAAAAACATCAAGTGTGAAGGGGAATTTAACAACACGAATAATCTTATTTCGGATTCCTTTATCAGCTTTCCAATAAAAACGGACAAATTGGACAACCAAGAAAGGGGGTAAACGAGACAGACGAGATTCTTCATTGTAAACAGCGTTTCTCTGGAGGAATTCAGACTCTTTTTCGACTTGTTGTGAAAGACCCAACTGGACACCTTGAAAAAGAAAATTCACATCGCTTGTAATATTACAAAGAAGTTTGTGAGTCTTTTCATAAGAAACACTTGGGAATTCTTTATCGGTTTCTGTGCATGTTCTTGTGACTTGCATCCCAATTCCAAAAAGCTCCTCAATGGCGTTGTTGAATACTGGTTTGTGCCATTCGGAAACAAACTTGGTTTTTTGATTTGGCAATGTTCCGTTGATTTCTTTGTTGATATCCTTCTTCTCAATAAGTGCTTGAGAAAGTGTGTTCATCAAGGAAGTCCATGACTCTTCTGCATCCTGTTGAAGAAACATTCCCAACTGATCGCGCTGAGCAAATGAGGGGTAAATCTGGCGAAACAAGGTGATAAATTTGTATATCGAGGGATTTCCTTGTTGGATTTGATTGAAAAGTGTCTTCAATTCAACAGCAAGTTTATGAGGTGCAATTTGATCTTCGCGCAATCCCACAGTGCTTGAATTTATACTCAAAATCTTGTCGCGGAGATCAGGAATGTAATATAAACACTGGAGCGTTGAAGCCATGTAGCATGTGTTCCCGATATTTGCCAGTCCAGAAGGCAAATCTTTCTTCTCAATTTCCTTCACCATATCTTCAGGAAGATCTTCTAAAAAAATGGTTTTTTCTTTTGGTTCTTCAAGTCTTTCATTTGCAGGAGTGCCTAACATCATTAAATTCGCTTTCGCTTTGATTTTGAGTTTATTCCAGTCGTCGGTATCCTTCACAGTTTTCCCTCTAAACATGATTTTCTGTTTGTCTGGTTCAACTTGAGTCAATGAAAATAATTGTGTTTTGAGTAACAGTGGTGGTTGATCTAAGGCTAAATTGATCTCGAATTTCTCTTTTTTCCATTTAACAAAGACTGGAATAGTAGACATGAGTAAAAAAAAATGGAAAGAAAAAAATGAAATTCAAAAAAATCAAATTCAAAAAAATTTATTTAAAAAAAAATTTCAAAATAAATTCTTTAATTTAGAAAGAAGAAATTCATAACCTGATAATGAATGTTTAAGTAAAATTGATTTTGGAAAATATCTTGGAATTAAATCAAGTATTTGTTTTTCATTTTCATCATTTGGATCAATATAGATTATGAAATTTTTTAAATTCAGTTTTTTCATTAAGACAATCTTCAATTTTCATTAATGATTTTTTCCAAAGTGAAAGAAGAATTGGTAAATTAAAATATTCAATCATTTCATTCAATTCTTTTTTCTTTTTTTCTGATATTTCCTTTTTGAATTTTTCTGAAATCTTTTCTCTTGGTTCATAAAAATATTCTTCAAAATTTAAATGTAAATTAACTAAATGTTTTAATTTTAAATTTTGAATTGTTTTTGATCCATTTTTTGTTGAAATTAAATTATTATTTCTTGATAAATGAAGATTTTTTTCTGCAAATTCAAGGAAATTTAAATTGGGAATATTATGTAAATGAACTGAATCTAATGGAATATTAGAACATGAGAAAACTACTGTTTGAATTAAACTCATACATTGATTTATTGCATTTGTTTCTTCAAGTTCTTGAATAATTTGTTTCCAAATTTGTTGTGGAATTTTTTCTTGTTGCCATCTTTGATCATTTAATCGTGAGATTCTCTGATTAAAATTATCATTGAATATAAAATATTCAATTTTTGATTCAATCCATTTTGGTTTTGTTGTAATATTCAAAAAATCAATTAAATATTCTTTCAAAAGAATTACTGAAATTTGATAAATGTTATGATCATTAATAAAATCAATTACTTCTTCAGTATTTAAATGAATAATTTTTGATTTATCAAATTCTTCATAATTTAATGGGAAATTAATTGTAAATTTTTCAAAAGGATCAATCAATCTCTTTACTTTTTTTTCCTTTCCATATTCCTTTATCTTTTTCTCTTTCTTTTTATCTTTCTCTTGATTATCTTTATCTTTATCTTTATCTTTATCTTTATCTTTATCTTTATCTTTATCTTTATCTTTATCTTTATCTTTATCTTTATCTTTATCTTTATCTTTATCTTTATTATATTTATCTTTATCTTTATCTTTATCTTTATCTTTATGTTTATCTTGATTATCTTTCTCTTTATGTTTATATTTATCTTTATGTTGATTATCTTTATGTTGATTATCTTTATCTTGATTATCTTTATCTTTCTCTTTATGTTTATGATTATCTTTATTTTTATGTTTATGTTTTATATTTTTTATCTTTATCTTTATGTTTATCTTTATCTTTATTATCTTTATCTTGATTATCTTTATCTTTATGTTTATGTTTATGTTTATGTTTATGTTTATGTTTATGTTTATCTTTATCTTTATCTTTATCTTTTTATTTTGTTGATTATGGTTATAATTATTATTATAATTATTGTGATTATTTTCCTTTTTCTCTATGTTTTTCTTTTTCTGTTTAATCAAAAATAAATATTGAATATCTTCATTTCCCATTAATTGATTATGCATTGAAATTGCATATTTGATTAAACTTGGTACGCAAATAAAAACATCTTCTTCTCCTGATAAACAAAATGATATTGGAAGATTTTTACTCATTTCAATTTGTTGAAGATAATTAGGTATTTCTCTACATCCAAAAACTCCTTTAACATCTTTCCATGTTAAATTCCAAAATTTTTCAAAATCTTCATACCATTTTTCAATCTTATTGCTTTTATCTTTATTCTTACTTTCTTCATTTTTGATAAATTTTTCTATTGTTAAATTTTCAGAATCTTTCTTTGAAATTTTCCCATTTAATGTTTCCATTACATAAGAAGTAAAATTTAAAAATCCTGGAAATAAACTTAGTGAATATAATTTTTTCCAATTTCTAATAACAAATAAAATAATTGGAGATTTTGGAATTTCTTCATTAACATCTTCTTTAAAAAATGAAAGGAATTGTTGATAAGTTTGCCTTTTATATGTAATAGATTGATAAACCGTTCTATAATTATTTAATTCTTTAATAGCGTTTTTGAATTCAATTCCTTGTTTTTCTTTTACAATTTCTAATATTTTTTGTTTCTTTTTTTGTAATTGATAACCAAAAAATGCTTCAATTTTTATTCTTTTCTTTTCATCTTTAAATTCATTAACATTTTCTGAACTAATTAATTTCAATTTATTATCACTTCCTAATTCATTTAGAAAATGATGATAAAAATGATAAGCATCTTCAATTGATAAATTTAAAATTTTTGCTAATAAAATAAAATCTTCTTCAACTTTAACTTTTAAAATTTCTTTTAATTCTTGAATATTTTTGGGTTTTTTCATATTTGGATTAATAATATTATTCAAAAAATTATTTGCGAAATGATCATTAATTGTTGAAAAACACAAAATAACACAATTTGTTATAATTTTTAAAATCAAATAACAATCATATTTTAAATTTGATCTGCATTGTTCATCTTCAATTTCATAAAATGAATGTAAATAACCTAAAGGAGATGAGAAATCTTTTTCTTTGGCTCTTGTTGTTCCATTTAATGGAGAATGATGTGTTCCTCCAATTTTTTCATTACAAACAGGACAAAATCCAATTTCATCTGGTTCTGCACATTGACCAATATAAAAAACATGATTATTTTTACATTTCCACCAAGCTCTTCCTCCTTTCAAATATTCTTTTAATAAAGGATGTCCTGGCATTCCAATCCAATATATTTCTTTCAATTCTTTCATTGTATTGATTGTTGAAGATTCTTCATAATTTTGCATCATTTCATTTGAAATTAATTTTTTTAATGGTTCAAAATTAATAGCTTCAATAAATTCAATTGTATGAAATATTATTGAAATAATTTCATTTGTAATTTTATTATCTTGAAGTTTCTTTCGAGAAATTGAAGCTATCATTAATGAATATTTTCCACTTTCATATTCTTTTAAATTCTTAATTCCTTTCATTTCATTTTGGAAATGTTCTACTAAACTTATTCCTTTTATATTTGGAATATCTATTTTATAATTAAATTCACAAGAAGTTAATTTATCCATTTTTATATCTGGAATTTTTTTTTGAAGTTTTTGAATATTTTGTGATATAAATTGACTTAATTCTTTTTGTCCTTTTCTTTCATATATTATTTTGCATAAATAAATAATCCAATTAATTCCAAGTTCATTCTTAAATATTTTTGGATTCTCAATAATCATTTGATTTGGATTTTGAATAGAAAAAGATCTAAAATCTACTAATCGACTTATTTTATCAAAAGCTAATGGTTCTGTAATAAAATCTTCAAGAATAATTGCATTTTTTGAATTAGAATTATTGTTATTGTTTGATTTTGAAAATATCAATAAATCTTCGTTTTCAATTTTCTCTTTTTCATCAATCAAAATTTCTAAACATGAAAATGTAAGTTGATTATAACCATTTTGAAATAAATAATTTAAAGAATTATCCAAAATTTCTTTGAAAATTTTCCAAATATTTTTATCTTTTTTTGAATATGAAATTAATTCACGAATCAATGAATTCATTACAAAATTTGATTTTATAAAATTTAATCTTCGGATATCTAATATTTTTTTTTCTTTCCCAACTAATATATTTATAAATTGATTAAAGTTTTCTTTTGCCTCATTTTCTTGTAAATTTGATTCAAATATAATTTTTTGAATTAATATTTTTCCAACATTTTCAAAGTAAAGTGTACAATAACCTCGAATTAAAGTTTGGTTTACTTTCCTTCTATGCTCTAATTGTTTTATTATTTCAGATCCTGGATATTTTTTTTTATCTATTTTTTTTTTTGGTTGAGATTCTTTCCAAAATTTAATAAATAGATCAGTAATATATTTGTTTAATTCATTTTGTTTCTTGTTTTTTTCATAATTTTTGAATAATTCCAAAATAATTTCTTTTTGTTTTTCTTTTCTTAATTTTTCATTGAATGGAAATAATAAGGAAATAAAAATATTTCTTAATATCAAAAGTTTACTCCAATTTTCAATTAATTCTTTGGTTTTTTTCTTTGCTTTTTCATTATTTTTATTTTTACAATTTTTAATTAATGATAATAAAATATTTTGAATTTCGAAATTTGATTTTGAAATGATTCCACATACAAACTTTTTTAGACGATTATCTCTTTCATTAAATAATATATTTCTTAAACTTGAAAAATAATTTTCAAGAAATGAAAATATTGAAAATGTTTTCTTTTTTAATTCTTGTGATGTTTTCAATGTTTTAAGGATTGTCAATGAATTGAAATAATGTTGAATCAAAAATATATTATCTAACAAAGATTTTATATATTGAAAGAAAGTTGAATGAATTTCTTTTAAAGATAATCTAATAATTTTCTTATCATTAAATAATTCAATAAGATTTATTAAATTAATTCGAATTTGATTAAATTTTTCTAAATTTGTTTTTCCTATTGCAAAAATAAGGAAATCATTTAAATATCTAGAAAGAATATTTTCAATAAATTTTTCATTTTGATTTTCAATTTCAATTTCAATTTGATTTTGATTTTGATTTTGATTTTGATTTTGATTTTTGATTTTGATTTTTTTCATTTTCATTTTCATTTTGATTTTCAATTTGATTTTCATTTTCATTTTGATTTTTGATTTCAATTTCATTTTTGATTTTGATTTTGATTTTGATTTTGATTTGATTTTGATTTTGATTTTGATTTTGAATTTGATTAATTTCTTTGAAAAGAGAACATTCACAAAATGGTAAATTAATTAATTCATTTAAAACCTCCATATCTTTTGAAATAAAACCAAAATCTTCAATAAGTGAATAAATATAGAATGAAAATGGAAATTTTGAATTTTGAAATTTATCTTTCAAAAAAAATTCATAACATGGAATTTCATATTCTTGTAAAATTGTAATCCAAATTCTTTTAATAATTAATTCTTCTTTTGATTCTTTTTCTTTGTTATTTAACAATTTCAAATTTTGATTTAAATTTAAATTATTAAGCATTAAACCAAAGATTTTGGAAATTTTTGAAACAAAAATATCAAAAGAATAAAAAGTTATTGAATTAGTTCTTTTATAGTTTTGAATATTTTCTTGTATATTCCACTCATATAATTCTAATCCTTCCTTTTCTCCTGAATTAATAATTTTTATAAGAGATAAGAAAAAAACATTTATAATTTCTTTATCATTCAATAATAAATCAAGAAGTTGATTAAATTCATTAATATAATTTTGATTTAATGGATTTGAAATTTGTGAAATTGAAAGAGGTTTAATTTCTTGAATAAATTGATGAAAATTTTCTTTTAAATTATAAATAATATCTTTGAGATTGAAATTTTGATTTTTCATTTTGATTAGATTAAAATTATATTCTTGTTCCAATTCATCTAGATAATAAAATTCCCAATTATTTTCAAAACAATAATAAAATAAATCATCTTTTTGAATAGGTGTTAAATGAAGAATAAGCATAATATAAGATTTATGATCTTTCAAACTATTATTCCTTCTTACATTTTCTTTTACATCATTTTGGTTATTTTTTTTTTTATCATAATTTTCTAAAAGTAAATTTTCAATAAGATATTTAACTTGATAAAACATTTGGAAAGAATTTCTACAGAAATAGTAAAATGAACCTTTAAAATAAATTTCCTATTATCCATATTTTCAATCCATTTGTCTTTTAAATATTTCTCTAAATCTTTATCAGAATCATAATTTGAAACGTCAATTTGAAGAATTTTATATCCTTTTGATAATTTTATGTTTTGTTGTATAATTGATGAATAAGTGAAAATAATAGAATTTTTAATTTTATTTTTTAAAATTTCTTTTTTGAATAAATCTTGTAAATTAATATGAAAATTTCTTTTATATTCTGTCAAAAAATTTTCCAACAATTTTTTATTTGATGATCTTAATTTTCCACTTGAAACTAAATCAATTATTTTAAACATTTTATCTATTCTACAAATTCTAATCCATTTTATTCTTGCTTCTTTTTCTATTTGATCCTTTGTTTTTGTTAAATTTTCTGATGAATTCAGTAATAATTCATTTTGTAATTTTAATGCAAGCGAAGGAAAGAGATCATTATTATAATTGATTATTAAATTCTCTTTTTTAATTTGATAATTTGTTGCTTTTTCAATTCTTCCCAAAATTTTAGTTTGTTTTTCAATAATTTGTTTTATTTGATCCTGTTTTATAAAATCTTCAGATATAAAAATTTGTTTTTCAAATCTATTTAAAATTGGTTCTAATTCAAAATCATAAGCTCTTGTTTTATCAATTATAACAATAATCCTAAATTTTGGATCAACAAGAATATTTCGATTAATATCCCCAAATGAAAAATGAGCAAAAAGTTTGTTTCCTTCTCTAATATAATTTTGATTTAATAAATCATATAAAGGTTCGTAAAGTTGTTCATTATTATATAAAATAATTGTTTGACCTGATGAAACTGCATATTCAACTTTTTTGAGATTTTGAATTATTTTGAATCGACTTTTATCTTCTGCAAAAGATGAACCAAACAAAACAATAAAATTATTTTTAATTTGTGAAATTATTAATGGAAGAATAGATAAATTGTTTGATAAAATCATTAAATGCCGAGAGAACTTTTGTGGATTATTTAGAAAATTATCTGAAAGTTTTTTGTTTGGGAAAGAATTATTATCAACAATTGAAAATGTTAAGTTTTGTTGTATTAATGAAAAAGTTGAAGGAATATATTTAGGTTGATCTATTTCAAGAATTTCCATAATTTTAGGTTGAAGAATTTGAATCAAATAAGGTTTTGAACCAAAATTTCTATATATAATATTCAGAATCATATCTGAGTTATTATATTCTATTAAATTACTTGAGAAATTTAATCCAATCATTTTTAAAAAATAATAAAAATCTCTAAGTCCAAAATAATATCTTGGATTTTGTTTCTTTTCTTTTTCTTGAATATTAGGGAATTGATTATTAGAAATTAAATAATAAACTTGAGCAAGTTTATTTGCAAATTCTTTTGGGAATTTTGAATTAAATGAAAAAAGGATTCTTCGAGCTGTAAATGATAATTCTTCAATACTTGGATCAACTCTTTTCAATAATATTCCTCGATTTGTTTGACTTGGATCTAATTTCCAATTTGAAACTGATATAATTGAAACAAATACTTCATCTTTTTGAATTAATAAATTTTGTTGTTTCATCAATTTTTTATCTACTTTTTCTAATTCAAAATGTAATATTGATAATGGAAGATCAGGACTAACTTCTGCAAGTGCAACTTCATCCAAAATAACTACACTAATAACATCTTCAGAATTAAATTTAGATGAATATTTCCGAGCTTTTCTTAAATATATTATTGATTTCTGAAGCTTTTGGTTATTGGAGAACATTGAATATAAAATGGTTTTAATGCAGGAAGATTTAATTCTTTTAAAATTGGATTGGAATTTTTTGGTGGTTTCAATGTTTGCATTAAAATATTAATTGAAATTGATTTAGAAGAACCTGGTTTGCCAATTAAGAATAATGGAATTTGTGTATAACAACAAAAGAAAATCAAAAAAATATTTTCTTTTAATGCTTGATTAATTGCAACATTCCATTCTTTTACATTAATATCCAATTCTTTAATCAATTTTTCTTCTATTTCTTCAATAAATTTAAGAATATCATTTTCATTTTTCATTTCAATTTCCTTATTCTTATTCTTATTATTTTCATTTTCATTTTCATTTTCATTTTCATTTTCCATTTTTCTTATAAAATTTGGAAAATTTTTCATAAAGAATTTTGAAATATGCTAATCTTAAATCTGAATTGAATTGACAACCAAAAGAAATGAATAATGATATAATAAATGAATCCATAATTTTTTGATTTTGATTGTAGTTTTTTGATGGAAGTAAGAAATCTACATTTGTTTCTGTTAATAACCAATTAAAAATTTTGAGTGTTTTAGGACAATCTCTTAAAGAAACTGCACTTAATTTATCATTTGAATGATATCGAAGAAAATTAAATGATTTAGCTAATAATTCTGTAAATAATTTTGTAAATTTTGTTGAATCAATAAAAATTGATGATTTTTTTGAATTAATTTCATTAATAGAATTTTGGATTATTTTTTCTATATAAGGTTTTTCTGTTTTTTCTGTTTTTTCTGTTTTTTCTGTTTTTTCTGTTTTTTGTTCTTTTTGTTCTTTTTGTTGTGTTAAATTCCCAAAATCAAAAATATCATCAAAAAATGAATCAGAAATTTGATGAACTCTATAAACTTCTTGTCTTAATAATTTCATTTCACCTTGTTTTTCTCCATAATCAAATATTAATCCTTCATCAGTTAAGAAATCTTCATCAATTTTTGTTTTATTCCTTAATCTATAAGGATTTCCAGCTGCAATAAATTTAATTTGAGGAGAAATAATTTTTCCATTTAAAGTTCTATCAAAAAGAGATTTCATTAAAATTAAACATTTTTGGGTGCTGTATTGAATTCATCAAAGAAGATAATAATAAATTTTTCTTCTTTTTGAATTTCTTTTTCTGAATTTTCAATAATTGAATAAATTTCTTTTCTTTTGGTTTTCCCATTAACTAGGAAAAGAATTAATTTTTGTTTTATAATTGTTTCACATAAATATTCAACTAATGATGTTTTTCCACATCCAGTTTCTCCAATCAAAATAATAGGAAGATTTGAAAGTAATTTATATTGAATAAATATCATTTTCAAAAAATTATCATTCGTTAATACATATTTTGAATTGTTTTCTTTATGAGAAGATATAAGATTTTCGATTTCAATTTGAGATGGAGATAAAGATAAAGATTTGAATGAAGAAAATACAAATTCATAATCTTTAGGTTTGGAATATTTTGGAAGAGGTTCATTAAATTTAAATCCATTTTCCTTTAATATTAGTTGTAGCTCTGGATCAAAACAATTTATCATTTCTTTTTCATCTGTTCCAAGAAGATTAAATCCACTTAAATATTTTAAATTTTCAACTTTTTCTTGATTTTCATTTTTTTTGGTTGAAATTTTAAGAATAAGAATAAATAAATCTCTTTTTTCCCAAGGAAGTATTTCTTTAAAAATTTCACATGATTCCTTTAATTCTATTAGATTATTATCCAATAATTTAGTCCAATCAAATGAACGATATATTAATTTAATAACTGAAAGGAAATAAGAATCTATGAATTGTTTTTGAAATAATTTGCCTCTTTTTTCATTTTGGAATAACTGTTTTGCCATTTTTGGATCAAGATACTCATAACCCATTAATAAATTAATATGATATTTCAAAACCATCCAAAAATTTGATAATAATCTAAATGTTAATTCCCCTGTATTAAAATGTTTTAAAATTAATTTTGAGCTTGATTTGAATATTTTCTTTTGATAAAGTAAAGATTTATCATTAAACATTTCAATTCTTTTTTCTTTTTTTTTTCCTTCTAATAGTTTAAATTTTTGTTCATAAAATTCAAATAAATTAGAAACATGAATTAAATCTTGATCTTCATATTTTGATATTTCTCCATTTTTTGTTGGAATATAATAATCAAAAGAAAAGAATTTTTTCTTAACTTTGCATTTTTTTTCTTCCAAATATTTAAGTGTAGGGAATAATATAAAATCTTTTTTTGGTTCGTCTACTCTATAACTTGGAATTTCAAAAATCAAAATTACATTATTTGAAATGTTCCATACAAAATTATTATTTGGTAAATATTTGTTTTCGATTGAACCCCACATTATTAAAGTCCAAAGATAATCTGAAATTTCAATTTTTGAAGAATAAGGTAATTCAATATGAATATAAATTTTTTCTTTTAAATTTTCATTTAAAATAATATTTGAAAAATCATTAAGTTTTTTGATAATTTCTGATTTTTTTTCTGATGTAATCGTGATATTATGATATTTAAAATCTGTTTTTGGATTTTGATTTTGTTCATAACACCATTTCCTTATTTGAAATGTTTTTCCATTTCCTGCAAATTTTGAAGTAAAAACAATAAGTTGTTTAGAAAATGAATTAATTTCAATAAATTTGCGATATATATCATAATTATTTAATGCTTTAATATATCCCTTTTCAATTAATCCAGAACGAAATGAATAAATCAAATTTTTAGATAGAAACCCTTCTCCTGAAAAGAAAATAATTAATGGATATTTGGTTTCAAAATTAATTGATTGAATTTTTGAGATGAGGAAACTTTGTTTCTTTTTAGGTAATCTATTTCCATGAACCAATGAAAATAGAAAAGGATTATTATTATTATTTTTTTTAATTTTTTCTTTTTGTTCTTGAGAAAATTCATTTGAATTATAAAGTTCATAAATTTTCAAAAAATTAGAAATATCATCTTTTTTTGTTTGTTTATCACAAATTAGAATTTGTTCTCTTAATGGTAATTGATGAGAAAAAATGAAATAAATTGTAGAAACAATATCATAAACATCATATTCAGTTTTTGAAGAATGAATAAAGATTTTTGGATTTGAAATTTTCCCACTTTTTTGATTGAAACGTTTAATTAACTTATTTTCTATTAATTTATAAGTTACATAATTCAATTCTTCTTTTGGCAAAATGAATATTCTTTGATTATCAAAATTTTCCTTTAAAATTTGATTTAAATTATCTGCTAAAGTTTGAATTTTAAAATCTTGAATTGTTTTTAATTTGTTTTTGATAATATTAATTGATAAATTTTTTGAATAAAGTTTTAATATTTCTGAAATTTCTTTTTCTTTTTCTTTTTCTTTAAATATTGATTTGAAAAATTGAAATAAAACCAAAATTTGATTTGTTGAAAAAAAGGATAAATAAAAATATTTCTTAAATATTTCCTTTAAATCTAACTTCCACTTCTTTAAATCTTTTTCAAGTTTTTTTCGATATTTTTCCAATTTATTTTGATAATTTTCATTTTTTCCAAAAATTATTTTGTTTTCATAATTTTCTTTATAAATAAAATGAAGTTTTGAATAAAGTTTGAATAATAATTCTTTACATTTTTGAATAATTTCAAAAGAATTTAAAAAGGATTGAATAGCTTCAATAGTATTTTCTTCTTCTTTTTTTTCAATTTGAAATGAATTATTTTGCAATTCAATATCTTTTAGAATTATAAAAAATTCTTGAAAATTATTAAATGAAAATTCTTTTTTTGAATTTTGGATTTGATTTTGATTTTGATTTTGATTTTCAATTTCATTTTCAATTTGATTTTGATTTTGATTTTGATTTTGATTTTGATTTTGATTTTGATTTTGATTTTGATTTTCTTTTTGATTTTGATTTTGATTTGAATTTTGATTTTGATTTTGAATTTGATTTTCAATTTCATTTTCAATTTCATTTTCAATTTGATTTTGATTTTGATTTTGATTTTGATTTTGATTTGAATTTTGATTTTGATTTTGATTTTGATTTTGATTTTCTTTTTGATTTTGATTTGAATTTTGATTTTGATTTTGAATTTCATTTTGATTTTGATTTTTAATTTCATTTTCATTTTGATTTTGATTTTCAATTTTAATTTCATTTTGATTTTGATTTTGATTTTGATTTTGATTTTGATTTTGATTTTTAATTTTAATTTGGCAAATAAAAAATTGTTTTTGATTTTTAGATATTTGAAATTTGAATTCTGATTTGTTACAAAATATCTCATTAACACTTTTTTTAGCATTTAATTGAGTTGTTTCTTTTTTATTTTTTATCAATTCTTCGATTTCTGGAAGAAGATTGTGGATTAATTCAAATGAAATTTCTTTTGGATTTTTTTGAAAATTTTTCTTCTTTTTGAATTTGTTTGATAAATGATTTAAAAGATGAAGAATCAGGTTCATATAAATAACTTTTTATTATTTCCCTTAAATTGAATAAATATATAATTGCAACTTTTTGTCTTTCATCTTCTGAAATATCTTGATGAATATTTAAATAAAAAATATCATCATTTTTTTGTTTCTTTAAGAAATTAAATAATTTTTCTTTAAATTTTTGATTTTGGTAAATATAATTTTGAGATTTGTTTTCAGTAAATTTAATGGGAATTAATTGACTAAATAAATGAAGAGGAAAATTGGAATTAATCATTATCTTTTCTTCTAAATTATTTTTTATTTGATTTATTTTAGAAAGTTTTAAATTTCCCCAATCTTGAATAATATTTGTGAAAATATTTTGATAATTTGTAAAATTTAAATTTTCACAAAATTTCCAAAAACTGAAAAAATGGAAAATTTGTTCTCTAAGTTCAATATATTTTTCAAATTTTCTTCATTTTCTTCATTTTCTTCATTTTTTTGAAGTTGGTAATTTGAGTTAAAGAATTTAATTTCGTTAAGAAGATAATTTTTGTCTTGTTGTATTGGTAAAATAAAATCAATTTCTGAAAATTTAATTTCAAGTTTTTTAATTTGTTTGTATAATTTTTTCCATTCCTTTGAACATTCAGAAATATAGTTTTTGATATCTTCAAAATTAATTGTTATTGTGAGTTTTTGAATTTTTGAATTCCAAATGTTTTGAAAAGTTTCTGATAATTGAAGATTATAAATCCATTCCAATAAATTGAAATCAATTGATAAATTATCAATACTTTGAATAATATCTTTCATTGATTCATTTGATTCTTTAATTTGTTTAATTTTATCAAGAATATTATTATAATTGATTTGAGGAAATTCTTTAAATCTATCTAAATAAAAATCTATTAAATTTTCTAATAATTTAAGTTTCCAAGTAATTTTTGTGTAATTTTCTTCATTTTGAGTTAATTTAATTTCTTTTTTTGATAATGAATAAAAAAGTTGTAAATATTCATTTTTATATTTTGTAAATAATTTAAATTCTTTATATGAGCAATTATCAGAAGTAATTTTTTCTTTGAATTCATTTAATTGTTTGATATATTCTTCCAATAATTTTGTTAGTTTATTGGTTTTTGGTTCAAAATTCTTATTTACTTCTTTGAAATTTGTATACCATTTAAATGTAAGAGATATTTTTTGGAGTTGGTCTTCACTTTCTTTTATAAAATCTGGAAGTAATTTAATAAACTCAAATTCTTTATTTTTTCGAGATTCAACATTAATTTTGAAAAATTCTTTCCAAATTTGAAATTGGATATTATCAAATGGAATAAATTGAAGAATATTTTTGGAATCTATAATCAATTTTTTATCAACTTTTTGATATGTTTTTTTCAGAAATGAAGTAATTTTGGCTTTGAATTCTTTCGATAAATCATTATATTGTGAAACTGTTTCTTGATTTGAAAAGTTATTGAGATTAACAAAATAATTTGATGTTGAAAAATTATTTAAATTTGAGAAATCTTCGTTTGATTGGATAAATCTTTGAATTGAAAAGTTGTTGAGAAATACATTATCCAAATTTGGTAAATTTTCATTAGATTTGTTTTGTTTATTAATTTGTGTAAAATTTTTATTAAATGAGAACCAGAATTTAATAAAATTTGAAATGTTTGAAAATTGAGTTTTTGCAAAAATTTTGAAAACATGATCAGGAAATAAAGATTTGAAAAAATTGTTCATTGTTTCTTTGTAAGAATCAATACCAGAAACTAATTTAATAATGAATTCCTCCCAAATTTGATTAAATTCATAATTTTGACCAAAAATGGAAATGAATAAATTTTGATTGATATATTTGTGTAAATTTTGGTGAGATAAAGCAATATTTAATAAAATAATAATTTGATGAAATAATTCTTCAGAAGATTTGAAAGTAAATTCTTGTTGAATTATTAAATTAAGTTTTTTAAAAATCAATAAATAAGGAATTAATTTGATATTTTCTTTTTCATTCATTTTAGAAGTTGAAATTTGATTAATTGAATTTTTAAAGCTTTCTTGAAAATTTTGATTTTCTTGAGATTTTGTATTGAATAAATCAAATATAATCATTGTTATTTCCTTAATTATTTCTAAATTATTTTCTTGAGGAAACAAAAGCGATTGAGCAATTTCAGGATTGAATGTGTAATGTAACAAACTTAATAACAAAACTCTCTGTTCAGGTGTATTTTCAAGTTGAGAATTTGATTCTAACCATTTTTGTAATTCATCATTTTTTGGATATTTTTTTTGAAATAAAGATAAAATTATTTGCCAAGTAAATAAAATATCTTTTTTTTGAATTGGATTTTTTGGGAAAATTATTGATTCCATAAAATTTATAATAACTGAATCTCTAATATTCTTGCTTATTATTTTATTTGAATCATTTTTTTGAGGTTTTTCTTTAAATCGGAAAAATTCAAAAATGATATTTTTTTGATCATTTCCAATTATTATTTGATATTGAAATGATTTTATTTTTTTTTCTTTTCCATTTTTAATTTTGAAATGGAAAATGATTTTTTTTTCTAATTCTTTTTCTAATTCTTTTTCTTTTTCTAATTCTTGAAAATTTATTGGGAATTGTAAAAACCAAATTTCTTTTGTTTTTTCACTTTGTTGAATTAATTTTTCAAATTTTTTATTTTTTGGATTTGAAAAAATTATTGAAACTTTTGTTTTTTGATCATTTTTAATAAGATTTTTTGGTATTGATAACCAAATCATAATTATTTTTAAATTTGAATTAATTTCTTGCATTTTTCTTTAAAAAAGTAAATGAAAAAAAAAAATAAAAAGCAAATAAAAATTGCTAAACCAAAAATAAAAAAAAAGTAATGAAAAAAAATGAAAAAAAAAACAAGAAAAAAAAGATTTAATTTGATATTTTTTTTGCTTTTTTTCTTTATTCCACTTCATCGTTAATTTCTTTCTTTTTCTTTAATTAATTTTACACTTTCGTAATTCTACAAAATGGACAGTTTTTTAGATCTTATATTTAATTTTAATAAATTTAAGAATGGATTTAATTCAAAATTACCATCTTTTCTTCATTTGAATTTTTTATTAAATTTAAGAATAGATTTAATAGATTTAATAGATTTAAGTTAATTGTCAAATTGAATGATCAACTTTATTTGAATTTTTTAATTAATTTTTTTTTATTCAATTTAATAATAGATTTAATAGATTTAATAAATTTAAGTTAATTGTCAAATTGAATGATCAATTTCATTTGAATTTTTTATTAATTTTTTATTTTTTGGATTGAACCAATTTCTTTCAAAATAAAGATCAATTTCCTTTCCTCTTTCATTTTTTAAATTATTTTAATTCATACCCCAAAATTTTTTTGGAATTGAGTTAATTGTCAAATTGAATGATCAACTTTATTAATTTTTTATTAATTTTAATTTTGGATTTTGATTTTAATTTTGATTTTGATTTTGATTTTGATTTTGATTTTGATTTTGGTTTTAATTTTGATTTTGATTTTGATTTTGATTTATATTTTGATTTTGATTTGGATTTTGGTTTTGATTTTGATTTTGATTTTAATTTTGATTTTGATTTTGGATTTTGGTTTTGATTTTAATTTTGATTTTGATTTTGATTTTGATTTTGATTTTGATTTTAATTTTAATTTTGATTTTAATTTTGATTTTGATTTTGATTTTGATTTATATTTTGATTTTGATTTATATTTTGATTTTGATTTTGATTTTGATTTTAATTTTGATTTTGATTTTGATTTTAATTTTAATTTATATTTTGATTTTGATTTTGATTTTGATTTTAATTTTGATTTTGATTTTGATTTTAATTTTGATTTTGATTTTGATTTTGATTTTAATTTTGATTTTGATTTTGGATTTTGGTTTTGATTTTGATTTTCATTTTGATTTTGATTTTGATTTTGATTTGATTTTGATTTTGATTTGATTTTGATTTTCATCTTGTTTTTGATTTTGATTTTGGTTTTGATTTTGATTTTGATTTTGATTTTAATTTTGATTTTGATTTTGATTTTGATTTTGATTTTGATTTTAATTTTGATTTTGATTTTGATTTTGATTTTAATTTTGATTTTGATTTTAATTTTAATTTATATTTTAATTTTAATTTTGTTTTTGTTTTTGTTTTTAATTTTAATTTTGATTTTGATTTTGGTTTTAATTTTGATTTTGATTTTGATTTTGATTTTGATTTTGATTTTAATTTTGATTTTAATTTTGATTTTAATTTTGATTTTGATTTTAATTTTAATTTTGATTTTGATTTTGATTTTGATTTTAATTTTGATTTTGATTTTGATTTTGATTTTGATTTTGATTTTGATTTTGATTTTAATTTTGATTTTAATTTTAATTTTAATTTTAATTTTAATTTTGATTTTGATTTTGATTTTGATTTTGATTTTGATTTTGATTTTAATTTTGATTTTGATTTTGATTTTGATTTTGATTTTGATTTTGATTTTGGTTTTGATTTTGATTTTGGTTTTGATTTTGATTTTGATTTTGATTTTGATTTTGATTTTGATTTTAATTTTAATTTTGATTTTAATTTTGATTTTAATTTTAATTTTGATTTTGTTTTTGTTTTTGATTTTGATTTTGATTTTGATTTTGATTTTGATTTAGATTTTAATTTTGATTTTAATTTTAATTTTAATTTTGATTTTGATTTTGATTTTGATTTTGATTTTGATTTTGATTTTAATTTTGATTTTAATTTTGATTTTAATTTTGATTTTGATTTTGATTTTGGTTTTGATTTTGATTTTGGTTTTGATTTTAATTTTGATTTTAATTTTGATTTTAATTTTGATTTTAATTTCATTTTCTAATTGATTTTGATTTTAATCTTGTTGTGGAATAGAAAGTTGAACAAAACGAACAGGGTTTTCCAAAATTGGTGTAAAATAAGCATTTTGTGATGAGGAATCAACAGCCCAAATTGTAATCTGAGTATAATCACCAATACTAGTATTGTAGAGAAATTTATTTGAGGTAGTATCAATTTGGATAACAGCAGCTTCATAATCTCCATCAGAAGAATCATAAAAATTTGTGAAGAAAAAGGCATCATTACGAGTTGGATCAACAAATGAAGCTGTAAATTCTTGAACACCACTAATTTCATTGCAATCTATGACAGACATTGTTGTCAAATCAACTCTACAAGTTTGGCTCCATTGGGAATCCTCTTTGGAATTTGAGTCTGAAACTTCGTTGCCAAAATACATGTATTGATGTTGTGAATCAAGAGCCATTGTGTCGATGTAGTAATCAGATAAGTCAATAGAACCTGCATTAGTGAAGTCTGATAACTGAATTTTGGTTATTCCAGTATAAGGATCATTTCCTAATCTTGAATATAGATATCCATGCAAACTATCAATGAACATCTTCCAAGTTGCAATAAATCCTAAATTCAAAATTCCCAACATTTCAAGTCCTGGTGCACTAAATTTGTAAATTGATACATTTCCAGATTCCGAGAAGGAAACGTAAATGATGTTATTTTTTGTATCAAAACTTGTTCCTGTTGTTGAGTTATCTTCTCCAACTCCATAAATTTGTTTTACTTCCGCGATTGAAAAGTCTGATAATCGAACCTTTGTAATCACCAATCCGTGTCGAACAAAGAAATAAGCAAATCCATTTTGGGAATCCATTTCTCCATAGTAAAGGAGACCATATTGGTTGTCTGTACTCAGATAATCAATCAATTCAAAGGATGTGAGATCAATTTTGGCAATTTCACCATAATTTTCAAATCCAACATAACCCATATTCGCCTCTTCATCAACTAAGATGAACTGTGGGTAGTCATAATTCTCAATCTCCTCCTGTTCTACTGTTTTGAAAGTTTTTAGATCTACTTCAGCTATTCTGGAATTTTGAAACGCAATAAAAGAGCTGTTTTTCTGCAAATCAATAGACATGGCATGAGGAGAAAGTGATCCGAATTGCAAAGAATCTATTCTTGTGAAAGTAGACAGATCAATTCTGACAAGAGAGCTTGCAGATATAAAGTACGCTAAATGATTTTCTGGATCTATTCCAGCTCCATAGGCAGAATTCTCGTTATTTGGGCAAGTGATTGAGCCTTCTCTTGTGAACTGTGCTAGATTCACCTTCACAATTTTCATTGGAGATGTTTCAGTTCCCACATACATATATCCTGATGAAGAATCAATAACACCACAAATGGGGAATGTTTCGCTCGAAGCAAGAGAAAGAGATCCAACTTCACTAAAAGTAGACAAATCAATCTTGTGGATTTTGGGAAGACTTGAATAAGTGAAAACATAAAGAAAAGCGTTTGGAACATCAATTACTGATCCCAAACGATTTGAATCGGATATTGCTAATGTTGATTCCTGAGTGAAGCTATTCAAATCAATTTTGGCAACAGCAGATGATGAGGTTCCTGAAACGAAATATGCTTTCTGGTTTTGGGTATCGATTTGTGCTGAGTAGAGATTAGTAATTGTTTGTGATAACGAGATATTCTTGACAACTTCGAATGTTTCCATATTCACTTTGACAATTTGTGCTGGATTTGTATCTGTTCCAAAATAAGCAACTTTTTTCTCTTTATCAATTATTCCACAAGACACTTTTTCAACTCCTAGATCAAGAGTATTGATAAATCCAAATGTGTTAATATCGAATTTGAACAAATTAGAATTTGCATATTCTTGGTAATCAACAAAATAGAAAGCTTTTTCATTTTCATCAACTAAAGCAGAATAAGCATCAGACATACCAGCTGGGAAGTTGAAAGAGTTTTTCACAAAAACTTGACAATTAATTGAGAAAAAAACAAAGCAAATCAACAATAAGAAAAAGGGGATTTTTCTCATTTTTGCTTTTTTTTTTTTTTTAATTAATTTTTTTAAAAAAAGATAATTAAGTAAAAAGCAAAAAATTAAAAATAAAATTAAAAATAAAATTAAAAATAATTACAAATCCAAATTATAAATTCAAATTAAAAAGATGAAACCAATCTTTCCTAAATAGAAAAGAGAAAAAATGAAATCTATTTATTTATTTAAATTTTTGCTTTTTTTTTTTGCTTTTTTTTTTAAAATTTCTCTTCTTTATCATTTTTGTTAAATTCTTCTTTAATTATAATCGTTCCTCCATCATTAACACCAAAAAAACTTAATTTTCGAAAATCATTTGATAGATCAACTTCAAATAATTTTTCATTTTCTGATGATTTATAACTTATCGAATAATTTTCCATTTTGTTTAATTTAAAGAGTTGTTTTAAAAGAATACGCAATCGACTAATTTGAAGAGATAAGGGAAGTTTCTTTTGGATTTGTTTTTGATTATAAATGATATTCAAAGCTACCATTGTATTTGATTTGTTTTCTTTTATTTGCGATGTATTTTTTTGGTTTTCTCCGATTGAAGACAAGAATTTATTTTGATAAGCGCCATGAATCTCAACAAGATGTTCAAAGTTTGGAAATTTTTCTTTGCATCCCATTAATAGAAGTCTTTCTGAATCAGTTCTTTCCTTTTTCAAAATGACAGAATTATTGAGTTTCTGGAGGTTGTTATTTGTTCCTATTGCGATATTTCTTAGTGTTATTTTCTCCGTGAATTTTTCAGAGAAATTAATAGGATTTCCTTGAATATTCAAATCTGCTAATTGGGGGAATTTTGCAGTTTCATATACACTTGAAATGCTTGATATTTTATTATTCTCTAGAGAAAGACAAACAAGATTTTCAAAAGCGATATATTGCTGTTTGGAGTTGCTATTATTGATTTGACTTTGGATACACAATTTCCTCCAAATAATTATTGTTGATTATCAGTATTTTCAATGAAGGAAGTTTTGCTAATTCCTGAATGAACCGCCACTCCTTAATGTAATTATTTGAAATATCCAATTCCAAAATGTTTTGAAATGAATTGATGGAATCTGGTATTTGGATTGATGCAATTTCGTTATTGCAAAGATAAACTATCTGAAGAAACGGTAGCATTGATGACAATCTAGAGAATTCTTCCCAATTAACATTTGTTTGATCCAAGGTGATTGATTGCAAAGAGAAAGTTTGATTGATTTGGATCGAATCAAAAGGCTCCATTTTATTTGATTTTAGATTAAGAGACTCCAATTTTGGGAAGTGACTAAGAATTTCAGCAATTGTCGACCATTTCCATAATAAATTATAACTGATATCCAATTCCACTAGATTTGGAAAAAGATCTTGAATCATCAAATTTGAAGGAAAATCAAGATCAACCACAAAAGAAATTGCCATTCTTGATAAACAAGTGCTAATAATATCCTTAAAAGTCAAACGAAATTGGTCTTTGATGTCTCCTTTTCCCATAAATGATAAAGGAACCAGAATTTCTCCTATTTGAACGTTGTTTTTTTGGATTTCGTTTGATTTTTCACCAAATGGATCTGAATATCTTTTTTTTAAAGCGGAAATTAAAGAGATTCCTAAAAAAGCCTTTTTTTTTCTGATAAAAGATCCAGCACCTGGTTTATTTGTTGTGAATATTTTTTTGGATTGAAATTCTCCAGAATGTTTTCCTCTTTCTTGCTTGTCATATTCAATCCCTATCCATTTTTCAAGTTCTTTATTTTTTCCTGTTGGAAGTTTTCCTTTCCATTTTATTGTTGCAAATTCATTATCACAAATTAATCTTTGACCAATTTCCATTTTAAAACAAAAAAATGAAAGAAAAAAAATGAAAAAATTATTTTCATTTTTTCAAAACAAATTTAAAATAAATTCAAAACAAATTTAAATCAAATTCAAAACATTTAAAATAAATTCAAAACAAATTTAAAATAAATTTAAAATAAATTCAAATCAAATTTAAAATAAATTTAAAATAAATTCAAAACAAATTCAAATCAAATTCAAATCAAATTCAAAACAAATTTAAATCAAATTCAAATCAAATTTAAAATAAATTCAAATCAAATTCAAAACAAATTTAAAATAAATTCAAATCAAATTCAAAACAAATTTAAAATAAATTCAAAACAAATTTAAATCAAATTCAAAATAAATTCAAATTTTATTTTATCATGCAAAAATTAGACCAACAAAAAGCATTTCAAATAAATCAAAATGGAATTTCTTTATTAATATTAAATTCTCCATCTAATTTACAATTTGGAGTTGATTATAAATCATTTCAAACAGGTCCAAATTTCAAAGGAATGAAAATGATTCCTCCAGGATTACATTTTGTTTTTTATAGGGTTCATCCATTTATTGTTCATAGTTTCTTTTTTAATGGAAAACCTGGAGATGTTTTTGTTTATCAATGGGATAATCAAAAAGAATTATTTTTTGAATTTCAAGATTTAGAACAAAAAAATCGTTTTATTAATGGTGTAAAAAATTTTGATTTTGATTCTAATTTAGCTCCTTATCCTTTAGAATTTTATTCAAAATGGAAAAAATTATCTCAATTCATTTCACTCAAATCATTGAAACCATTTCTTGATTATGAAAATGAAAATCAATTAGAAAATGAAAATGAAAATACAAATCAAAATCAAAATCAAAATCAAAATCAAAATCAAAATCAAAATAAAAATCAAAATGAAAATCAAAATCAAAATGAAAATCAAAATCAAAATCAAATCCAATGAAAATCAAAATCAAAATGAAAATGAAAATGAAAATGAAAATGAAAATATAAATCAAAATGAAAATCAAAATCAATTAGAAAATGAAAATCAAAATCAAAATAAAAATCAAAATCAAAATCAAAATCAAAATCAAAATCAAAATCAAAATCAAAATCAAAATCAAAATCAAAATCAAAATCAAAATCAAAATCAAAATCAAAATCAAAATCAAAATCAAAATCAAAATCAAAATCAAAATCAAAATCAAAATCAAAATCAAAATTTAAATCAAAATCAAAATCAAAATAAAAATATAAATGAA
This sequence comes from Anaeramoeba ignava, assembly GCA_028826165.1. Lineage (NCBI taxonomy): Eukaryota > Anaeramoebidae > Anaeramoeba > Anaeramoeba ignava. The sequence continues at coordinate 632,021 of JAPDFW010000114.1, forward strand.
AATCAAAATCAAAATCAAAATCAAAATCAATTAGAAAATCAAAATCAATTAGAAAATCAAAATCAAAATCAAAATCAAAATCAAAATCAAAATGAAAATCAAAATCAAAATCAAAATCAAAATCAAAATCAAAATCAAAATGAAAATCAAAATCAAAATAAAAATCAAAATAAAAAAAAATCAAAATCAAAATGAAAATGAAAATCAAAATCAATTAGAAAATGAAAATCAAAATCAAAATCAAAATCAAAATCAAAATCAAAATCAAAATGAAAATGAAAATCAAAATAAAAATGAAAAACTACCTTTCATTAAAATCCCAAAAATTATTCTTCCTCAAAATATTACACAAAAAGAAATTACACATTTTGGAATGGATAAATCTTACACATTAGAACAATTTATTAAAAAAAATTTCTCTTCAAATGAAAATGAATTTCTAGCACATTTTCAAATTAGTTTCATTTATTTTCTATTAGGCGAGAAATTTCAAGCTTTAGAACAATGGAAATCTTGTATTGAATTAATTTGTTCATGTGAAGAAATTGTTACAAAAAAATGGAAATTTTTCTCAAATTTTTTATCTATCCTTAAATTTCAACTTAAACATTATCCAGAAGATTCACTTTTTCAAGAAGGAAATGATCCAAATAATTTCATTTGGTTTCATCTAAATCAATTCTTTGAAATGAATTCTGATTGTTTAGAAATTTCTCCAAAAATCAAATCTTTAAAAAAATTTTTAAATCAAAAATATCATTGGAATTTTAATATTTCAGAATTTTCTATTGAAACATCTGAATTTGCACCAGTTTTAGTTTATCTAACAAAAGAGCAAAGAAAAGAATTAAATATTGATTCTGATGATTATGATTAAAAAAAAATCAAAATTATTTTCATTTTTTTTTTCATTTTTCTTTTTTCATTTTTCTTTTTTTTCATTTATTTTTATGAATTTATCTCAATTTGGTCATTCTAAATATTCTGAAAACATTTCTTATATAAATTTTAATCAAGATTCATCTGGCTTTCTTATTACAACACCAAATGGATTAACAATATTTGTAAAAATAAAAATAAAAACGAAAACAAACAATTTAGAATTTTTTTTTCAATTTAAGAAAACTCAAATTATCTTATCTAATAATAATATAATATAACAAATAAATAAATAAATAAATAAATAACAAAAAGCAAATTGATCCACTTGAAATGAAATTCAATCTTTCAGAACTTGGACCTATTAAATTTGCTGAAATGTTTTTTCAAGCTTCATTAGTGACCTATGTTGTATTTATATTCTAATTAAATATATATTCCAAATTAAATATATTTCAAATTAAATAGTTCCAAATTAAATAAATATTCAAAATTAAATTATATATTCCAAATTAAATATTTATTCAAAATTAAATATATATTCAAAATTAAATATATATTCAAAATTAAATATATATTCAAAATTAAATATATTTTCCAAATTAAATATATATTCCAAATTAAATATATATATTCCAAATTAAATATATATTCAAATTAAATATATATTCCAAATTAAATATATTCCAAATTAAATATATATATTCTAAATTAAAAATTAAATTATATATTCCAAATTAAATATATATTAAAAATAAATTAAATATTTTAAAATTAAAATATATTCAAAATTAAAATATATTAAAAATATTCAAAATTAAATATATATTCAAATTCAAAATATATATATTCAAAATTAAATATATATTCCAAATTAAATAAATATATATTCAAAATTAAATATATATTCAAAATTAAATATATATTCAAATTAAATAAAATTAAAATATATTTCAAAATTAAATATATATTCAAATTAAATATATATCAAAATTAAAATATATATCAAATTAAATATATATTTCAAATTAAAAATATATTTCCAAATTAAATATATTCAAAAATTAAATATATTTCAAATTAAATATATATTTCAAAATTAAATATATATGTTTCAAAATTAAATATATATTCCAAATTAAATAAATATATTCCAAAATTAAATAAATATATATTCTAAATTAAATATATATTTCAAATTAAATATATTCCAAATTAAAATATATATTCCAAAAATTAAATATATATTCAAAATTAAATATATATTTCAAATTAAAAATCAAAAATTAAAATATATATTTTCAAAAATTAAATATATATTCCAAATTAAATATATATTCAAAAAAAATAAATTGTGAAAATTAAATATATATTCAAAATTAAATATATATTCAAAATTAAATATATATTCAAAAATTAAATATATATTCCAAATTAAATATATATTCAAAATTAAATATATATTCAAAATTAAATAAATATAAAAATTAAATATATATATATTTCAAAATTAAAATATATTTCAAAATTAAATATATATTCAAAATTAAAATATATATTCCAAAATTAAATATATATTTCAAAATTAAATATATATTTCAAAATTAAAATATATATTCAAAATTAAATAAATATTCCAAATTAAATTCAAAATAAAATATATATTCAAAATTTAAGATATATTCCAAATTAAAATATAATAAATTAAATATATTTCCAAATTAAATATATATTCCAAATTAAATATTTATTCCAAATAAAATATATATTCAAAAATTAAATATATATTCCAAATTAAAAATATATCCAAATTTTAAATTAAATATATATTCCAAATTAAATAAATATATTCAAAATTAAATATATATTCAAAATTAAATATATTTTTCAAAATAAATATATTTTCCAAATTAAATATTTATTCCAAATAAAATATATATTTAAAATTAAATATATATTCAAAATTAAATATATATTCAAAATTAAATATATATTCTAAATTAAATATATATTCCAAATTAAATATATATTCCAAATTAAATATATATTCCAAATTAAATAAATAAATATTCTAAATTAAATATATATTCCAAATTAAATATTTATTCAAAATTAATTAAATAAATATATTTAAAATTAAATATATATTTCAAATTAAATATATATTCCAAATTAATTATATATTTCAAAATTAAATATTTAAATTAAATATATATTCCAAATAAAATATATATTTAAAATTAAATATATATTCAAAATTAAATATATATTCAAAATTAAATATATATTCCAAATTAAATATTCAAATTAAATATATATTTCCAAATTAAATATATATTCAAAATTAAATATTCAAAATTAAAAATATATAAGAGTGAAAAAGAACCAACAGTCGCTACTTTATTTCATATCCTAGAAAACAGAAAAATTGTCGACATTACACAAAGTGAAGAGATAATATGGATGGGACAAAATCAAAAAAGACTTATTATTTGCACAAAAAGTAGTATTGAATTCTATGATATCAAAAAACTATCACATTTAGGATCAATCGAAGAAAAAAACGAAAATACAAAATTTGCATTTTCTTCAAATGATAAAAGTTTATTTGGATTTTCACATGAAAAAGATGGAGGATATGTGAGTATTTTCGATGCACTTCACATGAAAAAATTATTTACAGTGAAATGTCATAAAACTCAAATATCAACACTTTCATTTGATCAAGAATCAACAGTTTTTGCAACAACATCAATCACAGGAACTCTTGTGAGGATATTTGAAGTTGAATCACCTCACAATCCGTTGAAAGAGTTCCGACGTGGAACCCAAAAAGCAAATGTATATTCAACAGCTTTTTCTTATGATACTTCCTTTTTATGTTTATCTAGTGATCATGGAACTTTACATATTTTCAAATTCAAAAAGAAATCAACCGAAACAAAAGAATCTCAAGGAAATTTCCAAGCTTTAACTCAAAAATTATCTTCTGGAAAAGCTTTTGCTTATTGTAGTCATGGAATCAAAATTCCTCATATTTGCTCTTTTATGTTCCAAAAAGTTAATGAAGTTGTTGTTATTGGTTGTGATGGAAGAGTTAAGATTTATCAATTTAATGTTGAAAAAGGAGGAGAATGTAAATTGATTACTGATAATAATTTCTTTCTTGCTATTGATGAGAAGAAAGACAAAAAAAAATAAAATCAAAAGAAAATTTTTTTTTTTTCCTCTTTTTAAATAAATTCCAAAAAGCAAATAAGTAATTTTTCATTTTTTTTTTTTATTTTTGAAATTTGATTTCTTATGGAAAAAGTTATACTCTTTTTGTTTCTTTTTTTTCTTTTATTTTTTTCAGTAAATTCTTTAATAATTTATTTAATAATTTATTTAATAATTGATTTAATAATTAATTTAATAATTGATTTAATAATTTATTTAATAATTTATTTAATAATTTATTTAATAATTTATTTAATAATTTATTTAATAATTTATTTAATAATTTATTTAATAATTTATTTAATAATTAATTTAAAAAAAAGTGGAATAAAAAAGTGGAATTTGAGGATTTAATAATTGATTTAATAATTTATTTAATAATTGATTTAATAATTTATTTAATAATTGATTTAATAATTTATTTAATAATTTATTTAATAATTTATTTAATAATTTATTTAATAATTGATTTAATAATTTATTTAATAATTTATTTAAAAAGTGATTTAAAAAGGAATAAAAATTTAAGAATTTAATAATTTATTTAATAATTTATTTAATAATTTATTTAATAATTAATTTAATAATTGATTTAATAATTTATTTAATAATTTATTTAATAATTTATTTTAATAATTTATTTAATAATTTATTTAATAATTTATTTAATAATTTATTTTAAAAATTTATTTAAAAATTTATTTAATAATTTAATAATTTATTTAATAATTTATTTAATAATTTATTTAATAATTTATTTAATAATTTATTTAATAATTTATTTAATATTTTAATAATTTATTTAATAATTTATTTTAATTTATTTAATAATTTATTTAATAATTTATTTAATAATTTATTTAATAATTTATTTAATAATTTATTTAATAATTTATTTAATAATTTATTTAATAATTTATTTAATAATTTTAATTTATTTAATAATTTGGGTTTAATAATTTATTTAATAATTTATTTTTAATAATTTATTTAATAATTTAAAAATTTAATAATTTATTTAATAATTTATTTAATAATTTATTTAATAATTTATTTAATAATTTATTTAATAATTTATTTAATAATTTATTTAATAATTTATTTAATAATTTATTTAATAATTTATTTTAATTTATTTAATAATTTATTTAATAATTTATTTAATAATTTATTTAATAATTTATTTTAATTTATTTAATAATTTATTTAATAATTTATTTAATAATTTATTTAATAATTTATTTAAAAAAAAGTGGAATAAAAAAGTGGAATTTAAGAATTTAATAATTTATTTAATAATTGATTTAATAATTTATTTAACAATTTATTTAAAAATTGATTTAATAATTGATTTAATAATTTATTTAATAATTTATTTAATAATTTATTTAATAATTAATTTACTAATTTATTTAAAAAAATTTTTCGAATGAAAAAAATATTTTAACAAAAAAGATTTAATTAATATTTTTTTATTTAAAATTTGTTTTATTTTTCATTTTTTTTTATTTTTGTTTTTGTTTTTTTGTTTTTTATTATTTTTAAAAACATGGATTCAGTTAAATGTGTTGTTGTAGGAGATGGAGGAGTTGGAAAATCTTGTTTACTAATATCATACACAACAAATGCTTTTCCATCTGAATATGTACCAACAGTATTTGATAATTATTCAGCAAATGTAATGGTAGATGGGAAACCAATCAACTTAGGATTATGGGACACAGCAGGACAAGAAGATTACGATCGATTAAGACCATTATCATATCCACAAACAGATGTATTTTTGATCTGTTATTCAATCGAAATGCCAACATCATTAGAAAACATTAAAACTAAATGGATTCAAGAAATCCAAATTCATTGCCCTCATGTTCCCTTTTTTATAGTTGGTAATAAACTTGATTTGAGAGGAAATCAAGACACTGAAAACAGACTCAAAGATCGAGGACTTCAAATGCTTACAACCGAACAAGGAGAAAGATTGGCTCATGAAGTTGGCGCTGCTGGATTTATTGAATGCTCCTCTTTGACTCAACAAAATCTTAAGGCTTTAATGGATGAAGCAATTCGTGTTGCTCTTAATCCAAATAATAAAAAGAAAAAAAGAGGAAATTTTTCCAAAAAATCTAAATCAAGATCAAAATCAAAATCTAAATCTAAATTTGTGGAAGAGAAAAAAGTCTTGACTCCTCCTGTATTGCCTAAAGGTATTCCTGCTCCTTGGATTAACATTATTACTTCCAAATATGATGAAGGTAAATAATTTAGTTTATATTTAAGTTGTTTAAATTTAAAATTCATTTCAATTTTGTTTTGTTTTATTTTAGATTTGAAGAAATTGGTAAATAACCAATTGTTTTCTGATGTTGAATTTCAAGTGGGAAAAAGAGTTTTAAATGCACATCGTGTTATTTTATCAGCTGCTTCACGTTTATTTAATCGAATATTTGAAGAATTTGATATGAGAAAAGAAAAGAAAGAGAAAGAGAAAGAGAAAGAAAAAGAAAAAGAAAAAGAAAATAATAATAATGAAAATGAAAAAGAAAAAGAGAAAGAAAAAGAGAAAGAGAAAGAAAAAGAAAAAGAAAAGATAATAATAATGATAATGAAAAAGAAGTAAATGAAAAAACAATCGAAGATGCTATTATAAATGCTCCTCATCATTTATGTTGTCCTATTAGGTACATCATAATATTCTCTTTCAAATATCTTTTTTTCCTCTTCTTAAAAAAAAAAACAATTCCATTTCGTTTTATAAAAAAAAATAGTTTATCTTTAATGAATGATCCAGTTCTCACACCTTCTGGAAATACTTATGAAAGACAATCACTTGAAGATTATATTAAACTTAAACATGAAGATCCACTTACACGACAACATCTTCGAGTTCAAGACTTAATTCCAAATCGGTATTTATTGTTTAATATTCTTCAAATTCATTTTAATTAACACCTTATTTATATTCCAGGGGATTAAAAGATGCTATTGATGAATACAAAAAACAACATGGAATTCCTATTGAACCTATTGTTGTTCCAAAAGGTCCACAACTTCCTTTACCTGTTAGAGGAGATGATGGTATGTGTTTTTTCACAAAATTTTTCCTTTCTTGTTCATTAAAAATTTTTTTTTTGTATTATTTTATTTTCCAATCCAAAATTAAAAAAAAATAAAATTGTAGAACTTTTCCATTTTGATGGAATAGAATCAATCGAAGAAATTCCGAATAACAAAATCCAAATTGCTCTTGAAGATACAATTTCTGCAGATAATTTCTTAATCATTCTTGAGTTTTTATATACAGGAATAACAACATTCAAAAAAAACTTCACATCACATCGACAACTCCAAGAACTCGCACAAACATTTGAATGCGAAGAGCTTATAACAATCAGTCGGAATCAACAAGAAGGAAACGATTTCTTAAACCCAAGCATTGGAACTTGGGTGAATGACAAAACAGCAGAAAGATTCAAAGATTTATTTCTTCACAAGTCTCGGTTTGCAGATGTTGTTTTTAAAGTGGAAAACGAAAAAGTGTACGGACATCGTGCTTTAATTAGCTGTCGTTGCAAACCGTTATCAAATCTGCTTTTGAAACATCAAGGAGAAAAAGCAGAAATCCCGATTGAAAAAACAACTGCAGAGCAATTTAAAGCGTTTCTGGAATACGTTTATACTGCGCATACTCCTCATCGTAAATTACCTGATTTTCTTGGTGTCATGTCACTTGGTAATAGATTCCAAATGCCGAGATTGGTGACTTTGTGTGAGCTTTATATTTCCAAGATTGTCGAAGTCGCAACAAGAAATGATATTATTAAGGCTGACATTGATGTAATTGGAATTCTTGTCGAATCGCAAGATGCCAATGCCCAACAACTGGAAAAATTCTGTTTGCACTTCATATCAACTAACTATGGGCCAATGTCACAAAGAGACGAATGGAAAAATTTGAAAGGAAATAATTTGGATTATATTGAAAAAAATCGTTGGCCTCCTTTAAAATATTTGAAAGAAGTTGAAGAATATGAAAAAGAATTGAAGAAACTTAATTCTTCAAATCCAAATTCAGCTGGAAAATGTTTTGTGATGTGAAAAGAAAATCAACAAAAAAAAAACAGGAATAATATATTTTGTTTTTAAAAAAAAAAATGTTTTGTTTTCTGGCTGATCAAAAACAAGAACTATAAAAATCAAAAAAAATTAATCAAAAAAAAATACAATCATTTCATATTTTTATTTTTTTTTTAAAAATCTAAATTAAATGAACATTTCACATAAAAGAAAAAATCAAACCAATTTCAATTCTTTAGCTTTAATGAAAAAAATGCAAAGAACAGGATCAATAAGAATTGGAATAAAAAAAAAAAACAAAAAAGATCAAAAAAGTGGAGATTTTACAAAAAAAATTCCTGAAGAAATTTCCTATAAAATATTTAGCAATCTATCTGCAAAAAAATTAATTTTATCAAGTTCTGTAAATAAAAATTGGAAGAGAATTACAAATGATGAATTTTTATGGGCAAAAATTGTTAGTAATCAATGTCCAAGAAAAGGACATTTAAATTCTTCATGGAAACAAGTTTTTCTTGCTTTTTCTAATGAAAAAAACTTGAAAAATATGAAAGAAGAAGTTGCTGAAACATTAAGAATAACAGATATTAATGAGAGTTTTGGATATTTTTCTGGAAAAGAATGTCAAACTCATAATCATCCTTGCATTTTTGCAAAAGGATCTCCAGAAACAAATAATCAAAAATTTGTCATTTCAAGTAAGAATTTTTATGAGGAAGTTCCAATTTCAAAATGGGAAGATTCATTTAATTTGTTTTATTTTTTATTAAAGAAAAGAAATTACCATCCTCAATTTAATGATGAAAATTAGAATTTGGAAAAAGAAAAAGAAAAAAAAGAAAAAAAAAAGAAAAAAAAAAGATTTCATTTTTCTATCAATTTCTCTTTTATTGATTATTATTATAATTTATAATAATATTTTTTTTTTTTGATATAAAAACAAATGGAACTTTATGATGTAGTTATTCCTTATAAAAAAAATGCACGTTCGATCCAAATTCAAATTAACCAAAAAACAGTAATTAAATTTGAAAGCAAAAATTTAAATAAAAAATAAAAATAAAAATAAAAAATAAAAAATTTAAATAAAAAAATAGTATGATCTTATCAGAAATAAAGACGAGGAAAATCTTTTTGAAATTAAATTAAAACTCCTTAAAGGTGATTACGAATATACTCTAATTATTGAAGATTGGTTTGGAAGCAAACAAGAAATAAAAGAAACAATAACAGTTCCAAGTGCAAAAAATGAAAAAAAAGGAAAAAATGTAAAAAATGCAAAAAAACCAACTAGAGAAGTTGAAAGTAAGCAAAAAAACAAAGCAAAATTGCTTTCCAAATAAATTTTATATAAAAAAATATGAATATTTATTTTGTTCCATTTCATCTCAAAAAAACATGTTAAACAAGATAGTTTGGAAATTCCGAAAAAGAAAGTGAAGCTAAGAAAGAATTTCTGGCGCAAGCATTTAACATTACTTTTAACATTACTTGGAATTGCGATTTCTGTTTTTTTATGGAGTTTAAATACAAAAAGAATGATTGAGATGCTAACATATGCATCATCAAAAAAATTCCAAATGATTGACATCATTTTAAACTATTTTTTATTTATATTGACGGTAGTTGGATTGCATTATTCCAAGTTACCGAAAAAGATGTGGATTCCTTGCAACTCATTAGTTTTTGCTTATCAGGTTTTGTTGGATGTAATTTTCAAAACTGATGGAATTTCTGTTGTTTGGAATTGCAATTTTGGATTAGTTTTAACAGAATACGTGCGATTCCAACTGGATTCTACACGTTTAATTGTTCTTGGTTCTTCTACAATTTTGGCTGATGTGTTTTATTTTATTCGTGATATTTGGGAAAAAGATTTACTCAATTCTTTGGCTCATTTTCTTGCAATTTGTCTTGGGTTTATAGTCGGAGTTATTTATTTCCGTCTCCGTTCGACCAAAAGAAAAAGTGTATTGTCAAATCGTTATTAAGAAGAGATTTGAGAAAAAGAAGATTTAATTTCTTTTTTTTTTTAAAAAAAAAACCAAAATTAAAATCAAAAAATCAAAAAATCATTTTTTTTTTCTTCAAATATATTTTAATTTTAATTTTAATTTTATTCATTTCGAATGTCTTCTTTTCATTCGAAAGCATTAAATCATCTTGCAAAAGCATTAGCATATTCAGATCCACCATCAAAACAACAAGTGGAATCTCTTATTTCATTATGTTCTGAGTATCAATCTGCACATTTAGACAAGAGGTGGACTAATTCTGTAATGGCATTGGCAAATTTTTTAAGGTTATCAAAGGGAATGTATCTTCATGAGATATTACCATTAATTTTAGGCAAAGTGAAGAAGGTTTTAGATTATCAATTACAGATTTTAAGTTTAGAAAAAATGGGTAAATAAAATTTATATTAAAATTCATTTATAAAATTAAAATTTATATTAAAATTAAATTCATTTACAAAATTAAAATTAAAATTAAAATTAAAATTAAATTCATTTATAAAATTAATATTAAAATTAAAATTAAATTCATTTATAAAATTAAATTCATTTATAAAATTAAAATTAAAATTAAAATTAAAATTAATATCAAAATTCATTTATAAAATTTAAATTAATATAAAATTAAAATTTAAATTAAAATTCATTTATAAAATTAAATTAAAATTCATTTATAAAATTAAAATTTAAATTAAAATTAAAATTAAAATTAAAATTAAAATTCATATTAAAATTAAAATTAAAATTAAAATTAAAATTAAAATTCATATCAAATTCATTTATAAAATTAAAATTAAAATTAAATTCATTTATAAAATTTATATTCATTTATAAAATTAAAATTAAATTCATTTATAAAATTTATATCAAATTCATTTATAAAATTAATATTAAATTTGAAATAGAAATGTTTATTGAGCGCATATTCGCCATTTTAATCGAAATTTCTCAGTTCAAAAACCCGAAACAAGATACAGAGAAAAACAAAGAAAACGAGAGCAACACAAAAACAGCAGGATCACACATCATTGATTTTATCATAAGCTCTCTTTCTTCATCATTAAAAAGAATCATACAAAAAACAGACACTTTAAAACTTTTGAAAGGAATAACAGAAAAACACGTTAAACAAGATAAAAAACAGCAAAAACAACGAGAAAAGAAGGAAAAGAAACAAGGAAAACACGAGAAAGATGAAGACGAAGATCAAGAGAAAGAGGAAGAGAAGAAAGATGATCAAGAAGAGAAGGAGAAAAACGAGGATCAAGAAAAAAAAGAGGATGAAAAAAAAGAGGATCAAGAAAAAAAGGAAGAGGATAAAGAAGATAGTGAGGAAGATGAAAAACAGGACGAAAAAGAAGACAAGGAAGATCGAGAGGAGAAAGAAAAGGACAACATAAACAGCGACAGCAAACGACACGAAGCACTAGGATTTGTGTCGGAATTTAACGCTAAGGAGATGAGTTTTGCAGCGTTTTTAGGCATTACTAACGCCCTTGCGACACAATCCGCAATGAACATGAACCACAAGCAACTTGGGACGTTGGTTCATATCTTGTTAAAAACAATAAAGGTTCTTGAAAGACTTAAAAAAATGGTGCTGTCAAGAATCACACAGACAACAGCAAGTCCGCGCAACGCAAGAAGGAAGTCGCAGAATCTGACACACAATGTGAAATGGTCAGAAGCGGCAAAGACAGTTGCGCAATTTGTTTCGCGGGGAATAACAACGCTGCGGAGCACAGTGGTAGAGATCTGCGGAAAACTTGTGGATCTTCCCCAGGATATTTGCCGGCCAAAAGAACGTGACAGGTTCGGTGATATTGCAGAACATATTCTCGCAGCAATACTTGGCCAGGCACGAGGTCAAAAGGCTCGGACAAAACACGGCCGCGCAAGACAGCTCAGTGCGGTTCTCGAGCTTATTGCCAAAAGCACAGGAAATCAGCCCGAACAGATGATGCGTTCGGTCACTGTTTTGTCCGAAATTCTTGCAGAAAATCGCAAGTTGGTTACCGTCCTCGGAACTAAGAAGGACGATAAAAACAGCGTCAATGCGGTTCTACACACCGCCATTAAATGCCTTTCGCTTGTTGGCCAAAGAGAAGCAAGGGTTTCCCGCGTTGTTGTTGATGCTCTAAAAACGTTTCTTGTTTCCACACCAAATCCTGCTTTTGTAGAACTTGCAAGTGATGAGATATGCGCTGTGTTTCGTGACGAAAGAACAGGATGGAACGTGCAGGGAATCTCTTCCTTCATCTCTTCTTTATCAAGTGAACTTTTTGGGAATTGGGGTCAACAATTGAGGACAGATACCCCCAAAGTTCCCGGCAACGCTCTTGTTAATATCGTTATTTTTCTCGGTAAATTGAGCTGTGAATTTGGATCTATTGCGGAGCTTGTGGCGATGGTGATCAAACTCCTGGTGTCCAGACTGTGCAATCCAAAACATCCCGTAGATGCGGTTATTGTGAATCAATTAACCCGAATTGCGCTTATTGAGGATGGACAAACCGCGCATCTCTCGAAAATACTGTCAGTATTCGAGACAATTATCAAGAACTCGGGAGATGACCGCACAAAAATTGCTCGCGATGAGATTCCCCAAGCACTTCTGCAGATCGCAGCACGTGTAAAGGCGCCAAGAGCAAAGAACAGGGTTTTGGTGCGTCTTGTCCAGCTTTTTATTCATAAATGCGAGGTTATTTCCCGAGAGGCAACAAAACAGGGCATTTCCTCCTCCGCAATGGCTGCTGATCTTGGCGTTCTTCTTCCTGCAATCGCAGCCGCAGTTAGTGGGTTCAGAGAGATGAAAAAAGCTCTTGCTCTTGAACCAACTTACTCCACATCCCGTCCTGCAATTAAATACAAGAAAATGTTCCGCAGCTTCTGGTTTTATTGCGTTCTTCACGGATTCGTTGTTGATGGTCTCTGGTTTCCAGAGTGGTTCGCTGCAATAACAACCGTTGCACAGAACATCCCTGCTCTTGCAAATCGCCATAAAGCTCATGGTCAACTTGAGATTGGCGAGGAACTCCATTCTATCCTCGATTCACACTCGAGCATTGGCGCACTCAAAGAACTCCGAGCCTCACTTATCGGTTTTCTCCCAAAAGAAGCTGCAATCATCGCAAAACTCCAATTTGCTCAATGCACTTATCTACTCGCTGTTTACCATCTAGAAACCCTCCGTGCAGAACACGGTGCTTTTCATGAATGCTTTGCCTATCTCGAAGATGAAGGCATCCAGAACAACCAGGAGCATTTCGCATGCATTAAATCAATTATCGATCGCGCATTCTCCCTTTTCCTAGGTTTTGTGGAGCGTCTCAATAGAGGCGAAAAACGAGATAATCTCCTTGATTACGAGGCACAATTTCTTCTTGTTAATTTCTGTTCCAGACTCAAACGAGTCCGTCTTGCTGCGTACAAATTTATCATACAACTTGTTCAGCGTTTCCCGCACATTCTTTGGTCGAAATGCTGTCTCCGAACCCTTCTCGATCTTCTTGAAGCAACTGCATATAGTTGTGAGATTGAGCAGATTCCTGTTCTTCGTTCTCTCGATTCTGTAGATTCCTATATCAAATCCGTTGATTACGATCCAAAAATTCCCAATTCGGGACAAACATCAACGCCACAAAACCAATCCTCGCAACTAACATCATCGCCAGATTCAAATTCAAAAACAAAATCAAAGTCAAAATCCAAAACAAAGAAACAGAAACCAAAGTCAAAACCCAAAAACAAGAAACAAAAATCAAAGCTCAAATCGAAAAACTCTGCCAAATCACTTGCTATCCCACAACAGCCACAATTACAGAATCAACCTCAGCTTAAACGCGGCACATCAACATCAAATTTGATGCAAATGCCACACTCGACATTAACATCTCCACTTGGTATTTCTGCAAATGGAATCAATTCCCAAGGTGTTGCGCGACTTCTTCTTGGAATTGGGCAAAATGCATATTCCGCTCCACAAGAAGAGCAAAAATTAAGCAAGTTCAAGCTACCCCATTCTCAACACACATTGGATCTTCTTGTGGGACTTAGCGTGCGAAAGGAGATGTACAACTCACTCAAAAAACTGTCAGCAGAATGGCTAAGAAAAGCCGTACAAATTGCACCTACTCAGATATTTTCTCTTACTCACGAATTCATCAACGATTTCATCGGTTCAAATTTTGTGATGTTGAAGCATCGTGGAGTTGGATTATTACTTGACATTATCGCTGAGACAATCAGTCCAGACGCACCTCAACCGACAAACCGATCCAAATCACAATCTAAAGTGGGGGATAGTCTCACGAGCGAATTTGTGTCTGCAGCTGAACTCAAGTCACGTTTTCTGGGTGAAATTGTAGGGATCCAACGCACTCTCGATTTTTTACACGCTACTCGGAATATCACAAATCTTTCAATCCCGCTCTCATTATCAGAACTTCTTTGCAAAGAACTCTCATCCCTTCTTTCCTCGAATCTAACCCCAAACAAACTTAACTCTGCAGATCTCGGTCCGCTCTTTATGAAGGCCGCAGCGTTTATTGTCGCTGAAAAACGTTTCGATGATGATCTTCTTCACTATATCTGTTGGGTTCCGCCCCATCTCTTCACATCTGATGCAATGTCAGTCGGCACTTTTGTTTGGTCTTGGATCGCTGCTGAGCGTCCTGATCTAGAAATACAAATGATGTCTGAGCTCAGCGCTGCTTGGGAACGAATAGCTAACCAACACGCAGGTATTTTCTATGTCGAATCCGATTTCGATCCAAATTCTGTACAAAGTCCTTTCTCAATGAATTGTTTCAGTGATGATGAAAATGAAGTTGAAAATTTAACAGAAAATCCTGTCAGAAATTTCCCCCAAAATGAAAATATAGAGCAAAATTCCCCTCTTGATCAAAACACAGATTTGATGGGAGACAAAAAAGACATCAAACAAGGATCAACTCCCAACGATCTTTCATCAGCATTTCTGAAAAACGCGAAACCGCACACATTGTGGATTCAGTTTCTCATTGAGAGATTTGAGGTTGTGCGGCGAAAAAACAAGCTTCTAATGCATGTTTTCCAGCGTATTCTGCAGCGTTCTTTTGCAGACCCACTCGGATTATCAAAGCGGCAAGAATGTTTCCCAGCACGAATGCAACTTGCCTTACTTGGACTCAAATATGTCCAAGGAGATTACATGGCATCACGTCCAGCAAAAATGCTTCTGAGAAAATGGATTTATCGAACAATTCTCGATTGGTTCAGTTTGAGACCCATTTGGCACACATTGGAAACAAAATCTTCAATGCAGAAAACGCTTGGGATCCTAACCGAACTTGCACAAACATTCCAACAAGAATCACTTGTTGTCAACTCATTCAAAAAGGATTATCTTGCGCAATCGCCGATCAAAGAGCGTCGAGACAACGATGCAAACATAAACACACCGCTTATTGGAGGAACCTCATTTGATGCTGATAATCTCCTCGGCTTCGAAAATATGGGTGTTGATCCACAAACAACGCAATCAAACCCGCAGAACTATTTCACGGTTACAAGCTCATCTCTCTCTGTTGTCATGTCAGTGACAAAAACAATGTCCATGAACAAACGTTTCCAGGACAACGCAATGCTTGATGAGACAAGTCTCCGCAACATCCAGCGCCAGATCTCCGAAATGCGCGGCGTTCTCAAACTCATCAAACTCATCCTCTTCTTTTTGGGTGATGAGATTGAGCGAATCTCAGTATGGTTCAATCCTCGACAAGATCCCGAACTGCAATTTCCTGATGAAAAAAAATATGTTCCTGATTACGTAGCATTGTCTACACGCGGTGGCTCAGAATTGAAGAAAATGGTCACAAGTGCGTGGCAAATCAATCCTGCGTTGGCAGTTAGTCTTTCATCGCGTCTGAATATTCCTCTCATACATGACACTCTTCGAAGAATGGTTCGTGAGCATCCACTCGCAGTTTGCCATCTACATGACGCCTTTCAATTTCTTGTTGACGAACGTTCCGTTACAGAAGACATCCCCGAACTCCACAATCTTGTTTTTTTCCCGCCAGTATCCCCTGCTCTTGCTCTTTCCCTTCTCGTAAAACCCTTCTCTTCTCACAGTCTCGTTGCTCAATACGCCACTCATGTTCTCGCAAGTTTTGAGCCTCAAATGATAATTTTTTTCCTCCCACAAATTGTCCAATCTCTTCGTTACGACCGTTCAGGATTTGTCTTCAAATTTCTTCTCGAAGCAGCTTCAAAATCGTTTCTTGTCGCTCACCAACTCATCTGGAATTGCCAAGCAGAAAGCCAATCAACAACAGTGCGTCCCAATGATGTTCTCAAGCCTCTTGCCTTGCGTCTCATCTCAGAAATCACCTCTTCCTTTACTCTTCAACAGGCATATCTTTATCAGAGCGAATTTTCCTTCATTAACAGATTCACACACATTTCAGGCATTCTCAAACCTTTCAAAACAAAACAGGAACGAAAAGCCAAAATTCGCGAGCAACTCAAATTAATTCAAATAGTCCCCAATCTCTATCTCCCCACAAATCCCGAATCCCGCGTAGTCAGAATTCATTGTGATAGCGGCATTCCTCTTCCCAGTCACGCAAAGGTTCCTATTATGGTTACTTTCCGTGTTCAGTACATTTCTATTGCCGAACAGATGCGTGAAATTGCTTCTTTTGAACCGCCTAAAGATTTTCGTTTCTCTCAAAACTCATTACTTGTTGATATTCCCGATGATCCGAATCAAGAAAAGCCCAATCACATCAAAAACAATTCAAATATTTCTTCTGAACATGACCGTTCACACGAGAAGAGTCTTGATGCTGATAAAAGTCATCATTCCGAAACTCAAAATCTGTCCAATATTTCTGATATTACTGATAATTCCAATTTGGATAATTATGCTCATCATCGTTCTCAATCTTTGGTTGTTGATAAGAATTTTATCAAGGATAACCCTGATTTGGATTTCAAAAATATTGATGAAGATCCACTTGAAATGAAGAGAGACAGTAATTTATCTATTGATCAAGAGAAGCAAGTTGGTAATAATTTTGCTAATATGCAATCTCAGACCAAGAGGAGAGAATTTGATCAAAAATGTATTTTCAAGTCTGGAGATGATATTCGTCAAGTAATTTGGAAAAATATTTATATAAACTTTTATTTCCAAACATGAAAACATTTATTTAAAAATTTATTTACAAACATGAAAATATTTAAAAATTTATTTATTTACAAATTTATTTACAAATTTATTTACAAATTTATTTACAAATTTATTTACAAATTTATTTATAAATTTATTTATAAATTTATTTAAAATTTATTTAAAAATTTATTTAAAATTTATTTACAAATTTATTTATAAAATTTATTTCAAAATTTATTTATAAATTTATTTACAAATTTATTTACAAATTTATTTACAAATTTATTTACAAATTTATTTACAAATTTATTTACAAATTTATTTACAAATTTATTTACAAATTTATTTACAAATTTATTTACAAATTTATTTTAAAAATTTATTTATAAATTTATTTACAAATTTATTTTTACAAATTTATTTACAAATTTATTTACAAATTTATTTACAAATTTATTTACAAATTTATTTACAAATTTATTTACAAATTTTTTACAAATTTATTTTACAAATTTATTTATAAATTTATTTATAAATTTATTTACAAATTTATTTATAAATTTATTTTACAAATTTTATTTTAAAATTTATTTACAAATTTATTTAAAAATTTATTTAAAATTTATTTACAAATTTATTTACAAATTTATTTAAAATTTATTTACAAATTTATTTACAAATTTATTTATAAATTTATTTACAAATTTATTTACAAATTTACTTATAAATTTATTTACAAATTTATTTATAAATTTATTTATAAATTTATTTATAAATTTATTTAAAATTTATTTTTTAAATTTATTTTTAAAATTTATTTACAAATTTATTTTAAAATTTATTTACAAAATTTATTTATAAATTTATAAATTTATTTACAAATTTATTTATAAAATTTATTTATAAATTTATTTTAAAAATTTATTTTACAAATTTATTTACAAATTTATTTTACAAATTTATTTAAAATTTATTTATAAATTTATTTAAAAATTTATTTACAAATTTATTTACAAATTTATTTATAAATTTATTTACAAAATTTATTTTATAAATTTATTTACAAATTTATTTATAAATTTATTTACAAATTTATTTAAAATTTATTTAAAAATTTATTTACAAATTATTTTAAAATTTATTTATAAATTTATTTTACAAATTTATTTACAAAATTTATTTATAAAATTTATTTACAAATTTATTTACAAATTTATTTACAAATTTATTTATAAATTTATTTACAAATTTATTTACAAATTTATTTAAAATTTATTTAAAAATTTATTTACAAATTTATTTACAAATTTATTTACAAATTTATTTACAAATTTATTTAAAAATTTATTTATAAATTTATTTAAAAATTTATTTACAAATTTATTTAAAAATTTATTTACAAATTTATTTACAAATTTATTTATAAAAATTTAATAGGATATGCTTGCTCTGCAAATCATCTCTTTCGTACAAAAAATTCTCAAATCAGTAAACTTAAAATTATTCTTATATCCATATAAAGTAATAGCAACTGGAGATGGATGTGGAATCATAGAATGTGTTAAAAACTCAAAATCAAGAGATCAATTAGGAAAAGAAACAGAAGGAAGTTTATTCGAACATTTCAAAAACAAATACGGACATGAAGATTCACCAAGTTTTAGACAAGCAAGAAACAATTTTATCGAGAGCATGGCAGCTTATTCAGTAGCAAGTTTCCTTCTCCAAATCAAAGATCGACACAACGGAAATATTATGGTTGACAATCAAGGACATGTAATTCACATTGATTTCGGTTTCATTTTCGATATATCACCAGGAGGTGACATGAAATTTGAAAGAGCTCCTTTTAAACTTTCTCACGAAATGATCCAAATAATGGGCGGTTCAATTGATGCAGAACCTTTTAAACAATTTATGGATTACTGTTGTCGTGCTTATTTGGCTTTACGTCCTCATATGAAAAGTTTTCTTGCTATGGTTTCTCTTATGTTTGATACTGGTCTTCCTTGTTTTAAAGAAAATACTCTTAAAAATTTTAGAGAGAGATTTACTCCTGATAAAACTCCTCGTGAAGCTGCTCAATTTATGATTTTTAAAATTAATGAATCTTTTAATCAATATTCCACTTTGATTTATGATCAATTTCAAGCTTGGCAAAATGGAATTGCTTTTTAAATTTCTCAATAAATTCAATTTTAATTTTGATTTTATTTTTAATTTTAATTTTAATTTTAATTTTAATTTTTAATTTTAATTTTAATTTAATTTTAATTTTAATTTTAATTTTAATTTTAATTTTAATTTTAATTTTAATTTTAATTTTAATTTTAATTTTAAATTTAATTTTAATTTTTAATTTTAATTTTAATTTTAATTTTAATTTTAATTTTAATTTTAATTTTAATTTTAATTTTAATTTTAATTTTAATTTTAATTTTGATTTGAATTTTAATTTTAATTTTAATTTTAATTTTAATTTTAATTTTAATTTTAATTTTTAATTTTAATTTTAATTTTAATTTTAATTTTAATTTTTAATTTTTAATAATTAAATTTTAATTTTAATTTTAATTTTAATTTTAATTTTAATTTTAATTTTAATTTTAATTTTAATTTTAATTTTAATTTTAATTTTTAATTTTAAATTTTAATTTTAATTTTAATTTTAATTTTAATTTTAATTTTAATTTTAATTTTAATTTTAATTTTAATTTTAATTTTAATTTTATAAATCAATTTCAAATCAATTCAAAAAAATAAATTTAAAAATAAAAATAAATTTCATTTCAAATCAATTTAAAAAAAATAAAACTAAATTTCAATCCAAAAAAAAAAAAAAAAAAAAATTAAGAAAAAAATTTCCAATCAAATGACAGTAAGAAATTTCTTTAATTTTGAAGCAGGAATTTTAACAGAAATAAAATAAAGAACCCAACAATTAGCTTGTCTCATAAAATGCCATTCAGAATCTTCAGTATTAACAGAAACGAAATTTTGTTGAGAAGTAACATTCGCAGTTTTTTGAGCTAATTGACGCCCAAGAAAAATAGATTCAGCAACTTTATAACGAACAGTATTTAAACCGACACTGTTTTCAAGAAGAAAAGTGACTCTCACTGTATCTTCTGATTGAACAGGTATTGGTGGTACATCGCTTGTGTAAATCGAAATGTGTGACGAATTCTCTTTCGATGATTTGCGCACTTTAATATCAAAAAATGCATGTTCTCCAAAATCATTTAACGCTAAAATTCCATGCCAAAAAAATGATTTATTTGTCATAATTAATTGTTTTTTTTTTTTTTATTTTAAAAAAAGAAGAAAAAAATGAAAATGAAAAATTTAAAAAAAATTTTATTTTCTCCTTTTGTTTTTTTGTTTTTTCTCCTTTTGTTTTTTTCTTCTTTTTTTTTTTGATCTTATTTAAATAAAAAACAAAACAAAATAATTAAAAAACAAAACAAATTGAATTGATCAAAAGTAAATTATTATTAAAAAAATGTTTTTTTAATTTTATTTTTTTTATCGTTTTCATTTTTTTTCATTTTTTTTTTACCCTTAATTTCTTTTTATTTTGTTTACACTTAATCAAAACAAATTGATCTTTTCTTCTTTTTTTTTTTCTGATAATTTCTTTTCATTTCTTTACTTTACATTTAATTTTACACTTTTTCCCTTTTTTTTTTAATTTTGATTTTATAATTTTATAATTTTATAATTTTAAACAATTTCTAATTTAAATGTCACAATCACAACAATTAATTTTAAAACAACAAGAAAAAATACAAAATTTAAATGCAAAAATCCAAAACTTAGAAAACGAAAAACAAGGAATTTTAGAATCAAGTCAAAAACAAAACAAATTAGAAAAAAAACTTACAAAAACACAAAATAAACTAAAAGATATAACTTCACAATGTAATAAACTAAGAACCGACTTAAAAGAAGCAAAAGACAATTTAACCAAAACAAAAGCAAAGCCAGAATCAAAAGAAATTGAGCTCAAAAAATGGTCTCTTAATGAACATAAAGAAGAAATTAAAAAATTACAATCAAAACTCGAAAAAATTTATCAAAAAAAAAAACAACTTCAAATCGAACAACAAAAAGAAAATTTGGATGAAAAAATCGAACAACTTCAAAACAATCTTAAGGATTTTGATTCTAAATGTGATTCTCTTGAAAACCAAATTCTTGCGAATAACAAAAAGATTGAAAATTCAATTCTTAAAAAAAACAACAATCAGATCCAAAATTTACTCACTGAAAAATACAATTATATTTGTTTAAAAACTAAAATTAACCATGAAAATGATCTTTTGAAGAAAAAAGGTGTTACTCAAACAGACCATTCTTCTCAAGAGAAATTATCTTCCTTGAGAATTCAACTTAAACAAAAAATTGAAGAGCAAAATAAACTTCTTCATCAACTTTTTAGATTGAAAACTTCTACTGTTTCTGAAGATATGATAACAACTGCTGAAGAGTTTACTGAAAATTTAGTTGATATTTCAGAAATTGATTTTTCAGAGTTTTCTGAGAATGATTTAGAAGTAAATTGAATTAAATTTAAATTAAAATTAAAATTAAAATTCTTTTATAAAATTAAAATTCTTTTAGGAATCAGATTCAGAAGCAAAACATAAACATTATCAAAGAGTAACTGCTTCTCCTTTCTCAAAAAACCTTCTTTCAAGAACATCTTCTTTAAAACCTCCAAAATCTCCAGATTTTCAGTAAATTTTATTATTTTTATTATTTTTATTATTTTAGTTTATTTATTTCTTTTATATTAGATCAGAAAATACTAAATCGGAAAATTTATCTGAAAATGAAAAATCATCACCAGAAAAACCTACATTAGAAAAAAATGATGTTCGTTTTTATTTTTATTCTTATTTTTATTTTTATTCTGCTTTTATTAAATTCTTATTTTCTATATTTATTATTACTTAAAGATTCAAGAAGAAAAACTTAATGAAATTGATAATCTTCAAAAGCTTTTCAAAGTTCCAATTGCCATTGATTATTTTAAAGAATACTTGATCCAACAATTAAATCAAGAAAACTTATTATTCTATCTTGAAGTTTCAGAATTTGAAAAATTGAAAAATGACAAAGATGTAAAAAACAAAAATAATCATAAAAATTGTTCCTTCTTTTTCTTTTAAATAATTCAATTCTAATCATTTTTAAAAATAGAAAATGGAAAAAATAGGAAAACATATTTTTGAAAAATATGTTAAACCTGGATCTTTATTCGAAATTAATATTGAATCAAAAACAAGAAAAACTATTATTACATCTGTTAAAAATGGAAGTTTCAATCCAAATCTTTTCCAAGAAGTAAAAACAAAACAAAAAAAAACAAAACAAAATCGGATAAAAATTTTTATTTTAATTTTTTTAAAAAAAAAAAAACCAAAACAAGGCAAAACAAACTGTTTTTCAACATATGGATCATGACAACTTTGGTCCATTTAAACAATCACAAATTTATTCTGAATTAATTACAAAAATGTCTGCTGGAGCAACTTATGAAATTTTCTCTCCAATTAAAGCTGTAACAAAATTAACAAACAAAATTTCATCTATTTTATTTATTTATTTATTAATTATCATTCCCTTTTTCTTTTTCTTTATTCAAAATTAAAGGCAACAATACTTTCTAAAACAAAAGATGAAACTTTTCTCAATTATGGTTCAAAATTCAAAAGCAAAGCAAGACATCCAAATTTAGTTTCAGAAAAATTAATGGAACATGTGATTGATTTATGTGATTGTTTCTATTCTGAAGTAGCAGAAAATCTTGATTGTGAACTTGTTTCCAGTTCAATTCCATTCAAAAGATTTTGTATGGAAACAACAGAACTCCAAAAAGTAAAAGAAAACAAAAGAAAATTAAAAGAAATTAAAATTAAAATTAAAATCAAAATTTAAAATTAAAATTTTTTTAAAATCGAAAATTAAAAGGTGAGATTAAATGGTTTAACTCGAGAACAACAACTTTCTTTCTTTATAAATATTTATAATGTTCTTACTTTCCATTCAGTAATTCTAAATGGAGCACCAGTTGATAAAAGCTCTAAAACTCAATTTACAAGCCAAAATAAATATAATATTGGAGGATATTCATTTTCACTTAAAGATATCAAATACGGTATACTAAGAGGAAACAAGATCAAAAAATCAAGAGGAGAATCGAAATACTTTAAATCAAATGATAAAAGATCTGCAATCGCAATTTCTCTTGTTGAACCTCGTTTTTATTTTGCTTTGACAACTTTGAATATGTATAGTTCTCCTTTAAGAGTTTTTTATCCAAATTGGTTTGAAAGAGAACTTCAATCAATTACACAATATCAAGCTTTAAAACATGTTTTTGTTTCTGAAAAAAACAAAAGAGTAAATTAAATTTAAAAATAATCAAAAACATGAAATTTAAAAAAAAATTTCCTAAAAATAATCAAAAACATGAAATTTAAATCAAAAAAAAAAATATTCATTTCTTTCTTTTTTTTTTTTGTCTAGATTTCTGTTTCTCCAGTTTTTGAAGAATTAGCTTTTGATTATGGAAAAAATCAAACTCAACTTATTTTATGGTTAACTGGTTATCTTCCTCAAAAAATTTCAGATCTTATTTTAAATTCACCAAATTCTTTTTCTTTGAAATTTAGTGGAGAACCAACAATTCCAGTATTTTTGTTTGATGGAAAATATTCATCAAGTCCAGAAAAAAATAATTAAATTTTTCAATTTTTTTTTTTAAAAAAAAAGAAAATCTGGAATTAGTTAAATTGGATCAATATTTTAATTTCTTTTCTCAATTTTCTTTTTCTTTTCTTTTTTGTGATTACCTTTTAATTTCGATTTTTTGATTTTTTGATTTTTTAATTGGGAAAAAAACAAAAAAAAAGAAAATTAATCAATAAATAAATAAGAACAAAAATAATAAGAAAATTAAGTTTTTAAGTTTTTTTTCTTTTTATTTTTTTTTGATTAAGATAAAAATGGAAAAAATTTTTATTTTTTCATTTTTCATTTTTTTTCTTTTTTTTTAAAAATTTTTTTAAAACAAAAAATAAAATGTCTTTATTAAAAAATTTATTTAAATTAAATTTAAAAAGAATTAAGGATCAAAAATTATTTTCTTTTTATTTTTCAACTTCTTCAAATCAAAAAAAATTACAAGAATTATGGAAAGAAAGAGAAAACCAACAAGTTTGTTATTTAAATTTAAAATTAATTTATTAAAATTATTAAAATTTTTTAAAAATTTTTTTAAACAAAAAAAAAATAAGTCAAACAAAATTCAATCTTTTATTTCCTTTTCTAAATTATTTTTAAATTCTTATTCTAAATGGAATCCTAATTTAAAATCTTTTCAAAAAAATGAAGAAAATTTTCAAAAAAATTCAAAAAAATTAAATAATAAAGAAGAATTTATTAAAATTATTCAAAAAGATTTAATTCATCCAGTTGATCTTATTAGTGAAGTTATTCATTATATTAATATATTTTGTTATGAAATTTTAGGTTTGAATAAGAAAAAAATTTAATTGAAAACAGAATATTTTTATTTTTATTATTTTTATTATTTTTCAGTTAAATTTAAATTTAAATTAGATGATCAAGAAAAAAACAAATTTCTTGAACCTCCTTTAAAATCAAAAAATAGAATTGAAAAAATTCAAAAAGAATCTCTTTCTTTTAATGAATATTCTTTGAATTCTCAATTTCAAATTGGAATTTCTTTAGAAATGACAAAAATATTATCAAAATCTTTTTATAACCAAGATTTATTTCTTCATTTAAATTTATTTGATTCAATTTGTTATTTATTTGAAATTTCTAATAATTTAATTTCAAAATTTTTAGAAGAAAAAGTAAATTATTTAATTCTTTTTAAAAAATTTTTAATAATTTTAAAAAAATTTTGTTTTTAATTTGAAAATAGATTGAAAATGAATCTACTGAATATTGTGAAATTTATTATCTTGTTGATTTTATAATGAATTCTATTCTGGAAATTTATTCAAATTTTCTTGAATCTCAAAATGAATTTCAAAATCCATTTTTTAAAATAAATAGACTTTTTACTGAATATAAATTAATAGAAAATTTAGAAAGTAAATTATCAATAATTATTAATAATCAAAAATCAAATTTACTTATTATTTTTATTTAATAGTTTTATTGAAAAATATCAAAGAAATTGAATCAAAATTTAATGTTACAATTCAATTTTATGATTTACATTTATGTGTTCTTGATTTTTTTAGAATGATAAATCAAAAATATTCAATTCCCGAAAATCAAATTAAATCTCTTATTTCATTAGCTTTTTCAAATTTAAAACCACCACCAAATTCTTTACCTCATTTCGAACATTTATTTTTATTTAGTCAAAATAAAATAACAAAATTTTCCAAAATGTTTAATTATTTTGAAATTGAAATTGAAAATGAAAATCAAAATCAAAATCAAAATGAAAATGAAAATCAAAATCAAAATCAAAATCAAAATGAAAATGAAAATGAAAATCAAAATCAAAATGAAAATCAAATCAAAATCAAAATGAAATTGAAAATCAAAATGAAAATGAAAATCAAAATGAAAATCAAAATGAAAATGAAATTGAAAATGAAAATCAAAATCAAAATCAAAATGAAAATGAAAATGAAAATCAAAATCAAAATGAAAATCAAAATCAAAATGAAAATCAAAATCAAAATCAAAATCAAAATGAAAATCAAATTCAAATTAAAAATCAAAATGAAAATGAAAATGAAAATGAAAATCAAAAATGAAAATGAAAATGAAAATGAAAATGAAAATCAAAATGAAAATTTAAAAATCAAAAATAAAAAATTGAAAATGAAAATGAAAATCAAAAAAAAATCAAAATCAAAATCAAATCAAAATCAAAATCAAAATCAAAATCAAAATGAAAATCAAAATCAAAATGAAAATCAAAAATCAAAATCAAAATCAAAATGAAAATCAAAATCAAAATGAAAATGAAAATCAAAATCAAAATCAAAATCAAAATCAAAATCAAAATCAAAATCAAAATCAAAATCAAATTGAAAATCAAAATCAAAATCAAAATCAAAATGAAAATCAAATGAAAATCAAAATGAAAATTTAATAAAAAAATGATAGTTCAAAATCAAAATGAAAATTGAAAAAAAATCAAAATCAAAAAAAACAAAATTTCAAAATCAAAAATCAAAATCAAAATCAAAATCAAAATATAAATTTAATAAATGAAAATTTAATAAAAAGATGATGGTTCTTTTATTGAAAAATATCCATTTCTTTAAAAACAATTTTTTCACGAATTTGAAAACTCTTTAGAAAAATATCCATTTCCAAATTAATAACTGATTATTTTTGATTTTTGCTTTGGGCTTCAATTACTTTTCCTTCAAGAACTTTTGAAAGTTTAAAAAAATTTAAATTTTTTAATTCAAAAAATCCTCAAAATCCAAAAAAAAGTAAGATATTTAAAAATAATAATAAAAATATTTAGTTTATTATTTTTTTTATTCTTTAGTAATTAGAAGATTACCTGAACCTATTCCCTTTGAAGAAAATGACATGTTCTCAAATATTGAAATTTTTGATACAATTAATTATAAACTTAAAATATTTCAAAAACAATTCAAAATTAACTCTTATGCAAATATAGTTTGTAATCCAAAAATTGAACAGATATTTCATTTATTAAATCACATTTATGAAATTGCAATTCAAAATAAGAGCCAAGATAAGAGTCAAGATAAAGATCAAACCAATTTAAATTCTCAATTAGTATCATCAATAAAAAACAAAAAAACAGAAAAGAATATAAAATATTCAAATCAAATTGATTATGGATTAGCAATATGTCACCGAATAATTGATTCATTACTAAATATATTTAATGACAAATATAACCCAACAGAATCAAATCAAAAATCAAGAGATTATATTTTAAATTTTAATTGTGAATTACAATTTTTTGTTCTTAATTTTTTCTCTGATTTGATTTTACGTAAATTACTTTATGTTCATAACCTAAATTTATGGAATACATTGTTTTCTAAATATTTCTATTACAGAGTTAACGAGGTAATAATTTAAATATAAAATTTCAAATTTTAAATTTTAATTCTAATTTTAATTTTAATTTTAATAGAATTTAAAGGATAATCAATTACATCCAGTTATGTTTCCAAGATCTTCAAAATTTTCTTTTCCAATTTTTTTATTTATCTTCCCAAGAAGGAAATTTATCAAAAGAACAAATCCAAATTCTTCTTCAATTTTGCCATCAAAATCATTCCAATATAGAAACATTACTTCATCTTTTACGTTTATTAATGAATGTTTTGTTGTTAAGATCGAATGAAGTAACAAATTTAATACAAACTTCTGGAATAGACAATACTCTTTACAGAATTATCCAAGATTTACAACAAATACATATGGAAAATATTGGAAATAAACAAGAGTCATTTCCTTATCATTTCCCAACTTTTATTAAATTAAGATATTTGCTTTTGGAATTGTTGAATATTTTAATAGAAAAAATTTGCAAAGAACAAATTGTTAAAAATACAAAATCAGCGATAATAACACTTTGCAAAATTTTAAAGCCTTTATCAAATCTAGTGGTTGAAGCTGAAACAAGACAATTTGCACTCAAACATATTCAGAATATCCTTTTTACAATCGATGAGAATTTACAATCAGATGCCATATTAATTTTTGAAGAAGTTATTAGTTTGATTGTTCGACTTAAAGATAAAAAAATCTCAATTTTAAATGGTGAAAATCAAAATAATCAAATAGAAAACGCTCAAATTATCCAAAAAATTTTGCAAAAAATTTCAAATATTCTCAAACAAAAACCAAAACCTCTTCAAAATATCCTCATCAAATCTGGAATATTTGATTTGTTAATATCTCTTATTCAACATCAAAATATCGGAAATATTTTGGTTATTGATGTTCTTGATCTGCTTAAAAGTCTATTTCATAAAAGTAGAAAAACTCCACAAATGTTTAAAGAAAAAATTGGTTCTCAAAAATTTGCAGAATCTATATTGATTGCAGAAAATGAAAAACCAAGAGAAGAAATATATAAAATATTGCTGGATATGATGGTTGAAGAAGGAGGATTTGAAATGGAAAGCAATTTTATTATTCAAAATCCAGAAATTGTAACAATAATATTCCATGTTTTTGCAATAAAAGGGAACGAATTTCTTCCTAGTATTCTGGATACATTTTGCGAACTTTGCGAAAAATCAGTTCATAATAGAGCATGTTGTTCAAATGTGGGATTGATTTCATTTTTAGTTAAATTAATCCCAATATTTAGTGATAATCAAAATACTCAAATCAAAATTACAAAATTGATTGGTATTATTGGTTCTCAAAGAGTTATTGTTAAGGAATTAAAACTCTTTTTTTCTCTTCTTAAAAGTTTACCTGGAAATTTCAGACCTCCTTATTCAGCATTAATTTTATCTGCAATGAAACAAATGTCTCAAAAACAAGAAGAAGGTCCAAAAGTTTTTTTCAATTTCAAATCCAAAAATGCAAGTTTATCAATCCCAAAAATACCCAAATGGCCTCAAAAAGGTTATTCTTTTTGTACATGGATTCGATTTGAAACTTTCCAAGATTCATTTAATCAAAAATCTCAATCATACCAACATCTTTTGTTTTATTTTTATAATGATAAATCTCAAGGAATTGAATCACTTTTTCGCACTTCGGAAGATGAAATTAACACAAATAAACAACAACAAATAACAACGATAACAACAACAATCCCACAAAATACTTATAATGATTCAGTAATTTTCCCACTTGATTCAAATTTGGAAAATGATAATGATAATTATAATTATAATATTTCTGGAATAAATGATTCTATTACAAAAACAAAATCAATTTCGACAAAACACACAATTTCTTTTGTACTTCGAATATCATCAAATGCAAATCAAACAGAATTCATTCAAATACCGTTTGAAATTGATTTGCGAAAATGGTATTTTGTTTCCATTATTCACACACCATCCAGATGGTCTTCAACAGCAGAAGTCAAACTTTTTCTGAATGGGAAATTCATAAACTCTAGTTTTCTAAAATATCCCAAATTGCAAAATCTTTCAAATAACATTATCGGAAATAAACTTGATGGAGGAGAATCTTTTCTTGGACAAATAGGAACTATTTATTTCTTCAACGATGGATTATCACAAACACAAATTGAGGAAATTTATCAACTTGGACCAAAGTATATGTATTCGTTTCATCCATCTGAATTGAATGAAAGTTTTGGTAAATTGTGGAAGAAATTTAGTATTTTTGATGGAGAATTAAATAGCAAAATTTTCTTGAATTATAATATCAAAGCAAGCAATGATATTCATTGTTTTGATCAATCTCCACAAGTAAGAAAAGACCAACAAGATAAAGCAAAGTTATCGGGAATGTTTAAGTGTATTACAACAAGTATTTACGATATAGTTTATTGTATTGGAGGTGTTAAGGTGTTTTTCCCTTTGATTATCCAGTTAGATCAACCTATCGGAACACCAGAAAATATCAATTTTGGAAAATTAAAGGAAATGCAAAATATCGATTATTCAATTGATCCTGAACTATCAAAACAAATTTTCGATATCATTGTGGATATTTTGGTTCATAGCTCCTCAAACCAAGAAGATATGGTCCGTTCAGATGGTTTTGCTATTATAAGCTTTCTGTTTAAAAATATAAACTCAAAATATATTACATATTCAATAATTGAATCAACAAAAAGATTGATTTTAACAGTTCAAAACTCAGCATTTCTTAAAGATTTGATTGAAAATTTCATATTGAATTATGACCATTGGATTTACAGTGATTTTGAAATTCAAAAAGAATTGATCGACATCATCAAAATGATAAATTCTTCTCAAAAAAATTTCAACAAAAATAATAATAATAATAACAATTATAAAACACAAAATAATGATGAACAGTATATTGACTACACAATCAAAATTCAGGATTTAATTGATATTATTCAGTTCTATTTTTGGAAAAAACCACAAAAATTTTCAAGAGCTAAAATTCAAGAAAAATATCATCCAGTAACAGGAGAAATAATCTCAAAAAGACCAAACGAAACCCAAATTGAAAATCTTCGGAAAGAATACTTGCATTTAATCAGAAGTAACAATGAATATCAATTATGATCCAAAAAATTTAATATCATTACTAAAAAATTGTTTTGTGATTAAAGATAATGATATGATCTTAAACTTTTTGGAACAAATCCAGAGAATGTTTCTTCATAACTTTGAAAATTGCGTGAGATTATTAGAGGAAAATCATTTTATGGATCCATTTATAGCACTAATTAATTCCAGTAATCAAGAAGTTGGGGAATTTTGTTTGAAAATATTATGTCAATTACATCACCAATGCTTGAAATATCAAAGAGAACAAAAAATAAAAAATCAATCACATAGAAACGAATCTCCATCAACACCTCCTCAACATGGTTTAGGCAAATCAGCTGAAAGTCCAAAAATGAAAAATTATATAAAGGATGATAGCGATAATAATATTTGCGGCAAATTACATTCTCGATTCTCAACAAAATCAGGAGTTCAAGTTTTTCTTGGAGTTGTTATTAAATTGGAATTTACAGAGATTGTTTCCTCTCTTCTTTTTTTTGTTTTAACAGGAAATGACTTAGTAATTCAGAAAATAGAAAAAAAAGCAGAAGCTCCAAGAATTATCAATATATATTTCCTTCAAGTTTTGTTCCATATGATCCATCAATCTCGAAATGAAGTTGGGATTGCATCATTGAAAATTCTTTTATGGATGTTCAAAAAAAACAAATTAAATCGAGAAATCGTCATTCAACAAACCAAATTGGCCACAAATATTTTTATATTCCTTTTCATTTGATGCATTGCAATATTCTTTTGAAAATCAAAATGAAAATCAAAACCGTCCTCTTTCAGAAATCAATAATTATATTTTCAAGATATTTGGAGTAATTCTTGTACCTTTATTATTGGAGAATGATATTTTCATTCAGCAATTAGAAAAGGTTCTTCTCTCAATCAATTTGTTTTTCATTAAAACTCCGAAAGCAAAAGATGTCACAACTAATTTATTTTTTAAATCAATTTTGAAAATATTTGACAAAAAAATAAAAGCAGCTATCCAAGAAGAATTAGAACAAATAGATGATCAAGAGAAAAATCAAAATATTCAAAACGAAATCAAATTACAAGCAGTTTCCAAATGGAAAAACAACCCAAATTTCATGTTGAATATCCAGCATTTAATTAAATCTATTGGATATTACGCACTTTTTATTGAGAAAAAGAAAAAATAAGTCACAGTTTGACTTCAGAAAACATTGCTCAAGAATTAAGACCATTATCAAAGCTGCGTTCATCTTATTCTTTGAGAATAGACAGAAAAACACAGGAAACTGTTTCTCATCGAAAATTGCAAACATCACAAAAAAGAAGCACTTTATCGAAACTTCTTAAGAAAAGAAAAGATGATAATTATGATGGTGATGATGATGAACAAAAATTGAAAAACCAAGATATTCAGTTGGGGAAATACTACAGAAAAATACCCAAAACAAAGAAATGGGAAGATGAAGATTTGGTAATTGAACTTTTGAATGTGATCAAGCAAGTTCATATTTTTGAAGAATCCATGACTTATCAAGATGGGAAGCTATTAGTTGATGTTTATAACATAATGCTCCAACTTATATTGATTCTGATTGAAAAATCTGATGAATTCAAAATAGTTCAGTATCTCAGCGACTTCCAAGATCTTTTCATTTTTTCGAAGTTATTCATCCCAACAGATGGAGAGAATTACAATTTGCAGTTCCCATTAAACACGATAAACTCTTCGTGTTGGAAAGATGGGATTTTGTTTACATTATACAAATTATTTCGATATGTAATTTCCCAAGAAATACCGCAAAAACAGAATCCAAAAAATTTAAATATCCTCCAAACAATTACAAATACAAATGATAGTGTTGATACCGATACAAAACAAGAAAAGAATACAGATTCGTTCTCTCCAGTGAATCTAACTAAATACGAAACACTTATTTATTTTATCCAGACACTATTTAGAGATTGTTGGGGATTTTTGTCCAGTATGCTAGTTGATGAGAAAGAAGAGCTATTGGTTGGCATTCAAGATATAAATGATTTACCTACTAAATTTGTTTATCATCAATATCGGATCAATGAAAATGCAAAATGGAAAATCATTTTGAATGAGAAGATATTCCCAGAATATTCAAAATTTGTCAATCAGAGACAACAAGAAAAAATTACTCAAATTATGGAATTTAACCAAAAAATGGGAAATATGAGACTTGAGCAAGAAGGTGAAGAAAGTAAATTATTTAGTGCAAGTCAAAAAACACAGAAAAAAATTGTTCAATGGAGCGACACAGTATATAGAGGCGAAAAACAGAGAATCAAACAGATATATGCCGATTATATTCGCAAAAAATAGATATATCCAAAAGAAATGGCGAGAAATATTGCGAAGTCTTACTAACGAAAGAGGTCCTTGGGGAAATCAAGATCAAGACCAGCAAAAAGAAAAGCACTGGAAGATTGATAAAATTGAAGACAACTCGCGAAGAAGGAAAAAAATGAAAATTAATTACCATTTTGATTCACATTTTGAAGCCTCAATAAGAAGAGACAAAGGAACAGAAACTGAAATGGAACGGTTAATAAAAGAGCACCAACAAAGAATTCGAGTTTCTGACAAGTTCAAATCAATCACATCAGGAATACAAATGATCCCAGAATACAAAACAAAAGAAAACAGTGCATTCTCAAAAAATATTGATGAGAATGATATTTCCGAAAAAAGTTCCTTTGATTTATATTCTGAGTCTCAACAATCCAACCAAATGAATAATATGGATTCAACACAAAAAAAAGAGGCAATTATTTTTCATGGCAATTGCGAAATGATTAAACCTCTTGCCATTTTAAAGGGAGCCTTGGAAATCTCAGGAAGATTGATGAAGTTTTATGTCTATTCAAAATATGAATCCTATCATTCAATGAATAAAAACTCAAATAAAGATGAAAACTCGCCGAATCAAAGCATGGAAAGCGAGGATGAAGTCAAAGTTCCAACCAAGATTTATACCTGGGAAATTGATAATATTAAAGAAATCTATAAACGAAGATACTTATTAAGACAATCTGCACTGGAATTCTTTATGATTGATCACACAAATTTCTTTGTCAATTTAGAACTTGATTATACAAATATAGTTTTCCATAAAATTATTGAAATGAAACCTGAACATTTATTATTTCAAAACATTCAAACGCCGAAAAGAATATTTAAGCAATCACAAGTAGTGCAACAATGGCAACGCCGTCAATTATCTAATTTTGAATATTTGATGAAATTGAACACAATCGCAGGCCGTTCTTATAATGATATTTCTCAATATCCTATTTTTCCATGGATTTTATCAAATTATGAAAGTGAAACTATTGATCTTTCAGATCCAAAAAATTATCGAGATCTTTCACTTCCTGTTGGAGCATTAAATGCGAAGAGAATTCCTGAATTGGATGAAAGATATAACGAATTTAAAAACACAGATATTCCACCATTTCATTATGGGTCTCATTATTCTAGTTCAGGTGAATAATATATAATTTAAAATTTAAAAATTGGATTAAAAAATTAAATTAAAAATTTGAAAATATTAGGAATTGTCCTCTTTTACTTAATTCGTCTTGAACCTTTTACAACCCTCAGTATCAAGCTCCAGGGAGGGAAATTTGATTCAGCAGATCGGCTATTTTGGACAATAAGAGGAACATGGAGTTTTTGTTATAATGAAATTTCTGATGTCAAAGAACTAATCCCTGAATTTTTTTATTTACCCGAATTTTTATACAACTCAAATAACTTTGATTTTGGAAGAAGACAATCAAAGGAAAAAATAGATGATTGCATTCTTCCTCCATGGGCAAAAACAGCAGAGGATTTCATAAGAATTAACAAAGAATCACTTGAAAGTGATTATGTTTCTGAACACTTGAATGAATGGATTGATTTGATTTTTGGATACAAACAAAGAGGAAAAGCAGCAGTCGAAGCAAGGAATGTTTTCTATTATCTCACTTATGAAGACATGTGCAATATCGACAATATTAACGATCCAAATGAAAGAGAATCAATCGTTTCGCAAATTGAAAATTTCGGACAAACTCCAACTCAATTACTTACTAAACCACATGCAAAACGCTATTCAAGACAGCACATCTTGGAATCCATTTCATCAAGCTATTTGTATTGGAGAATCAAAGAAATGAGTAATATCCGAGGTTTAACAATTGATGTTGTTTCAAATCCAATCATTTTTATCGCAATTTCAAAAGTGGATGATGTTGTTTCGTTTCTTGGGATTCCTGACCATATTATTATTGTCGATTCAAGTAGAGATGTTCTAATCAATTCGTGGAGCATTACTCCCATTATAACTCAATCCCGAAATGGATTTACTGACAAAAAAGAAATCCAGGAAAATAACCAACAAAATCAAAGATCGCCTTCGATCCGAAATCGTTTCCAAGAAATCCCTCAGTTCACATTCGAAATAGACCCTTTACTTCACAGAAGACCCAAAATTGGGGTCACATTTGATCATGAAATCAAATTTTTCCAGAATTGTTTGACAACAACAGAAACACAAAAATTATTGATCAGTTGTGGATTTTGGGATGATAGTTTCAAATTGACAAATCTGGAAAGTATGCAACTAATCCAAAGCAACAGAAAACACAAGGATATTGTGACCTGTTTGAAGTTTGAGAAGAATATATTAGTAACAGGCTCCAGAGACACAACAGTGATGCTATGGAAATTCAACACCAAAATTGGGCAATTCGATCAAGAACCAATAAATATCCTTTATGGACACGATGACGAAGTAAACTGCGTCGATATAAGCACCAATTTGGATGTTGTTGTTTCTGGTTCAAAAGATGGAACAGTTATTATCCATACTTTGAACCAAGGAAAATATGTCAGATCCATTTTCGATCCACAAAAAAATCCTATTGATTTACTCTCACTTTCTTCTGAAGGACATATTGTCATGTTTTCTGAAAAAAATTCATCACTTTCTGTTTATTCAATTAATGCAAAATTGTTATGTTCCAAAAAATTGGTTTCTCATTTAAATTGTTGGGTTATTTCAAAAGATTCAGAATTTTTATTGGTTGGAACTAAAAAAGGAAATCTTGAAGTTTTATATCTTCATAATTTGGAAGTTTATCATTCTTTCTTTTTAGGTCATTCAATTTCTGCAATTACTTTAAGTGAAAATGAAAGATATTTATTAGCAGGTCTTGAAAATGGGAAATTGTTTATTGGATGTTTTGTTTATAACTAAAAAATTCAAATTCAAAATCAAAATCAAAATCAAAATCAAAATGAAATTCAAAATAAAAAATTGAAATTTAATTTAATTTAAATTTAAAATTGTTGACTTTTTTTCCTTAATTGTTTTAATTGGAAAGGATTAAAAAAGAAAAAAAGAATTAAAAAAGAAATTGAATGAAAAAAATTTGAAAGAAAAAAATTTGAAAAAACTTGAAAGGAAAAATTTAATCACTATCAGATGATTCAGTACTAGATTCTGAACTTTTTTTTTGTGCTTGATCATTATCACTATTTAAATTAATATCACTTTGAGAATCTTTTTCATCTTTTTTTTCTTTTTCATCACCACTTTTCTTATCACTTTCTTTATCACTTTCTTTATCACTTTTCTTTTCATCATCACTTTTCTTTTCATCATCACTTTTCTTTTTGTTATTTTTCTTTTCATCATCTGAATCACTTTCTCTTTTTTCAAAAATAATAGAATCTGGTAAATGATTTATTGATTCAAGTTGTTTTCTTAAGTTGTTATTTCTTGTTTCATAATATTCAACTTCTTTTTCTGTTAAAGAAATTAATGCTCTTTTTGTTATTTGTAATTGTGAGTTTTTGAAATCTTTTGCTGCTTGAAGTTTCTCTGAATTTGTTTTTTTCACTAAATTCATGAGGTGTTTTACTTTATCTTCTCTGTTTTGAATATCTTGTACAATTTGATCCATTTTTTGTTGTGGAACTTTTCCTTCGGATTTATCTTTTGTAAGTTTTGCTTTTTCTAATCTTTGATGTTCGTTATGATATTCTTGTTCTGTTGCTTTGGCTTTTTGAACAACAGCCATGTATTCTCGATATTTACTGAGAATAGATCTTTTTGATTTAATTTTAATTTTTCAATATATTTTTAATTTTAAATTTAAATAAATTATTACTGTAATGTTTGAATAAAACTAGAATAAATGTTGATTAGATTAGTATCATCTTTGTTTTGTTCTCCAATTTGTACCAAAATTTTAGGACTAAATTCAAATAAAAAGTTAAATAAAAATTCAAATAAAAATTCAAATAAAAATTCAAATAAAAATTCAAATAAAAATTTAATTAAAAATTAAATAAAAAGTTAATTAAAAAATTAATTAAAAAGTTAATTAAAATTTAATTAGAAAGTTAAAAAGTTAATTAGAAAAAAGAAATTAGAAATTTAAATAAAAAGTTAATTAAAAGTTAATTAAAAAGTTAATTAAAATTCAATTAAAAATCAAATAAAAGTTAATTAAAAATTCAAATAAAAATTCAAAGTTAATTAAAAATTTAATTAAAAGTTAATTAAAAGTTAATTAAAAGTTAATTAAAAAGTTAATTAAAAAGTTAAATAGAAATTTAATTAAAAATTTAATTAAAAATTCAAATAAAAAGTTAATTAGAAAGTTAATTAAAAAGTTAAATAAAAAGTTAATTAAAATTTAATTAGAAAGTTAATTAAAAAGTTAATTAAAAAGTTAAATAAAAAGTTAATTAAAAATTTAATTAGAAAGTTAATTTAAGAAAAGTTAATTAAAAAATTTAATTAAAAATTTAATTAGAAATTTAATTAAAAGTTAATTAAAAGTTAATTAATTAAAAGTTAATTAGAAATTTAATTAAAAATTTAATTAGAAATTTAATTAAAAATTTAATTAGAAATTTAATTAAAAAGTTAATTAAAAATTTAATTAAAAATTTAATTAAAAATTTAATTAGAAATTTAATTAAAAAGTTAATTAGAAATTTAATTAAAAATTTAATTAGAAATTTAATTAAAAAGTTAATTAAAAAGTTAATTAGAAATTTAATTAAAAATTTAATTAAAAATTTAATTAAAAAGTTAATTAAAAAGTTAATTAGAAAGTTAATTAGAAAGTTAATTAGAAAGTTAATTAAAAAGTTAATTAAAAAGTTAATTAAAAAGTTAATTAAAAAGTTAATTAGAAATTTAATTAAAAGTTAATTAAAAATTTAATTAAAAATTTAATTAAAAAATTTAAAATTAGATTTATTTGAAAAATGAGGAATAATACAAGAAATCTTTAAGTTGTCCATCATGAAGAGATTTTTGCCATTCTTCAGCATATTTCATTAAATTAGAATTTTGCTTAATGTTTGTTTGAAGTGAAGTGTTTAATTTTTGTTTTTCATTCTTTTTATTTTTTTTTTAATTTTAATAAAAAAAATTTTTTTTTTTTAATTTAAAAAAGATAAAATGGAAAAGAAAAATTTACAATGAAAGATTGAAGTTCTTTTAAGGGTTTAATTTCTTTAATTGAATCAGCAGTAAGTGTCATTTTAAAATGAAGGAAAAAAATGAAAAAAATGAAAAAAATGAAAACAATTTTTTTTTGCTTTTTTTTTCATTTTTTTTTTCTTTTTAAAATAAATGAAAAATTTTCTTTCTTTTTTAGTTTTATTCTTAATTATATTTGATTTAAATTTAATTATTTGCCAATCACAAAATAAAACAAATAATAATCAAAATGATAATAATAACCAATTTTCTCAATTTTTTAATTCCTCTTTTTTAATTCAAAACAATTTGTTTTGGAATGAAACAGAAATTTTATTTTCAAATGATCCTGAAGATAAAAATCAGTTTGAATGCAATGTTTTCATTTCAAAAAATTGGGCAATCATTGGCTCTCCTTATTCTCATTTCGAAAATAATTCTTATCAAGGAAAAGTTTATGTTTTTGAAAATAACGGAACATTTTGGAATGAAAATCAAATTTTAATTGCAAGTGATGGAAAAGGCTTATGATAGGTTTGGATACAGTGTTTTTATTTCAGAGGATTTATTAATAATTGGTTCTCCGTATGCTGATGTTGGGAATAGTTCGGAACAAGGAAAAGTTTATGTTTTTGAAAATAATGGAACATTTTGGAATGAAAATCAAATTTTAATTGCAAGTGATGGAAAAGTTTTTGATAGGTTTGGATACAGTGTTTTTATTTCAGGAGATTTATTAATAATTGGTTCTCCGTATGCTGATGTTGGAAATAATTCGGAACAAGGAAAAGTTTATGTTTTTTCAAAATAATGGAACATTTTGGAATGAAAATCAAGTTTTAATTGCAAGTGATGGGAAAGTAAATGATTATTTTGGATCAAGTGTTTCGACTTCAGGGAATACTTTAATAGTTACTTCTCCTTCTGCAACTGTTGAAACTAATTTAAGACAAGGAAAAGTTTATGTTTTTGAAAATAATGGAACATTTTGGAATGAAAACCAAATTTTAATTGCAAGTGATGGAAAATCTCATGATTTGTTTGGATCAAGTATCTCAACTTCAGGAAATTTATTAATAATTGCTTCTCCCTATGCAAGTATTGGAAATAATGTAGATCAAGGAAAAGTTTATGTTTTTGAAAATAATGGAACATTTTGGAATGAAAATCAAATTTTAATTGCAAGTGATGGAAAAGTTTTTGATGAATTCGGAACAAGTGTTTTTATTTCAGGAGATTTATTAATAATTGGTTCTCCATATGCTGATGTTGGGAATAATTCGGAACAAGGAAAAGCTTATTTTTTTCAAAATAATGGAACATTTTGGAATGAAAAGCAAGTTTTAATTTCAAGTGATGGAGAGACTGATAATTATTTTGGATCAAGTGTTTCCATTTCAGGGAATTTTTCCATTTTTGGTAGTCATGGATATATTGCTGAAAACTCCTCTTATTACAACAAAGCATACATTTTCGAGAGTGTATTTATTTCAGCTCAAATTAATATAACAAGTTGTGGTTCTTTATTTTCTTCTTTTGAATGTTTTTGGGAAATGGAAAATGGAGATGATAAAACATTTGGTTATGAAATCGCTTATCTTGATGATAATTGGCAATTTATTCAATCCCCAATTATCATCAAAGAAAATTCCTACTATCAGCAATTTAATCAGTCAATTTACACAAATATTACAGGAAATGTTGATTATTCAGTTCAAATCAAGGCGTGTATTTCAGATGTATCAAATTTTTGTGGAGAACCATCAAACATAATCAATCTAACAACAAGAATAGATTCTGTAAAAGATTTACAATTACATTCATCAAACGAATCTGTGAATATTTCATGGAATTATCCAAATGTTCCAATTTTTGACAACGTTGCAAAATTAGATCATTATATTCTTTCTTATTATTCTAATTTTGAAACAGAAACAACAAATATTTCCGTTTCAAATTCCTCAAAATCATATGATTTAATCAATTTGCAATCAGGAACAAATTATTCAATTTCCATTTTGCCATGCAGAACAAATAAATGTGAAGGAGATGATGAAGGAGAACAAATTTCAAACTGGATTTCAACTTTATTTTCACAAGTTTTAAATTTTCGTTGTTTCATTGCCGAATTGAATTTTTCTTGTTTTTGGGATCCACCAAATGCACCTGAAAAACCAGCTTTTTATAATTTTTCTTGTCAAGAAGTTCTTAAAAATTATTCAAGTAATACAACTCTTACATATGGTTACTATCAATTTACTGTTCCAGATTATGAATCAACTTATCAAATTCAAATTTCAGTTTGTGATTTAAATTCTCGATGTGGAGAAGAGTCTATTTTCCAATTTAAAACAGGAAAACAAAGCACAGATGAAAAATCAAAATTGGATTCTAAAATTGTTTATTCAGTTTCATTTGTTGGTTTTGTTTTTTTAATTGGAATACTTATTTTTATAATTTATCGAAAAAGAAAAATCAAGAAAAGCAATTCAAAATCAAATTTTGAGTTTCAAAAAATTCAAGAAGATGATGATTTAGACGAAGTTAATTTTGAAGAAGATCAAAAATCAGATTCAGATCCAAATTCAAATTCAAATTTAAATTCAGATCCAAAATTTAAATCAGAATTAAAGTTTATTTTAAATTTAAATTCATTTCAAAATTAAAATTCATTTCAAAATTAAAATTTATTTCAAAATTAAAATTCAAATTTAATTTAAAATTCATTTCAAAATTAAAATTCATTTCAAAATTAAATTTAAAATTCATTTCAAAATTCATTTCAAAATTAAAATTCATTTCAAAATTAAAATTCAAATTTAAAATTAAAATTAAAATTAAAATTCATTTCAAAATTAAAATTAAAATTTAAAATTAAAATTTAAAATTAAAATTAAAATTCATTTCAAAATTAAAATTCATTTCAAAATTAAAATTCAAATTTAAAATTAAAATTAAAATTTAAAATCAAAATTAAAATTTAAATCAAAATTAAAATTTAAATCAAAATTAAAATTCATTTCAAAATTAAAATTCATTTCAAAATTAAAATTCAAATTTAAATTAAACTTTATTTCAAAATTAAAATTCATTTCAGAATTAAAATTCATTTCAAAATTAAAATTCATTTCAAAATTAAAATTCATTTCAAAATTAAAATTCATTTCAAAATTAAAATTCATTTCAAAATTAAAATTCATTTCAAAATTAAAATTCAAATTAAAATTAAAATTCATTTCAAATTTAAAATTCATTTCAAAATTAAAATTCATTTCAAAATTAAAATTCATTTCAGAATTAAAATTCATTTCAAAATCAAAATTAAAATTCATTTCAAAATCAAAATTCATTTCAAAATCAGAATTAAAATTCATTTTTTTTATTCCTCTTTTTTATTGAAAATTAATTTTTCCATTTAAGAATTAAAATTTCTCTAACATTTGAAATCCCATCTTTTAAAACTTTCAAAGTTTGAATAAACATTTGATTTTTTTTTGTAACAAAACGTTTAAATTCAAGAGTAGAACCACCAACACCAAAATAATAAGATTTAGAAGCAATAATAACAGTTCCTGAATTTTTCAATAAACTTGAAATCAAGTGATAAAAACGGGGATAATTAGCAGATTGATAAAGAACTTCAGAACAGATAATATAATCGTATTTCATATCTTCTTTGAGTTCTGGATTCAGAAGATCTGAAACTCCACTCCAATCACCACTAATAAACTCTGAACGATCCAATAAATTGATCTCATTGATTTCTTGGTTAAGTAATACATTGTAAATTGTTAATTTTTCTAAAACATCTTTGTTATAATCCTGGAAAGTAACTTTTGATGCTCCAGAAAGAAGACAAAAAATCCCTGGAAATCCATGTCCACATCCTGCCTATTTATGTTATTTTGTTGATCAATATTTTTCCCTAATTTTTTTTAATTC
Source organism: Anaeramoeba ignava (assembly GCA_028826165.1). NCBI lineage: Eukaryota > Anaeramoebidae > Anaeramoeba > Anaeramoeba ignava. Next base: position 674,052 of record JAPDFW010000114.1, read on the forward strand.
ATTTATTCAAACCTCAAGAATTCTTGTATCTTTTAATTCCTCTTCTTTTAAGGAAAGTTCTTTTAAAAGATCTATTGAACATTCCCAAATTTTAAATCCTCCTTCATATATTCCTGGATTTAAATCACTTTCAGAATTTGTGTTTTTAAATGTATTGAAATTGTTTGTGAATTTATATATTTTTTTATTAATTTCAGGAATATTTAATTGTTCACTTTTCCATTTATTATTAATTTTAGATTTTGCTTTATTTTGCATTTCTAAACTAATTTGAATTTTTAAATTTTGATTTTCATTTATATTTTCTATTTGATTTTCTATTTGAATTTGATTTTGGTTTTGATTTTGATTTTGATTTTGATTTTGATTTTGATTTTCTATTTGATTTTCTATTTGATTTTCTATTTGATTTTCATTTATATTTTCTATTTGATTTTGATTTTGATTTTGAATTTCTATTTGATTTTGAATTTGATTTTGAATTTGATTTTGAATTTGATTTTGATTTCGAATTTGGTTTTGATTTTGATTTTCTATTTGATTTTGATTTTCTATTTGATTTGGAGGTCTAAAATAAAACATTTTAATAATAATAATTATAATTATTATATTAATTTAAATGTTAATAACAATCTTTTTTATTTATGAAAAAATGAAAAATGAAAAAATGAAAAAATGAAAAATGAAAAAATGAAAAAATTTAAAATTTAAAAAAATAAAATATTAAAAGTAATTTTTCTTGAAGTCTCTTTTTGAAAATTATCTATTATTATTTCTAAATTTTCTTCCCATTGAGAACCATTATTTTCTATTTGTTGAATTAATTTTAAAACTAATTGTGAAGAAATAAAAGCTTCTTCATTTGTATCAACTGTTTCGAAATTAATCACATAAATTGGAATAACAGAATTTGTTGAATTTTGTTCAAGATGTTTAACAACTTCATCATAAACTCTTATTTCAAATGTAATTATTAATGGGAAAAATTTTTTACTATCTTGAAATTTTTGAGGAGTTGATTTAATTAAATGATTCCTTTCTAATAATTCAAGAACTCCACTTTGTGAATAACTAAAATTAAAATTAAAATTAAAATTAAAATTAAAATTAAAATTAAAATTAAAATTAAAATTAAAATTAATATTAAAATTAAAATTAAAATTAAAATTAAAATTAAAATTTAAAATTAAAATTAAAATTAAAATTAATATTAAAATTTAAATTAAAATTCATTTATAAAATTTAAATTAAAATTCATTTATAAAATTAAAATTCATATTAAAATTAAAATTAAAATTAAAATTAATATTCATATTAAAATTAATATTTAAAATTATGCACAATTTAAAATCTTTTTTCTTTAAATCTTCAGCAATTTCAAGATAAGGAGTATTAAAATCATAAATATTTGAATCAAAACCAGAAGGACTTGGTAATTTAACAACAGAACTTGTACCATAAGATTCAATATTATAACCATGAATTTTTAACAAAGAATGAGATTCCATACTTCTATTCATATTTCTAGCACAAACAAGAGCAATAGGAATTTGTTTAAAATTAAAAGACATTTTTTTAAAAAAATGAAAAAAAATGAAAAAATATTTTTTTATTTTTTTTTCCGTTTTTTTTTCCGTTTTTTTTTTAATTGAATTTTTAATTGTTCAAAAATGATTCAAATAATTGATATTAATTTTGAAGAAGAGGAATTAAAAAGAGCATATGAAAAACAACAAAATAACAATTTCCAAGACGCAGCAGAAGAATATACAGATTACATTGACAAAGAAATAATTCCACGGATTGAAATTTATGCATTAAGAGCAGAATGCAATTATCATCTTCAAAAATACGATGAAGTTATTCAAGATTTTGAAATTTATAACCGAACAAGCAAACCTTTATCGAAAATTCATGAATTAATGGGAATGAGTTATTATAAATTGAAATCATTTGCTAAAGCAGCTCATCAATTTTATTCAGTTCTTTCTATGACTCAAGATCGAAATGATTTAAAATGGAAAATTGCTAAATGCTTTTATAAAATGCTTGACTGGAATAGCGCCATTTCTATTCTTGCTCAAATTGAAACTGTTTTTGATGATTATTCTAATTTGAAAATTCTTTTTGCAAAATGTTTTTTCATGCTTAAAGAATATCCTCAAGTTTTTGAACGTTTGCCAAAAGTTGGAGATATTGCTAAAAAAAATGGTCTATGTTCAAAGAAAGACTTATTATCAATATTCAGGGCAACTATTTTGATTTTGAAATTTACATCTGAAACAAGCAATTTCAAAGAAGGGTTTTCATTTAGCAAAAAAATTTTAAGATTTGGTGAAAATCCAGATTATTTTTTAAAAGAAATAACAAATCAAAACCAATTAGAAAATTTAAATTTAAATCAAAACCAATTAGAAAATTTAAATTTAAATCAAAACCAATTAGAAAATTTAAATTTAAATCCAAATCAAATGGAAATTTCAAATCAAAATTTAAACAAAAATTCAAATTCAAATCAAATGGAAATTTCAAATCAAAATTTAAACAAAAATTCAAATTCAAATCAAATGGAGATTTCAAATCAAAATTTAAACAAAAATTCAAATTCAAATCAAATGGAGATTTCAAATCAAAATTTAAACAAAAATTCAAATTTAAATCAAATGGAAATTTCAAATCAAAATTTAAACAAAAATTCAAATTTAAATTTAAATTTAAATTCAAATCAAATTCAACCTCTATTTTATTTTGAAAATAAAATTCAAATTTCTCAAATCCAAAAATTACCTTCGAAAATACAAAAAAAAATTATAAAAATCATCTTTCTTCAAATTATTTGTTCGATAAAATTAAATGATCAAGAAGAGATACAAAAGAATGAAAAATTATTAGAAGATCTTTCAAAACAATTCAATAAAGATGAAATTTCCAAAAAATTAAAAATTATCAAAAAAACAAAAAAAGAACAAATAAAACATCAAAAAAAGATCCAAAAAGAAGAAAAAAAAGAAGAAAAAGAAAAAATCAAACAAAAAAAACAACAAGAAAAAGAAAAAAAAAAAGAAAAAAAATTAAATTCAAAATTTAAATTTAAACCAAAATTCTATTAAATTAAAAATTCAAAAAAAAAGAACTTTTGAATTTTTGATTTTCATTTTTTTTCTTTTTCTTCTTTTTTTTTCTTTTTATCTATAATAATAATAATATAATTTGTTTAATTGTTTATTAAATAAATATTATTTTGAAAATCGAAAAACAAATTCAAATCAAAAAAATAAAATAAATTAAGAATAAAAAAATAAAAAAATAATCAATTAAATTGAATCAAAACAATATAAAAAAATTATGGCATCAGAATCACTTAAAACCACGCATGAATGTGTAGAAAATTTTTTAGGAGAATCAATTATTGCGCGGAAAAGGATACTTTATAATTTAAAAGGAGTTGGACCACCAGATCTTTGTCATTTCATTAAAGAAAACCAACGAAAAAAAGAAACTCATAAAGTAGGTTTTTATCATCACGTGATTGGACTTGATACATCAAGTATTTCCAGTGTTGCTAGTTATTTTGGAAGGCTTATTCAATCACAAGACGAACTTAGAAGCACAAAATCAACTGGAACATTTACTTTTTTATCAGGAACTTATTTCAGTTACAATATTTTCCAAAAAATGGATTTGATTGTCAAATTTAAATTGCCAGGCGAATTCAAAACGTATTTTCTTAGTATGAATGGCGATAAAATACAAGAGAGTCAGGAATTATGGATGCAAACTCAAGTTTCAAGTTTTTTGCGGTTTATTAATAATCAATATCCTTTTAATAAGTTTCCTTGTTTGCATGTTTTGAATGATTTTTATTCCCCTTTAACTGAAAAAAATACTTTGATTTCCGTTGAGAAATTATTTTCCGTTGGGAAATCTCTCGGAACTCCCTTTTTTAGAATAATTCCTTCAAATGCAAATAATTATCTTGTTGTTCTTTTGTGCAAATATTTTTTTCGCAACAAAAGATATACAGAAAGTATCAAATTTTTCAAACGGTTTGTGAAAAACGAACCAGAAATCGCAATCTATATAAGTCGCGCCTATTTGAAATTGGAAAATGCTGAAAAGGCTGTTCTTTATTTGGAAAAATACATGAAATCTGATAATCCAGCACACATGGTTTTGATTGAGTTTATTAACCCAAAATACAAGAAAATTTTAACAATGGATTCTTTCAAGAAAAATAAGATTATTAACAAAATTGAAAAATTAACACCCTTTTTTGATGAAGCTTGTTTTGCATTATCTAGGTTCTTTTATGCAGAGCAAAATCTACATCAATCTCTAATCAATCTGAATTTAATTTCTCTCAGAATTGGGGATTCAGATACCAAAATTAGCAATCAAAAAGAGAATGAAGATGAAAATGAAGAAGATGAATATTTAACAAATCAAAATCAAAATCAAAATCAAAATCAAAATCAAAATCAAAATCAAAATCAAAATCAAAATCAAAATTCAAAATCAAAATCAAAATCAAAATCAAAATATAAATCAAATAAAATTCAAATTCAAAATCAAAATACGGATATTATATATATGGATCAAGAATATTTCTCAGATAAAAATTCTAATGAATATTTCCCAAAACCAGCAAGAATCACAAAACCTTCAAATCCACAATATTATGTTGAAGAGCATTTAAATAACAAAAGAAACACTTTTGAAAGAAGTCTTTCTTTAAACATCATTACAAAAGATGAGGAATATTTAGTATTGGAAAAAAGTTATGGAATACTTGTTGATTTAATGAATGGTGAAGGATGGCAAGATTTGATGAAACTCAAAACAGAAGTATTTGATTTGAACATTCGAGATTCAAATATTAATAATATAAATAAAAAATATTTTGGAGAAGAAATTGATCACTATTCAGATCCAAATTCAGAAAAAGAAATACAAAAAGAAATACAAAAAGAAATACAAGAAGAAATACAAGAAATTATTGAAATCAAAGAAAACACAATCGTTTCAACTAAATTTGATTATGATCATGGTTTTATTGCAGAAGATGAATTACTGAATATAAATCAAATCAAATTAAACAAAACAATCGCAGAAAGCAAAATTAAATCACATAAAATACTCTTCCCAAAAGGAGACAAGCCCGTAAATACAACAAAATCAAAAACAGAAAAACCAGAATACAAAACTTGGTTTGATTTGCTTATTCAACATCTTTATGCAGATGGAAACGTTATATATTTTTATCTGATCAAAAAAGGATCATCAAAAGCAATGGATATTGTGTATCCAAAAGGTGAATGGCTCAAAATTGCTGAAGCGGCAAAAAGAATCAAGAAGTTTGAAGAAAGCGAGATTGCTTTTCTCATGTCAATTAAATCAAGTGATGAACCTATTGGATTATCAACTTGGGATATTTGGATGAAACTAATTGATCTTTATCATAAAAATGGAATTCATCTCAAACTTTTGTTTATCATCAATGAATTGTTGTTTTTTGCAGACCAAAAGTTGCTAAATAATCAACAATATTTCGGATTTAGAGAGAAAATCCAAAAAGTTATTTTTCGGTTAATTTTCAAAAAAGGTGTCAAAAATGTTCTTGATTTTCTTAATAAATTGAACCAAACTGATCCTCATTTGATTGTTTTTAATTCAAACCAAGAAAATTATCAAATTCTTAAATACTTATTTTCCCATAAAAAAAAATATCAAAAAAAACTTCCCAAAAAATCAAGAAAAAAGAATTTGGAAAGTTATTTGGTTCATAACATTATTTTAGAATTAATTGAAATGGCAAAATTATTTCAAATTGATGGATTTAATCGATAATAACATTAACAATAATAATAATAATAATGAAAATATTTATGTTCCATTATTATTAATATATTTTTTTTTTTTCGTTTCAGATCTTTCTAAAAAAAATTTTTTTTTTATCAAATTGAAAAATCATTTTTTTATTTTCTTTTATTTTCTTTTTTTTTTAAATTTTTTTTTTTTTCACTTCTTTTTGTTCTCTTAAAAAAACACACACAAAAAAAAAATGGAAGAAAAAAAAGAAAAACATTTACTTCAAAATGAATTTTCTTTTTATTTTGTGAAAAAAGCAACAGATCGTTCACAAGATGATTATGAAAGTAGAGTTAAGCATATTTGTACATTTAATACTGTTGAAGATTTTTGGGGATTTTATTCTCATTTGGTTCGTCCAAATGATATACAAGGTGGAGGGGATTATCTTTTATTTAGAGTAACTTTATAACAAAATTTATAACAAAATTTAAAACAAAATTTAAAATTAAGTTTATAACAAAATTTATAACAAAATTTATAACTAAATTTATAATAAAATTTATAATTAAATTTATAACAAAATTTATAATAAAATTTATAATTAAATTTATATAATTAAATTAAATTTAATTAAATTTATAAAATTTATAATTTATAAATTTTATAATTAAATTTATAATAAAATTTATAATTAAATTTATAATAAAATTTATAATTAAATTTATAATAAAATTTATAATTAAATTTATAATAAAATTTATAATTAAATTTATAATAAAATTTATAATTAAATTTATAATAAATTTATAATTAAATTTATAATAAAATTTATAATTAAATTTATAACAAAATTTATAATAAAATTTATAATTAAATTTATAATAAAATTTATAATAAAATTTATAATAAAATTTATAATTAAATTTATAATAAAATTTATAACAAAATTTATAATTAAATTTAAAACAAAATTTATAACAAAATTTATAATAAATTTATAATAAAATTTATAACAAAATTTATAATTAAAATTTATAATTAAATTTATAACAAAATTTATAATTAAATTTATAACAAAATTTATAACAAAATTTATAATTAAAATTTATAATAAAATTTATAATAAAATTTATAATAAAATTTATAATAAAATTTATAATAAAATTTATAACAAAATTTATAATTAAATTTATAACAAAAATTTATAATAAAATTTATAATAAAATTTATAATAAAATTTATAACAAAATTTATAATAAAATTTATAATTAAATTTATAATTAAATTTATAATAAAATTTAAAATTAAATTTATAATTAAATTTATAATAAAATTTATAACAAAATTTATAATTAAATTTATAATTAAATTTATAACAAAATTTATAACAAAATTTATAATTAAATTTATAATAAAATTTATAATAAAATTTATAATTAAATTTATAACAAATTTATAATAAAATTTATAATTAAATTTATAATAAAATTTATAACAAAATTTATAATTAAATTTATAATTAAATTTATAACAAAATTTATAATTAAATTTATAACAAAATTTAAAATAAAATTTATAACAAAATTTATAACAAAATTTATAATAAAATTTATAACAAAATTTATAATAAAATTTATAATAAAATTTATAATTAAATTTATAATTAAATTTATAACAAAATTTATAACAAAATTTATAATTAAATTTATAATAAAATTTATAATAAAATTTATAATTAAATTTATAACAAAATTTATAACAAAATTTATAATTAAATTTATAATTAAATTTATAATAAAATTTAAAATTAAAATTTATAAATAAAATTTAAATTTATAATTAAATTTATTTTCTTATTCAAAAAGTCTGGAATTAAACCTTTATGGGAAGATAAAGAAAATATTAATGGAGGAAAGTGGATTTTAAGACTTAAAAAGCAATTAGCTTCACGTTTTTTTGAAGATATGGTGAGCTAATAATTATTTATTTAAAATGAATTATAAATTTAAAATGAATATTAAATTATTTTTAAATTAAGATTCTTGGACTTATTGGAGAACAATTTGAAGTTGAAGATAAAGAAATATGTGGAATTGCTCTTTCAGTTCGTCAAAATGAAGATATTCTTTCAATTTGGAATAAAACATCTCAAAATAATCAAACAAATAATCAAATTAGGTAATTATTTTCTCAAATTAAAATTAAAATTAAAATTAAAATTTAAAATTAAATTTATAATAAAATTTATAATTAAATTTATAACAAAATTTATAACAAAATTTATAACTAAATTTATAAAATTAAAATTAGGCAAGATATTTTCAAAATATTATCTATTCCAGAACATACAATTATTGAATATAAAGCTCATAGAGAAGCTTTAAGAGATAAATCAAGTTTTAGAAATACTTCAGTTGCACCAATTTCAATAAAAAATGATAAATTTAATCGACGTCAAAATAATATGAAAAAATCAGATACAAAATCACAAAGAAACAAACCAAAAGAAACAAAACAAAATAATTAAAATTATTCAAAATGAAACTAAAAATAAAAATTCAATATCAATTTCAATATCAATTTCAAATTCAATATCAATTTCAATTTCAATATCAATATCAATATCAATTTCAATATCAATATCAATTTCAATTTCAATTTCAATATCAAATTCAATATCAATTTCAATATCAATATCAATATCAATTTCAATTTCAATATCAAATTCAATTTCAATATCAATTTCAAATTCAATTTCAATATCAATTTCAATTTCAATTTCAATTTCAATTTCAATTTCAATATCAATATCAATATCAATTTCAATTTCAATTTCAATTTCAAATTCAATTTCAAAATTCAATTTCAATTTCAATTTCAAATTATAAATAGATTATATTTTTTTTTAAATCAAATTTCAAAATTAAATTTAAATAAAAAAATTTTGGCGAAACTAAGGAAAATTTCAATTCCTTAAGAAAAAAGAAATAAGAGAATAAGTTTCACTTACATTTTCCAAATTAATTTTTGTTTATTTTATTTTTTTTATTAATTTTAAAAAAGAAAAAAATTTTTTTCATTTTTTCTTTTTCATTTTTTCATTTTCAATGTCTTTGATTAAATTATATAATTTTGATGAGAAAGTTTTAGGAGTTTCAAATTCAAAAAAAATTAATGATTTAATAGTTTCTGTTCAAAAATCAGGATTTCATACTTTGCATAAAGAAACACATATAATTAAAAAAAGTTTAACAATAAGCCCACAAACAATTATAACTTCAAAAGTTTTATTTGAATCTAAATCAAATACTTATATTACTGTTGAAAATTATAATAATATTGTTTTTTGGAAAGATAATGAAAATATTTATGAAAATGCACAAAGAATTAAAGTAATTTTAATTTTAATTTTAATTTTAATTAATTTTAATTTATTTTAATTTATTTTAATTTATTTTAATTTTAATTTTTATTTAAAGTTCCAAGAATCTATTCACAAAATTTTATTAAATGAAAAACTTGCAGAATCAGTTATAATTGCAATTTTTCAAACAGGAGATTTTTGTTTAGTTAATCTAAAAACAAAAAAAATCACACATTTAGCAATGAATCAATCAATCAAAAACAAAAAGAAAGATTTTCAATTAAAAACAGAGTGGTGTTCATGTTACACACATCAAAGCATTCCATCATCAATTATTATATCAATAATTACATCCCAAGAAGTAAAACAACCACAAAACATAAAAACTTATGCAATACAATTTTTTGCACTTTTTAATGAAGAACAAACAGATTCAAACAATAAAACAAATGAGGAATTTATAAATACTCAAGCTAAAATGAAATTTCTTTATAAAACAATTATTAGTCCAATTCCTGAAAAAGGTGTGATAAATGAAATTGTTGCTTGTGATTATGATATAGGTTCATTTTCGTTGGGAATTGTGTTTAACAACAATTTTTTTTCAAGTTATTATGCTAATTTTTTAAAGAAAAAATCAGGATATAATTGGAGTCGAAAATTATTATCAACTTCAAATACAAATTTTTGTACTTTTACTACAAATCTCTTCTGTTTGTTGGGAAATTTCCAGATCGAAAACAAAACAACAAATTCCAAAGAAAAAAATGGATACATCACTTTGTGGAATACTCGATACGGTGTTGTTCAACAGGCAATATTGATCGATTCTTTTGAAGAAGCAGAATTTCAATTTGTTTCACTTGGAAAAGAGAATGAAATTTTTTTCGGTTCAAATAATTCCTTATATTCATATACATTTGCTCATAATTTTGAGTCGGATTTATCGCATTGTATTAACAAAACAGAATTATCAAGTCATTTTGCTCAAATGGAAACACGGAACTCATTTACATCACTCCAAATCTCGGAAATTCTCAATACTTCTTGTAAAGAAGAATCGCAAAAAAATGAACAAAATCATAAGAAGTTAATACAACAAATTCAAAACCAATTGAGCAAATTAAAAAAATTATCAAATGAAGATGATGATGAAGAAGAAAAATCAAAGAAAAAATCAATCACATTTATCAAAGATAACGATTCAAATAATGATAATGAAAATGATAACGAAAATGATAACGAAAATGATCCAGAAACTATAATTAAAAATGCTAAATTTACAATATCAAAAATTCGAGACTTTTTCTCAAAAGGAAAAAACAATTCTAATCCAGAAGCAAGAGCATTTCTTCCTCATCAAATAATTCAAAATCAATTCGAAAAAGAATCAAAAGATATTGAAATTCTAAAGGAGATTATAAACGCAACAACGGATTTCTCTTCAAAATTTAATCAATATTTTACAGATGAGAACAATAATCACATGAAATCAAAATTATTGAATATTTCACCGTTTTTAAGAAAAATCATATTGGAAAAATGCATAGAATACAATTTGGAAAGTGAATTGATTTTTATGATTCAAACAATTGGATCATCCTTAGTTCATTTCACAAAGATTATTCAGTATATAATTTCAAAAGATAACCTCAATGTCTTATCTTTTCTGTTCCAAATCAACGCGCAACTTTCAGAAAAAGATTGTGTTCATTTGATTCAATATCTCCTTAACAAAGCCGCAAAACAAAAAAAGATCCAAAAAGTAAATTTTGAAAGAAAAATGGAATTGGAAGAAGAAATGAAAAATTCAAAAGGAATTTTAAGTATGAATTCATTATATTATTTTCTTTCTCAAATCATGGACACTCCAAAAAACAATATTTTCCTTCATGAAAGCTTAAAAATGTTATCAGATAGTGAAGTATTTGTGCTACTTCAATTTCTTCATGGATCTTTAATTTATTACACTTATAATCTCACAAGCGATTCACAAGATAATAAAAATATTCCTCGACTTGAAAACTCAATTGAATGGATTTCATCGTTAATTGAATCCCATTTCACAAGACTGATTATTGATTCCCAAAGTTTGAATTTACTTGATAGAATGAATTCCACTTTGAAGGAATTGATCCATTTATCTGAATTGATGTCAAATATGATTGGATATTTAGATTCTCTTGTTCTTCAACAAAATATCAAAATTCAAGAATCTATCACAAAAAATTATTATTATTCTGCTGAAGTTTTGGATTTCTCTTTTACTCAAAATGATAGCGATTCCCAAATTAATCAAAAATAATTTCTTTTTTTCTTTTTTTTCTTTTTTTCTTTCTTCTTTTTAATAGATTTTTTTTTTTTTTTAAAATAAAAATAATCGGAAAAGAAATTTTTGTTTTTCATTTTTTTTCTTTTCTTTTCTTTTTAATTTTGTTTAATTTTTAATAAATAAATAAATAAATAAATAATAAATAATAAATAAAAATGAAAAAATTTCAAAGAACTAAAAGATTTTTACTTCCTTCAGATGATTTTTTTCTTGATGGAAATTTAGAAAGAGAAGCATTTGTTAAACATTCAGTTTCCGAAATCAAAATTGAAGAATTAGAAAAACTATTTATAGATTCAAACAATCCAAAAAATAACGGAAAAAAAAATGAAGAACAAAAAGAAGATGATGAAGAAAATCAAGAAGAAAAAATGATTTTAATTGAATGCCAATTTCCAGGATGTGAATCAAAATTTTACAGTATAGAAGATTATCAAAATCATTATGATCATTCTCATAGAAACACTTGCTATTCTTGTGGGAAAATATTCCCATCAGAATATTTACTTGATCTTCATGTCAGAGAAACTCATGATACTTTATTTAAACTTCTTTCAAAAAGAAAACCTTCTTATAAATGTTTTGTTGAAACTTGTAACGCCACTTTTTGGAGTCCAAAAAAAAGAGCAGAGCATTTGGTTCATATTCATAATTATCCTGAAAAATTTTTTGGATCGTTAAGATCCGTTAAAAAAATTGACAGTTTTAAAAATAAAGTTGAACAAGCAAAATTAAAAAAACAAAAACAATTTTCGGAACAAAAAAAAAATAATTCCCAAAAAGTGGAACAAATTAATCCAAAAAAAAAAGTTCATCAATGGAATTATAAAAAGAAAAAACAAAATATAAACGAAAAAAATATGGAAATTGAAGAGATTTCAAATAAATTATCAAAAATTCATATTCCAGATGAAATTCATTTTGGAATGAAAAGAGGTTTAAGAAAAAAACATTTTGGGCAAAATTGATTATAAAAAAGAATTTAAAAATAAAAATAATTTTTTAATTTAACGAATTTTTTTTTTTAAAAATTTTTTTTCATTTTTCTTTTTTTTTTAATCTTAATTTTTATGCACGCAAGACCTCAAAGAATTAATACAGATTCAGAACAAAGTTTTCTTGAAAAATATTTAATTGAAAAACTGCCTTCAATTAAAAAATACATTTTTTATGTATTATGGATAATGCCTTTAATTAGCGTTTTAAAATTATATGCATTTTTAAGAAGTTATCATTATCCAAAAGAAATTTTAAAAGAATTCCAACAGAATAAAACAACTTTAGTTTCTTCAACAACAAATAATTTACTTCTTTTAATTTTTGCATCAGTTTCTATTTTCGCAATTATTTACTTTTCACAAAAACAAAAAATTCGTTTTATTTTTCATTCAATTTATTTGTTGATTGTTTTGTATTTTTGGAATCCAACGGCTGATATTATTTTTTGGCAAACAAACATGTCCATATTTCTTCATATTCTATGGTTTTTCGGTTGGTTTTTGATCACGTTTGATTTGGTTATTGTTAATAATTCATTTTCTATTTTTAAAAAGCCGCTTCGAAAATATTCAAATGTTCCTTTTTTTGGAGTAATTTTGATTTTATGGTCAACTCCTGTTTTGACTTTGGATCATTTTCTTTTCTCAGTTTTTTTCTCTTTTGCTTCTCTTCTTCTTTCAAATGTTGACAAAAAAATTGAAGAATCTTCTTGGAAACACATGATGACAAATATTCAAGTTTCTCGTTCAAAAATGATTCCAAATGATTTAAAATTTCAAAATTAATTCAAATTTTCAAATGATTTAAAATTTAATTCAAAATTAATTCAAAATTATTTCAAAATTATTTCAAAATTAATTCAAAATTATTTCAAAATTAATTCAAAATTAATTAAATGATTTAAAATGATTTAAATTTAATTCAAAATTATTTCAAAATTAATTCAAAATTGATTTCAAATTATTTTAAAATTATTTCAAAATTGATTCAAAATTTAATTCAAAATTAATTTAAAATTAATTCAAAATTAATTCAAAATTATTTCAAAATTAATTCAAAATTGATTCAAAATTTAATTCAAAATTATTTCAAATTTAATTCAAAATTATTTCAAAATTAATTCAAATTTAATTCAAAATTAATTCAAAATTATTTCAAAATTATTTCAAAATTATTTCAAAATTAATTCAAAATTATTTCAAAATTAATTCAAAATTAATTCAAAATTAATTCAAAATTATTTCAAAATTAATTCAAAATTAATTCAAAATTAATTCAAAATTAATTCAAAATTAATTCAAATTTAATTCAAAATTAATTCAAAATTAATTCAAAATTATTTCAAAATTAATTCAAATGATTTAAAATTAATTCAAAATTAATTTAAAATTAATTCAAATTTATTTCAAAATTAATTCAAATTTAATTCAAAATTAATTCAAATTATTTCAAAATTAATTCAAATTTAATTCAAAATTAATTCAAAATTAATTCAAAATTAATTCAAAATTAATTCAAAATTAATTCAAATTATTTTAAAATTATTTCAAAATTATTTCAAAATTAATTCAAAATTATTTCAAAATTAATTCAAATGATTTAAAATTAATTCAAAATTATTTCAAAATTAATTCAAATTGATTTAAAATTTCAAAAATAATTTAAAATTAATTCAAAATTAATTCAAAATTATTTCAAAATTATTTCAAAATTAATTCAAAATTATTTCAAAATTAATTCAAAATTATTTCAAAATTAATTCAAAATTAATTCAAAATTATTTCAAAATTATTTCAAAATTAATTCAAAATTGATTAAAATGATTTCAAATGATTTCAAATGATTTGGAAAAAAATTTATTTTTTCTTTTTTGATCATTTTTTCTTTTCATTTTTTTCTTTTTAAAATTTATTTTGATTCTCAATTTAAATAATCCAAACAAAACCAAAACAAAACCAAAACAAAAACACAAAGTAAAACAAAAATAAAACAAATAACAAAACAAAAACATTTTCTTTCACATTTTTATTTAAAATTGAATAAGTCAAAATTCAACTAAAATTTAATTAATTAAAATTTAATTAATTTAAATAAAATAAGAATGCAAAAAATATTTTATTTTTGATCTTCTTTTCAATTTTCGGAATATTTCAAATCATTTCTCAAACAAATGATTACTTATCATCTCCACCTCTCCATTGGTATATGATAGATGTTCTTATTTCTAACGATTCCAATTCTTCTTCTTTTGGATACAGTTCTTCAATTTCAGAAAATATTTATGTTTTAAGTGATTATGATGCTCAAAAAGTTTATATTTATGAAAAAAATGGTTCGAATTTCAATCTAAAGCAAGTTATAGCTGATTCAACAGATGGTTTTGGATTTTCTGTTTCTATTTCAGGAAATTTTATTGTTGTTGGAACTTTTTCTCAAAAAAAAATTTTCATTTTCAAATATAATGGAAGTGATTGGATTTCGGAAAAAAATTTTACATCATCAGATACATATTTTGGTTGGTGTGTTTCTATTTCAGAAAATTTTATTGTTTCTGGATCGGGAGCATCAGAAGCAATTGTTTATAAATATAATGGAAGTGTTTGGAATTATCAACAAACTTTATCAGAATCAGGATCTTATTTTGCGGCTTCTCTTGCAATTTCAGAAGATGTTATTGTTATTGGTGCTCATGGATCAAGCAAAGCGTTTATTTTCAGATATAATGGAAGTGATTGGAATCTTGAAAAGAATTTATCAGGAACAACAGGTTCTCATTTTGGTTTAGGTGTTTCAGTTTCAGGAAATGTTACTGTTATTGGTGCTTATGATTCAAAAGAAGCTTTTTGGTATAGATATAATGGAAGTGATTGGAATCTTGAACAAAATGTATCACAACCAACATTAAGTTATTTTGGAAGATTCGTTTCAATTTCAGGAAATGTTACTGTTATTAGTGCCTATCAAGCTAATCAAGCATTTATTTACAGATTTAATGAAACATATTGGAATCTTGAACAAAATTTAACAAATGAAACTACATCATCTTTTGGGTTTAGTGTTTCTAATACTGAGAATAATACTGTTATTACTGATTCTGGATTAAAAAAAGCTTATATTTATCAACTATCTTCTTCTAAAGTAAATTTGATTAATTGTTCTTCTTTGTTTTCTTCTTTCAAATGTTATTGGAATAAAGATGAATTTCCAGAATATTTTGAATATCAAATTAATTATGGATTTGGTTGGACATCTATTCAATCTCCAAATTTAGATGTATCTGAAAATGTTTTTTATCAAGAATTCAACTCTTCATTTTATTCTAATATTTTTGGAAATTACAATTATTCAATTCAAATTAAAGCTTGTGATACTGAATAT
The DNA here is from genome assembly GCA_028826165.1 of Anaeramoeba ignava. Classification (NCBI taxonomy): domain Eukaryota; family Anaeramoebidae; genus Anaeramoeba; species Anaeramoeba ignava. The sequence goes on from JAPDFW010000114.1 coordinate 689,936, forward strand.
TTTGATTGTAGTGAACCATGTGATTCATTTGATTTATTAACAAGAATAGGATCTGTTCAAAATTTAAGTGTATTAAATCAAACAAGTTCTTCATTTAATATTTCTTGGGATTATCCAAATGTAGAAATTATTTCAGAAATTCCTCAACTTGATCATTATCTTATTTTTTATCAAGATTCAATCGAACAATCTCAAAACATTTCAATTAATAATTCTTCTTTAAAATCTTTTATTTTAGATAATTTAGAATGTGGAAAAGAATATAATATTTCGATGACAAGTTGTAGAACATTTTTATGTGAAGGAGAAGATGAAGGAGAAATTTCAAATCAAATTACAATGATAACAAAATTTGAAAAAGTTGAGAATTTAACATGTTCAATTTCAAATTTTATTGAAATTAATTGTTTATGGAATTCACCAATTAATTGTTCAGAAAATCCATTTTATTATAATTTAAGTTATCAATCAATTTCAGAAAATGATTCAGGAAATTATTCAATTACTTCAACAAACAAAACATTTAAAGTTGAATTAGAAAATCAAGAATACCAAATCAATATATCAGGATGTGATTCAAATGATATATGTGGAACTATATCAACAACAACAATTAAAACAACTAGTCCTCAACAAAAAGATTCCAGTTCAACAAATACAACAGGTATTATTGTTGGAATAATTGTTCCTGTTGTTGTTATTGGAGGAACAATTTTGATTTTAGTAATTGTTAGAAAAAAAAGAAAAAACAAAAACAAAGATAAAAAACCTAAAAAAGATAAAGAAAGTAAAAAATCTAAAAAAGGTAAATCTAAAAAAGATGAAAAAGAACTTAAAAATGATTTGGATATTTAAAATCCATTTTTCTTTTAAAAATTTTTTTTCCCTTTTTTTTTTCAATTAAATTCCAAAATTAAAATTCAAAAAAAAAATTCATTTTTCATTTTTTCATTTTTTCCTCTTCTTTTCTCTTTTATTTATTAAAAATATTCTTAGTCATATTGTTTAAAATAAGATGTTTAAATTTTTCAAAAAAAAACCAAGTGTATTAAATCAAAATAAATATTATTCTTTTTTTTATTCATTTTTTTATTCATTTTTTTTATTCATTTTTTTTATTTAAAGGTTTCTTTATCAAGATCAAATCCTAGAAAACCAAGTCTTGAAATATTGAGAATTCCTAAAAAAAAACAACCTTTTAGTGATCAAACAAACTTTTCACAAAGAAAAAAAAATCAAAATTTTATAAAATCAAAAGTTTCTCAAAATCAAAAATTACATTTAAAAAATGAATCACTTACTATTAAAGAAATTTTTAATGAAGAAATACAACATTCATCACAAAAACCAAAAAGAACAAGATCAATCAATAACAAAATAATAAATACAAATGGTATTTTCTTTATTTTTTATAATATCAACAAGAAAATTTATCCAATTAATAACTATTTAAAAACAAACCAAATAAGAACAAAATTTGAGAGAGAAAAAAATCAAGAAATGGATCAAATTTTTTCTTAAAAGAAATTTAGATATGTATTCATTAAAGGAACTTCTTTATCATGGAGGAGTATTAATGCAAATTATTTCAAAATTAAAAGGAAAAGATGTTCCAAATAAATTTCTTCAATCTGAATTTCGTTTTCCTAATTATTATGCTGAATATTTTTTGGAGGAATGTAAAAATATGGGAATTCCAACTGAAAATTTATTTGAAATTCAAGATTTTATTAATCATCAAAATTTTGAGAAAATTGTAAAATCTGTAGAGACAATTATTCCAATTTCAGAAGGAATGGGTTTTGAAACAATTAATTTTCAATCACAAAACAAACAAAATATTATGAATGAATATTCTTTGGGATTTTTGGAAACAGAAAAGAATTATTCAATAAAAACTGGAAATAAAAATGGAAATGGAAATGGAAATGGAAATGGAAATGAAAATGGAAATGAATCAAATGAAAATGAATATGAATATGAATCAAATGGAAATATATTTGAAGAAGATAACTTCAAAATCAAATTGGATTCACCAAGTTATTTAAGTCCAAATTCGGAAAGTTTAAAAACTGAAAATTATATTCAATCAAATGGCATTACTACAGATTATAATCATAAACATTACCAAAATCTAAATCAAAATCAAATTCAAAATCAAAATCAAATTCAAAATCAAAATCAAATTCAAATTCAAAATCAAAATCAAAATCAAAATCTAAATCAAAATCAAAATCAAAATCAAAATCAATTTAAAAATCAAATTCAAAATCAAATTCAAATTCAAATTCAAAATCAAAATCAAAATCAAAATCAAAATCAAATTCAATTTAAAAATCAAATTCAAAATCAAATTCAAATTCAAAATAAAAATCAAAATAAAAATCAAAATCAATTTCAAAATCAAATTCAAAATCAAAATCAATTTCAAAATCAAAATCAAAATCAAATTCAAAATCAAAATAAAAATAATCAAAATCAAAATCAAAATCAATTTAAAAACCAATTTAAAAATCAATTTCAAAATCAATTTAAAAATGATGCAAAACCAAAAAAATTTTCTTATTCTAAAAAAATTGCAAAAATTGCATCAAATTCTTTTTGGAATATGAAAAATGAAAAATTTATTCAATTTTATAAATTGATCCAAAAAAATTTCACTTTTCAACCTGAAATTATTCTTCTTGATTCTAAATCTTTTATTGGGTTATCTTCCAAAATATTTCAATTAAAAATATTACATGAAGAAATGAGTAATCTTATTTCTAAATTTGAAATTCTTGAACCTGATTTAAAAATATATAAAGATTATGAAGAAAAAAAGAAAATCAAACAAATTGAACAGAATATTCAACAAAATTTAAAAACAAAAAATTTAAATGGAAAATTAAATAGAAAAAATCAAAATAGATTTTTTTACTTTCCAAAACGGAAATTAGTTGGATCTAAAAATTTAGATAATATCAAAATTGAAAGTATTTTTTCCTATCAATTTTATTAAAAAAAAAAATTTAAAATTTAATTATAATTATAATTTATATATTGATTTTTCTTTAAAATTTAAAAAAGAAAACAAAAAAGAAAAAATGGAAAGAATTGCTTCAAAACAAACAAGAGAGGAATTTCTTTTATTTAAACTGAAATATTTCACATTAGAAATTACAAAAATGATTCATGATACTTTTAATAACTTTATATCAAATATTGATGTTTTAACAATTTCAACTCAAAATCATTATCCAAAACAAAAAGAAGAAAACAAACTCAAGATCCATTCAAATTTATCATATTTAACACCAAAAAAATCAATCAAACCTTTTGATATTTTAAATAACAAAATATTAATTGAAAAAATTCAATGTTTCTTTTATATTTTTGAGATTTTAGAATCAATTTGTGATTTTGTTTCAAATCAAATGAATAATATTCAAATCAATGTTCCAAAATTTAATAGAATTTCTAAATCAGTTTCAAGAAAAATTTATCGGTTGTTTTTATTTTTATATTTCCAATTTTCTTCTAAATTTACTCAATTCAAAGAATATGATTTGCTGTTTAAAAATTATGTGGAATTTATTCAAACTGAAAATTTAATTCCAATTCATTTATTATTTTTTGATTTAGAAGAATTTAATAATGAATTTGCAGAATTGATTTGATTGATTTTAAAAAAATAATTTAATTCTCAAAACTTTAAATTTCAAATCAAAAAAAAAATTTTTTTTCTTTTAAAAAAATAAAATGTTTTCTGATTTCATTTTTTTCATTTTTTTCATTTTATAAAAAAATAAATGAATCAAAAAAGAATAAAAAAAAATACTCAATTTAATCCAATCGGAAATAGAAATAATAATAATTCACAATCAAATGAAGAAACAGAAAAAATTGAAAGTGACTTTTTCCTTCAAGATTTTTCAACAATTTCTCTTTTAGATAAAGTTAATTCATCAAATAAACAACAAAGAGAAATTGTAATTAATTTTTTAAACACATCAATTTCTGAAAATCAAGAAGAAATTGTTCCTGCATTTATAAAAAAAGATATTATAAAAAAATTAATGCCAAATCTACTTGATGCATCAATAGACATTAGAATGTCTGCAACTTCATTATTAATGTAAGTTTAAATAAAAGATTTTTTGATGTTTAAAATCATTTAAAAATGATATTTATGATTCTCTTTGTAAGAAAATATACCATTTAAATTAAATTGAGGAATTAAATCAATGGCAAGAAAAGCCAGAGAAGAAAAAAAGAAGAAAAAGAAAAACAAACTAAATAATGAAAAAAATATGGTTTATTTTAGAAATATATTAGGGCTTGAAAATAACGAAATAACACAAAGAGCAATTCAATTAAATATAATTTCGCCAATTATCAGTGCTCTTAGATCTGGATTATCAGAAATACCGCAGTTTGAACAAGAGGATTATCAAGAGATCAAGAATATTTATATAGAACAATTAATTACTCTTATTTGGATGCTTGTTGAGGTTTCTGAAAAAGTTTTACTTCGAATTAATAATAGCAATATTATTGAATTAATTTTTGAATGTTTGAATCCCCGTGTTTTTCCAGAGAATGTCAACATTGCAGCTGGTAAATGTATCAATATTTTACTTGGTGATAATTTTGAACTTGAACAGAAAATACTTAAGATTCCTCAAATTGGAAATTTATTAAAAAAATTATTGGAGAGTTATAAGGATAATGAAATTATAATTAAAAAAGAAGAACAAAATCAAAATCAAAATCAAAATCAAAATCAAAATCAAAATCAAAATCAAAATCAAAATCAAATTGAAAATCAAATTGAAATCAAATTGAAAATCAAAATCAAATTGAAAATCAAAATCAAATTGAAAATGAAATTCAAATTGAAAATCAAAATCAAAATCAAAATCAAAATCAAAATCAAAATCAAAATCAAAATCAAAATCAAATTGAAAATCAAAATCAAAATCAAATTGAAAATCAAAATCAAATTGAAAATCAAAATCAAATTGAAAATGAAATTCAAATTGAAAATCAAAATCAAAAAAGAAATCAAAAAAGAAATCAAAAAAGAAATCAAAAAAGAAATAAGAAAAACAGAAACAAAAAGAAAAATAAAATAAAAACAATTTCAATGATTAACAAAAAAAAAGAACAAGAAAATCAACAAGAAAAAACACCTAGAAGAAGTAGTAGATATATGAAGGCTCTTGTTTCAGGAATTATTCTGATATTATCTCCTCAAGAAGGTTTAGAAATTGTTCTTCCAGATTTATTAGAAATTATACTATTTAATTCAATGGAAATTTTAAAATTATTATTTCAAGAAAATTTGGATCAAAATAAAATGGAAGAAATTCAAAAAGATGAGCTAGATAATCAACTGAAAAAATGGGACTTTGCAATTCAAGCACAAAAATTTGCATTTGAAATTTTAACAAATCGATTTTCATTTGAGAATAACGAAAATGAGCAAATAGATAATACTGGAATTAATCAAATTGTTGAAGAAACAAATATTTCTACTATTATGATTCAAAAAAGTTTATTATTAATCCAGCAGATTCGAGAACTCAATAATATAACAAATATGGAAGCAAATATCATTAATCAATTCATTTCAAATCTGAATACAACTTTATTAAGATGCTATTCATTGATTGGAAATTTAATTTTATTTGTTCAAGATTCAAAAATATCCTTGTTTGTGAATTCTTGCTATTCTATTATGGATTTATTTCTTATAGATGATCATGTCTCATTTGCAATAGAAAATGCAGAAATTTTAACTCAAATTTTATGCTTAATTTTGAAAAATATTCAAATGAGAATTCAACAAAATCATGTCAATTCAAACGAAAATGAATATAATTATTTACTTCCTAAAACAGAGAATGATTCAAATCAAAATTTCATGATAACAACTCTTTATAATTTCATTGATTTTCTTACTCAATTTTCAAAAGAAAATCCTGAACAAAAAAATCGAGCAAATTCAATCACAATTTTATCGTTATTTCTTCAAATTCAAATCAATATTTTCAATGATAATTTCATCCAAAATTATAATAACTTTCTTCTAGATAAACTTTCTGATAAATCTGTTCTTGTTATTGTCGAAGTATTGAATTCGTTTTTTGAAGTTTTTGCAGAAGATGAATTTGATAAATTTTTAGAATCAACAAAATCAATTGAAAAATTACAACAATTTGTTCCAATTTTTGAAGAACTTTCACAAAAAGAATTTAGTCCCAATTTTGATTTCGATTTCGATTCAGAATATTTAAAAGAAAGAATTGAAGAAGCTCAAATTAATCTTAATGGTTTTATTCAACATAAATTAAATAATTTAAAAAAATAAATTAAAAATTTAATTTTTCATTTTTCTTTTTATTTTGCTTTTTCATTTTTCTTTTTATTTTGCTTTATTTCTTTTTCTTTTGATTTCTTTTTCATTCAAATTCCGAACAAAAAAAAAATCAATCAAAAAACAAAACAAAACTTATTAAAAAAAAATATTAAACAAATCTTATTAATAAATTTACCACTTTTCCCAATTTAATTAAAAAAATGTCTGAAGTTCCTCATCTTTATATTCGACGTAAAAAAATATAAAATAAAAACCCAAAAAGTTGAAAAAAAAAATTTAAATGAATTAAATCAAAAATTAAAAAAAAAATTTAATTAGTTTTGGAAGTTGGGAATCTTAATTTTTCTCAAGCTCAAGATTCTTTGATAAATTGTTCATTTACTTTTGAGAAAAGGATATTAAAATCTTCAAAACGTGAATATTCAAAACAAATTAAATGGGAAAAAGAAGAATTTTTATTTCTTGTACACCATCAAGATTCTTTCATTGGATTAACATTAAATTATCATAACATCAAGAAGGAAATTCCTTTTGGAAAATTAAAAATACCTCTTTCAACTTTATCTGATGAGAAATCTGTATCACAAATTTTTTCTGTTGAGTCTATTGAAAAGAAAGATAAAAAACCAGATATTGTTGGAAAAATTCATTTACAACTTCATTATTCTTATTCCACTGTAAAAATAATTATATAATTAAAATATAATTAAATGATTTAATTAATATTTAAATAATATTATTTAATATTCAATGAAAATTATAGGTTTCTTTATATGACACAAAAAAGGAACATAATTGGAGAACTAAATTTCCAGAAGTTATTGATGTAAATATGATTTTATAAACGAAAAAGAATCAAAAAATTTTATCAATGTTTAATTTTTAGTTATTATGTTCAAATAATTATGAACTTTTAAATGCTTTTTGTGATGTTGTTCATTCTGGAGCTGCTGATAAAACTGCTTTAACATTAGTTCATGTTTTAATGGGATTTGGAAAAGCTTTAGATTTTATTAAATTCACAATCAATAGAGAAACTAATCATACAAGTATTTATTATTTTTATTATTTAATTATTTAAAAATATTTTATCAGATAATCCTCAACAATTATTCAGAACAAATAGTATTGCAACAAAAATGATGACAATTTATTCAAAATTAATTGGAGAAGATTTTTTGGTTTCATGTCTGAAAAAACCAATTGGAGAACTTTTTAAATTGAAAACAGAAATTAAGGTAAAAATAAAATCCAAAAATAAAATCCAAAAATAAATAAAATCCAAAAATAAATAAAATTCAAAAATAAAATTAGATTCGGGACAAAAATGAAAAAGAAAAGAGTTTGGAAATTTTAGGACATTTTCTTAAACTTTTTTTCAATTCTATATTTAAAAAAATATTAAAATGTCCAATGTAAAAAAAATTCAAAAAAATGTCAAGAAAAGTGAAAATATTTAAATCCAAAAAAAAAAAAAAATCCAATAATAATAATTTAGTGAAATCCAAGAAATTTGTCATCAATTAAATACTTCAGTTCAAAAAAAGTTTTCTGGTTATGGATTAATTGCAGTTTCAGGATTTTTATTTTTAAGATTTTTTTCACCTGCAATAACATCATTAGATTCAGATACAATAATTAGTGAAGCACCAACTCCTTTAGTTAGAAAAAATGCAGTTATTATTGCAAAAGTAATTCAAAAAATTGCGAATCATTTAGAACCAGGAAATTTAGAAAGAGATCTTGATCCTTTAAATGATTTAGGAAAAGAATTAATTGAGAAATTAGATACTGTATTTAATTTTGAATTTGAATTTATTTTAATTTTGATTTGATTTTAATCATCAAATTTCAAAAAAAAAAAAGTATCTTGAACAAATTAGTCGGTTTTCTGAATTTAAAAAATCAAATGTTAACCAAAATTTTTTAAGTGTGGATTTTCATTATCTTCTTGATCTTCATAATCTTCTGAAAGATCATCAATTCCAAATTGATGCAGTTTTAACTCCACCAGTAGAAAGTGAAGAAGATAATCAGGTTTTTAATTCATGAATGAATAATTTAAATAATAATGAAAATAATAATAATAATAATAATAAAAACAAATATATATATATATATATATATATATTGATTTTTATTTCAAAAAGACATCTTCACTTTTATCATTCTTAACATCAAAAGATCCAGCAACAATATTAATAATTCAATTGAATGAATTTGGGAATCCACCTGAACCATCATTTAAAAAATCACATACCGTTTCTGGAAAAATTATCCAAAAACGAAAAGCAATAAAAATCAATGAAGATACTGATGTGATTAAGGAGCAAGAAGAAGATGCGAATATTTTAAACAAAAATAGTATTTTTGCACAAAAACCACGAGATCCAAATATTGTTAGTGAAACTCTATTGGAATCAATTTATGAAATTTATCAAAATCATGAATTAGATGATTTGGATCTACTTTCAGCTTTGAATACTGAAAATTTTCATTTTTCGATGTTTTATTCAGCAAGAGAATGGGATAAAATGAAGAATTCAAAAGCTTATCAAGATTTTGTTTTGAGTTCAATTGGAGAGATTAATTCTCTCGATGTTTCAACTTTGGATCAAGATCAAAGACTTGCTTTTTGGATCAATATTTATAACACTTTATTTATTCATGGATGTATTGAAAATGGAGGTCCACCATTGACTCATTTCCAGTTAAAACAATTTAAATCAGAATTTAAATATATTATTGGTGATGCTGTTTATTCTTGTGATGATATTATGGAAGGTGTTTTAAGGGGTTTGTATTTCAAATATAAATTTATTATTTCAATTTGGAAAAATATCAAGCAATCAAAATGAAAAAATTTTTGTTTCTTTTGATAATAATCAGGAAATCCAAAAAGTTTTCTTGGTGGTAGTTATTTTAAATCTCAAAATGATCCAAGATATCATGTTACTCTTCAAGAATTTTCTCCTTTGGTTCATTTTGCAATTACAGATCTTCGAGATTTTTCTCCAGAAGTTAAGATATATCATGCAGAAACTATTCAAAAAGAAATGATGGAATCAACACGAGATTTTTTGGAAAATTCTATAAAAATAGAAAACAAGAAGGTTTTGATTTGAAATTGATTTAAAATTAATTTAAAATTAATTTAAAATTTTAAAATTGATTTAATATTTTAGATTATATTACCAACTTTATTCAAATTTTTCAGAAAAGATTTTGGTAAAACTGAATCGAGTATTATTGAATTTATTTGTGTTACTCTTTTATTTTCAAAAAGTTCATTTTTAGAACAAGTTAAATTATTAAAAGAATCAAATTTTGTTATTGAATTTAAAAATCCAAAAAAAGATCAAGAAATTTTATTAAATAATCAAGAAAAAACAAAATCAAAAAAATAAAAAATAAAAAATCAAAAATCAAAAATTTAATTTTTCATTTTTTTTTGCTTTTTTTTTCATTTTTCAATTCTTTTTTAATTAATTAATTTGATGTTTCTTCCTTATATTTCAACAGTAACACCAATTAGAAATCGAGATGGTAATAAATAATCAAATAAATAATTAAATAATTTTTTTTTTTTTTGCTTTTTAAACTTTTTAAAAAATAAAAAAATAATTAATTAAATTGAATTAAATTTTGATTAAAAATAAAACGAATAAAAAAAAATACAACATAAAAAAATTAGACACTGGAGTTCTTGTGAAGTTTCCAAGAGAAGTTCAACGGGGTATTGAAGGATTAGTTGTTGAAGTTTTATTAGATCCTGATAAATCAGAAGAAATTTTAACAAGTACTTTTCATATTAAATGGGTAATTGAAATTATTGGTCAATCTTTTGCTCTTCCTATTGAAGACCATCCTATTATTTCTAATGGTATCGAGCTTTATAGTCGTTGGCTTATGGGAAAAGCTGTCCCAACTGCCTTCATTGAAAATCAAAATTACTTCTTTCGTGTAAAATTTTTTTATTTACAAAATTTAAAATTAAAATTAAAATCAAATTCAAAATTAAAATTAAAATTAAATATAAAATCAAAATCAAAATTAAAATTGAAATCAAAATTAAAATTAAAATTAAAATTAAAATCTAAATCAAAATCAAAATCAAAATTGAAATTAATATTAATATTAAAATCAAAATTAAAATCAAAATTAAAATTAAAATTAAAATCAAAATTAAAATTAAAATTAAAATCAAAATTAAAATTAAAATTAAAATTAAAATTAAAAATAAAATTAAAATTAAAATCAAAATTAAAATTAAAATTAAAATTAAAATTAAAATTAAAATTAAAATTAAAATTAAAATTAAAAATCAAAAAATTAAAATTAAAATTAAAATCAAAATTAAAATTAAAATTAAAATCAAAATTAAAATTAAAATCAAAATCAAAATTAAAATTAAAAATTAAAATCAATATTAAAATTCAAAAAGGAAATATTTGGGCATCTTTCATTAATTTTTCAAGCAAGAAAAGATACTCAACATACACTAATTAAGAAACATATTGAATTATGTCAAAGTGTATTATTAATTATGGAGAAAATGGGAACAGAAAGAAAAGATCAAATGACAGAAGAAACTTGGGAATATCTCCTTAATATTTTAATTGGTATTTCAGATTATCTTCTTGCTAAAGATGGGGTTATAGAAGAACAAGATTTAACTTCTCAACTTTGTGTTCCAGTTTTAAGAGTATTTTAAATTAAAATTTAAAATTAAAATTAAAATTAAAATTAAAATTAAAATTAAAATTAAAATTAAAATTAAAATTAAAATTAATATTAAAATTAAAATCAAAATTAAAATTAAAATCAAAATTAAAATTAAAATTTATATTAAAATTAAAATTAAATTTAAAATTAAAATTAAAATCAAAATCAAAATTAAAATCAAAATTAAAATTAAAATAAAAATTAAAAATTAAAAATTAAAATTAAAATTAAAATTAAAATTAAAATTAAAATTAAAATTAAAATTAAAATTAAAAATCAAAAATAAAATAAAAATTAAAAATTAAAAATTAAAATTAAAAATTAAAATTAAAATTAAAATTAAAATTAAAATTAAAAATTAAAATTAAAATTAAAATTAAAATTAAAATTAAAATTAAAATAAAATTAAAATTAAAATTGAATTTAAAATTAAAATTAAAATTAAAATTAAAATTAAAATTAAAATTAAAATTAAAATTAAAATTAAAATTAAAATTAAAATTAAAATCAATATTAAAATTAAAATTAAAAATTAAAATTTATATTAAAATTAAAATCATAATTAAAATTAAAATTAAAATTAATATTAAAATTAAAATTAATATTAAAATTAAAATTAATATTAAAATTAAAATTTATATTAAAATTAAAAATTAAAATTAAAATTAAAATCAAATCAGCTATTATTTGATTTATGGCTTCGTTCTAATACTCAAAACCTTCAAATGTGGGAAAGACTTAAAAAAGTTGCAACAGGATGGAGACATAGAAAAGAAACAATTATACAATGGTCATCCACGATTTATGGACTTTTAAGTCGAGTAGTAGGATTACTTTATGGTCCACAAGAAGGAGATAAAGTTGTTACAATTAAATTGTAAAAACATTTCAGAATTTAATTTATTTTAAAAACGATTTTTTAAACTCTAATTATTATTATTATTTTTGATTTTGATTTATTCTTTTCAAAGACCTTCTACTTCAAATTCTAGTCCAATTATTTTAGATTTATCTAATGAACAAGTTGTATTTTGTTGGACAAGAATTCTTGGTAAAAAATATTGAATTTAATTTTTAATTTTAATTTTAATTTTAATTTTAATTTTAATTTTAATTTTAATTTTAATATTAATTTTGATTTTAATTTTAATTTTAATTTTAATAATTTAAATTTTTAATTTTAATTTTAATTTTAATTTTAATTATAATTATAATTTTATAAATCAATTTTAATTTTAATTTTAATTTTAATTTTAATTTTAATTTTAATTTTAATTTTAATTTAATTTTATAATTTAAATTTTAGGTATTCTTGCTAATCCAAATGAAATCACAAATCCAAGTATTTTCTATTTAGCCATGAGTGGAATTCGTAGTTGTGTTGGATTACTTTTACGAATTGGTTCAAATTTTAAAAAACCAGGAAAAAAAACATTAATTGATCATCCAAATGGAAATTCAATTTTACAAATTTTTGGTGAATGGCTTTTTGAAGCTGTTTCTTTAAATAGACCTTCATTTGCTGAAGGAACAGAATGCGCTTACACAATTTTATGTGAGATATTCATGTCAATTCAACAAAAACCTTTCCAAGAAATTTATCTTAGTAGATTTTATCGTGCAATTATAAGTGCTTTTGAAAATGAAGTTGCAAATGGAAAATCTATTTGTTCAATTCTTGTATATACAAAAGATATATTCTCTTCAGAATTACCTGGTATTTATGTTATGATTCCATTCTTTGTTTCGATAATTAAGAAAATCATGTTGAATGTAAATAAAAATTAAAATTCATTTATAAAATTAAAATTAAAAATTAAAATCAAAATTAAAATTCATTTATAAAAATAAAATTAAAATGAAAATTAAATTAAAAATTAAAATTAAAATTCATTTATAAAATTAAAATTAAATTAAAAATTAAAATTAAAATTAAAATTAAAATTAAAATTAAAATTAAAATTAAAATTAAAATCAAAATTAAAATTAAAATTAAAATTAAAATTATTTTAATTATTTCATGATTTATAGAGACAATTATCATTCAGTCTCAGTATTCCTCTTCAACAACTCAGAAGAGCTTGTATTACAATTCTTAGTAGTTTAATTTGCCTTCCAAATTCATTTTTAAAAATGAAACTTGAATTAATACCATCAAAAATTATTGAAGAAAGAAATGCAACAAATTTCTCAACTTTAAAATCAACATTATCACATATTGTTATTAATGGATTTCTTTGTGAAGAAGATTTCACAAATGCTCAAATGTTATTATGGTTAATGTCTATGCTTATTCATGAAGATATTGATTTCACAGAAACTTTACCTTCTTTAATTATTTTGACTATTCAAAATTTGATTTGTAATCCAAATGATACTCAAGTTAGTTGGCCAATTAGTGTTAATGTTGTTGCTTTTCAAGTTTTAAGTTCTGTTTCATCTCTTGTTGAAAAAATTATTGATTGTTCAAGTGTAAAAATAAAAATAAAAATTAAAAATTAAAATTAAAATTAAAATTAAAATTAATTTAAATTAAATTCAAAATTAAAATTAAAATCAAAATTTTAAAATTAAAATTAAAATTAAAATTAAAAATCATTTATAAAATTAAAATTGATTTATAAAATTAAAATTAAAATTAAAAATTAATATTAAATTTAATATTAAAATTGATTTATGAAATAAAAATCAAAATTAAAATTAAAATTAAAATTAAATTTAAATTTAAAATTAAAATTAAAATTAATATTAAAATCAAAATAAAAATCTAAATTAAAATCAAAATTAAAATAAAAATTATAATTATAATTAAAATTTAAATTAAAATCAAAATTAAAATTAAAATTAATATTAAAATAGCAAACTGTTCCAGGACTTGTAATGAGTTTTTCAAGATTAATTTCACAATTAATTGGAAATCCAGATAAATATTCATCTGATGATTTAGACACATTAGTTTGTGGATTATTTCATGTGAATTGTGATTTTATAATTCAATCACAATGGATTTACGATTATACAAATATTTTATCTGAAGTTCTTAATTCAATAGAAATTTGTATGAAAGAAGCAGTATTTGAGAAAAAAAAGAAGAAAACAGGACAATCACCAGCAATAAAAGAGGCAGCAATATTTCTTTTTAATCATTTATTGCGTCAACTTGGAAATTTCCCACTTCCAACTGGTCCTGAAAATATTTCAACTTTAATCAATGAAAAAGTTGTTCAAGAAAAATTCTCTTTTTCTGATGAAGAATTTTTACAAAGAACTCGTTATTTTGTTCATAATGATAGTCAGCTTTTAACTGTAATTGAATGTCCTGCTTTAAAGAATTCAAAAGGTATTTAATAATTTTAAATTTATTTTAAATTTATTTATTTTCTTTTGTTTGTTTATAGATCCTTTTGTAATGATAATTGTTAGAGATTTAACAGGAAGATATTCTTGGAGTGCTTTTTTTAGATCTTTACCTTTATCTTCTGCTGATGAATGTAATTTAATTTTGATTTAATTTTAATTTTAATTTTGATTTAATTTTGATTTAATTTGATTTAATTTAATTTAATTTTAATTTAATTTTAATTTAAATTTTGATTTAATTTAATTTTAATTTTTATTTAATTTAATTTTGATTTAATTTTGATTTTGATTTAATTTTGATTTAATTTTGATTTAATTTTGATTTAATTTTGATTTAATTTTGATTTAATTTTGATTTTAATTTTGATTTAATTTTGATTTAATTTTGATTTAATTTAATTTAAATTTAATTTTGATTTAATTTAATTTAAATTTAATTTTGATTTAATTTAATTTAATTTAATTTTAATTTAATTTTGATTTAAATTTAATTTTGATTTAATTTTGATTTAATTTAGTTTAATTTAATTTTAATTTTAATTTTAATTTAATTTAATTTTGATTTAAATTAATTTTGATTTAATTTGATTTAATTTGAATTAATTTTGATTTAATTTAATTTAAATATTTTCAAATAGCTGAAAAAGAACCGGCTAAACATGAATGGAAAGGACAACCAACATCACCAGTTTATGAGCAAGCTCGACCACAAACTGAATTGAAAACGAAAGAATTAGAAACAATATATGAATTCAATCCACCATTAACAAATTTCCAATCATCAGATGGAGAAGTTAGACAAGCATGCATTGTTGATATTATGGGAAAACAATATAGAATGGAAGAAGTTTATCGTTTTCTTGAAGAAGAAACTACAATTCATACTACAAATGCTAAACGTCCTGAAAGACCTGATCATAATCTTCTTCCTTATAAATTTAATTATGGTAGATTGTTTTTATCAAATCTTGGATTTATTCGTGATGAAACTATTGTTAAAACTTGTATTCTGGAAAGTACTACTAAATGTATTCAAGAAATTAATAATCTTGATCAAATTCCAATGTAATTTATTAATTAAATTTAAAATTAAAATTAAAATTCATTTATAAAATTAAAATCAAAATTAAATTTAAAAATTAAAATTAAAATAAAAATAAAATTATAATTAAAATTAAAATTAAAATTAAAATTAAAATTAAAATTAATATTAAAATTAAAATTCAAAATTAAAATTAAAATTAAAATTAAAATTAAAATTAAAAATCGGATAAAAATTAAAATTAAAATCAAAATTAAAATCATAATTAAAATTTAAATTAAAATTCATTTATTAATTAAAATTAAAATAAAATTAAAATTAAAATTAAAATTAAAATTAAAATTAAAATTAAAATTAAAATTAAAATTAAAATTAAAATTAAAATTAAAATTAAAAATTCATTTATAAAATTAAAATTAAAATTAAAAATCGGATAAAAATTAAAAATCGGATAAAAATTAAAATTTAAATCAAATTCGAAATAGTCGACACCAACACAAAATTGGAGTACTTTATGTTGGAAAAGGACAAAATCGAATTGTTGATCCTGAATTAATTTACACGAACAAAGAAACAAGCAAAGATTTTGAAAATTTTGTACGAGAATTAGGATGGTTAGTATCACTAGATACACACACAGGATACAGTGGAGGATTAACAACAGAAACTACAGGAAAATATGCGCCATATTTTTCGACCTATTCATACGAAATGATATTCCATGTAGGACCAATGATAGAAAGCGAAGTAAGCACGAGAATGAAGATTTTAAGAGATGATTTTGTTGTGATTGTTTGGTGCGAAGATCCTCGAAAATTCATTCCCCAAATCATCAAAAGCGAAACAAATCTGTTTTATATTGTTATTCGTCCTCATTCTTCTTCTTTATATTCCGTTGAAACTATTTCTTTTAGTACTAAAGCTTCTGTTAACGGTCCTCTTCTTGATAATGCTATTGTTTCTAGAAAAATTCTTGCTAGACTTGTTAGAATAACTGCTCTTAATGCAAATACTGAGATCTCAATATTAAAAGGTGTTTATCCTAATCCTTATGAAAAACGTCGTGAACAAATTAACCAAATTATTAAAAATCATAAGTTAGATTACCAAAGATATCAATTTTATACTTCCATTTTTTCAACAACAACAACAAATAATTAATTCTTCTTCAATTTCCAAATTTTTGGATTTCAATTTACTTCTTCTTCTCTTCTTTTCTTTTCTTTTTTTCTTTCTTTTGACTTTTTTTTGACTTTCTTTTGTCATTTTTTTTACGAAACAAACAAAAAAAACAAAATTTAATTTCCAAATCAATTCCACTTTTTCAATTTTAAATTCAAAATTAAAATTCATTTATAAAATTAAAATTCATTTATAAAATTAAAATTAATAATCTTTTTATTTTAATTTAACTTTGCTAATTTGGCATTGTTGATTTAATTTTTGAAATTATTGTATTATTCACATAAGCCAAATTATCTGCAAAAACACTTATATATTCACTTTTTGGAGAAATTGGATAAACTCTTGAAGTAATACAATATTTTTCATTTGCATAAACTTCCACAATAGTATGATCAACTAAAATCAAAATATTTATAATTCCATTTTCATTTAATGGAACAAAACCTCCTTGTGAAAATTTTTCTGGATCTTCAAGTTTTGTTGAATTTGTTCTTTTTATATAAAGTGTTGAATTTTGTGAATAATAAACAATATCAGTAAATTCTTCATTTGAATCTAAATCCCATAAAATTCTAAATCCTATTTCTGTTGTGTTTTTTGGTTCAATTATTGCTTTAATTTCAAATTGTCGACTTGTAAAATTTTTAATTGTGAAAAATTCAAGATTATTTTCTTCTGTTGAATTAAATGAAATGTTTCCCAAATCAATTTCAGAATATAAGAAATTTTGAAGTTGTGAAATTGGTCTAAATCCAACAGAAATTTCACTATAATTTGCTATTTAATATTATCAAAAAGAAAAGATTAAATTTTTAAAATGATTTTTAAAATAATTTTTAAAATAATTTTAGAAATAAATTTGGAAATAAATTTTAAAATAAATTTGGAAATGATTTTGGAAATAAATTTGGAAATAAATTTGGAAATAAATTTTAAAATAAATTTGTAAATAAATTTGGAAATAATTTTGGAAATAATTTTGGAAATAATTTTTAAAATAAATTTGGAAATAATTTTGGAAATAAATTTAGAAATAAATTTGGAAATAAATTTGGAAATAAATTTGGAAATAATTTTGGAAATAATTTTTAAAATAAATTTGGAAATAAATTTGGAAATAAATTTGGAAATAAATTTGGAAATAAATTTGGAAATAAATTTTAAAATAAATTTGGAAATAAATTTGGAAATAAATTTTAAAATAAATTTTGAAATAAGTTTGGAAATAAATTTAGAAATAATTTTTAAAATAAATTTGGAAATAAATTTAGAAATAAATTTGAAATAAATTTTGAAATAAATTTGGAAATAAATTTGGAAATAATTTTGGAAATAAATTTGGAAATAATTTTTAAAATAAATTTGGAAATAATTTTTAAAATAAATTTGGAAATAATTTTGGAAATAATTTTTAAAATAAATTTTGAAATAAATTTGGAAATCAATTTTGGAAATAAATTTGGAAATAAATTTTGGAAATAAATTTGGAAATAAATTTTAAAATAAATTTTGAAATAAGTTTGGAAATAAATTTAGAAATAATTTTTAAAATAAATTTGGAAATAAATTTAGAAATGAGTTTGGAAATAAATTTAGAAATAAATTTGAAATAAATTTGGAAATAAATTTTTAAATGATTTTGGAAATAATTTTGAAATAAATTTGGAAATAAATTTGGAAATAAATTTGTAAATAAATTTAAAAATAAATTTTAAAATAAATTTGTAAATAAATTTGTAAATAAATTTGGAAATAAATTTGGAAATAATTTTGGAAATAAATTTGGAAATAAATTTGGAAATCAATTTTGGAAATAAATTTGGAAATAAATTTGGAAATGATTTTGGAAATAAATTTTGAAATAATTTTGGAAATAAATTTTAAAATAAATTTTGGAAATAAATTTGGAAATAAATTTGGAAATGATTTTAAAATAAATTTGGAAATAAATTTTTAAATAATTTTTAAAATGATTTTGGAAATAAATTTGGAAATCTCTAAATTACCATTAGTGATCGCATAAATTTCACGAGGAAATCCCATAACTCCTGCCCATCCTTGCTCAATTTGACCTTCTTCACTTCTTGCTTCAGTAACCCAACCCCACAAAACATAAAGATTTTTTGTAGGATCAAAAAATTGTTTAGCTGCATAATAAGTTCCATAATCTAAAAGAAATTGGTCAGATTCAATAATAAAAGAATTCAAAGATTGATTATAAGTGCCAATATAATAAGTATTTTGTCTTCTTGGAAGAGAACTAATTGTAAGAATAAATTTCCCAGTTTGTTCTAAAGGAAAAAGACCAGGACACTCCCAAATTGTATCTGAACAGTTATCGGGTGATTGAACAAGAATATTCTCAAAAGTCCAGTTAAACAAGTCTTGTGAAGAATAAAGAAGAACATTAGCTTTTGAATTTGATGAACGACCTGATCCAAGAATTAAACTAAAATTTGTTGAATTATAAGAAAATACAAATGGATCTCTAAATGCAGTAAAATCTGTAAATGGTGGATTTGAGATAACTGGATTTCCTGCATATTGTTCTAATTCTAAAAAGGAATCATTTATAGGAATTGCAATACATTGTGATTCATTGAAAGGAAGACTATATTGATTAGTAACTCCTGTATAATAAAAAAGAACATTCCCGTTTTCTAAAAATATAATTAATTTTAATAATAATTTTAATAATAAATTTAATAATAATTTTAATAATAAATTTAATAATAAATTTAATAATAATTTTAATAATAATTTTAATAATAAATTTTAATAATAAATTTAATAATAATTTTAATAATAATTTTAATAATAATTTTAATAATAATTTTAATAATTTTAATAATATTTTTATTAATAATAATTTTAATAATAAATTTAATAATAATTTTAATAATAATTTTAATAATAAATTTAATAATAATTTTAATAATAATTTTAATAATAAATTTTAATAATAATTTTAATAATAATTTTAATAATAAATTTAATAATAAATTTTAATAATATTTTTATTAATAATTTAATAATAATTTTAATAATAAATTTAATAATAATTTTAATAATAATTTTATTAATAATTTTATTAATATTTTTTAATAATAATTTTAATAATAATTTTAATAATAAATTTAATAATAATTTTAATAATAATTTTAATAATAATTTTAATAATAATCAATTTAATAATCAATTTAATAATAAATTTAATAATAATTTTAATAATAATTTTAATAATAAATTTAATAATAAATTTAATAATAATTTTAATAATAATTTTAATAATAATTTAATAATAAATTTAATAATAATTTTAATAATAATTTTAATAATAATTTTAATAATAAATTTAATAATAAATTTAATAATAATTTTAATAATAATTTTAATAATAAATTTAATAATAATTTTAATAATAAATTTATTAATAATTTTAATAATAATTTTAATAATAAATTTAATAATAATTTTAATAATAATTTTATTAATAATTTTAATAATAATTTTATTAATAATTTTATTAATAATTTTAATAATAAATTAAATAATAATTTTAATAATAATTTTAATAATAATTTTAATAATAATTTTATTAATAATTTTATTAATAATTTTATTAATAATTTTATTAATAATTTTAATAATAATTTTAATAATAATTTTAATAACAAATTTAATAACAAATTTTAATAATAATTTTAAATAATAATTTTATTAATAATTTTATTAATAAATTAATAATAATAATAATAATTATAATAATAAAAACCATCTTGAAAAGCACTTCCAGACCAACACCCTTCTCTATCTGGTCCATCTTTTGTTGGAGAAAGTGCTATTGGTAATCTTTCCCAACTCATACAATCATCAGAAATTGCATGACCCCAATGAATATCACCCCAAATTGGTTTATTTGGATTATATTGATAAAATAAATGATATTTTTTTGTGCTTGCAAGATATATTGGTCCATTTGGATCATTCATCCAGTTTTTTTCAGGTGTGAAATGATATAATGGTCTCATTTCTGTATAATCTTTTATGCTTTTTGTTTGATATTTTATTGGTGGATGATATAAAATTCCAACTAAAATACAAGATAAAGAAATTGCAAATGCAATGATTATGACTAAAATACTTGGTTTAAATATTTTCTTTGGTTTTTTTTGATTATTTGGAAAAGTTGAATCTAATTCTTGTTCATCAAATAAATTTTCATTTTCCATTTTGAAAAATTAAAAAAAGAGAAGAAAAGGAAAAAAATGAAATTTTGAAAAGAGATTTTTTTTTTTGATTTTCATTTTCTGTTGTTTCTATTTCTATTTCTATTTCTATTTCTATTTATTCTTATTCTTCTTTTTTTTAAAATTAATTTCCACCAAAATTGAATTTTTTTTGCATTATTTTTTTGTTTAAGAAATTCCCATTTTTCCCATTTTTCTTTCTCTTTTTTTTCATTTATTTTTTCAATTTCTTCTTCATATCTTTTTGATTGATTTTTAAATTGATTAATTTTCTTTTCAATTTCTTTGATTTGAAGATTTTTTTCTTCAATTTTTTCCATTTTTTGATTAATTTCAATTTCAATTTTTGAAATCCATTTTTGATTTTCCTTTTGGATTTGAATTATTTTTGTTTTAAATTTGTTTCTTCTTCTTCATTTTGCGATCTTTTTTGTTCTCTAATTATTTTTAATTGATTAATTTTTCGAATTAAATCATTTTCAATTTGATTCATTTTTTTTTTCAAGATTTGGATTTCTTGATCAGAATTTTCTTGAATTTTTTGTTTTTTTTGTTGAAATTGTTTTTCTTCATTTTGAATTTTCTGTTTAATTTGCTCAATTCTATTTTCAAATTCTTCAATATTTTGATGAAAAAATTTTTGTTTTTTATTAAATTGATCTTCTAATTTTTTTAATATTGATTCATTTTTACAATCTTTAAGTGAATTTTCTAATCTTTTTTGTGAATCTAATTGTTGATCTGTTATTAAAATTTCTTGAATTGTGATTGTTTTTAAATCTGAAATTATTTTAATTAAATTTTTTGTTAATTTTGTTTGTTCTGATAAAGAAGATATTTTATTAATAAAACTATCAAAAATCAATTTAAATGAATGAATATTCATTTTTTTTTTGAGAAAGAAAAAAGTGGAATTGATCAAAAAAAAATTTTTTATTTTTTATTAAAAACATTTTGAACATTGAATTAATAAAATAATTTTGAATTAATAAAACATTTTGAATTAACAAAACATTTTAAATTAATAAAACATTTTAAATTAATAAAACATTTTGAATTAATAAAATATTTTGAATTAACAAAACATTTTGAATTAATAAAACATTTTGAATTAATAAAACATTTTAAATTAATAAAAACATTTTAAATTAATAAAATATTTTGAATTAAAAAATAATTTTGAATTAATAAATAATTTTAAATTAATAAAACATTTTGAATTAATAAATAATTTTAAATTAATAAAATATTTTGAATTAATAAAATATTTCAAATTAATAAAACATTTTGAATTAATAAAACATTTTGAATTAATAAAATATTTTGAATTAATAAAACATTTTGAATTAATAAAACATTTTGAATTAATAAAATATTTGACAGAAAAAATTTTTAAAAAAAATCAAAATTCATTTTTTTCTTTTCAATTCCTTTTTATAATGTCAAGAAAAAGAGCACCTGAAAAAGAAATAACAGATAAAGATCCAAATCCACTTACAAAACAAGAAGTAAAAGAAGAAATTTTTTAAAAAGAAAAATCTAATTTAAAAAATAAAAAAAAAAAATTTATTTTTTGATTGTTTTTTATAAAGGAACCTGAAAAATGGAAACCAGCAGATGAATCTATACTTCAAAGAAGACATATTTATACAGCAAGAAGAAGAAAACCTTTAACGAATATAGTTAAAAAAGAAAATGAAATTAAAAAAGAAAATGAAATTAAAAAAGAAGATGAAATTAAAAAAGAAAATGAAATTAAAAAAGAAAATGAAGTTAAAAAAGAAAATGAAGTTAAAAAAGAAGATGAAATTAAAAAAGAAGATGAAATTAAAAAAGAAAATGAAATTAAAAAAGAAGATGAAATTAAAAAAGAAAATGAAGTTAAAAAAGAAAATGAAGTTAAAAAAGAAAATGAAGTTAAAAAAGAAAATGAAATTAAAAAAGAAACTCCTCAAACAAAAAGTATATTTTCTAGTGCTTTTAATACTCATAAATCTATTCAATCTCCAGGAAAAAAACAAGAAGAACCTCAAAAAGAAACTCCAAAAAAATCTATATTCGCCCCTTTATCAAAAGTTGAATTGAAAAAAACTCCAACTCCTGAAAAAAAATCATTATTTTCAGGAATATTTAATATATCAAAAAATAATGTAAAATCACCACCAAAAACTGGTTCATTATTTGGATCTTTACCAAAAAAAAACGAAGAAAGTCCAACAGAAAAAAGATCATTATTTGGAAATCCACAAAAAAAATCATTATTTGGAAATTTAATTAGAAAAAATCAAACAGAAAATCAAACAGAAAATCAAACAGAAAATCAAAAATCAAACAGAAAATCAAAATCAAAATCAAAATCAGAAAAACAAACAGAAAATCAAAATCAAAATCAAAATCAAAAACAAACAGAAAATCAAAATCAAAATCAAAAAGAAAATCAAAAAGAAAATCAAAAAGAAAATCAAAATCAAAATCAAAATCAAAATCAAAATCAAAATCAAAATCAAAATCAAAATCAAAATCAAAATCAATTATCAAAACCAAAAAAAACTATTTTAGATCATGAAGAAGGAGAAGAAACTTTATTTTCAACTCGTGCAAAATTATTCTCTTTTGATAAAGAAAAAAATACATGGAATGAAAGAGGAACTGGAACTTTGATTTTATCAAAAGATAAATCAAACAAAATTAGAATTATTCATCGTTGCGAAACTTCTTTTAATGTTAGACTTAATGTTTACATTTATTCAAAAATGATTTGCCAAATTTTAAAACCAAAAAATTTAATCATTAAAGCTTTGGAAAGAGTAACAACTAAAACAGTTTCAGATGAAAATCAAAATAAAGTTATTGTTGAAAATCATGATGTTTTTTCAACTTTTTTGATTAGAACTCAAAAAGAAGAACAAACTATAGAATTATTTAATTGGATCGAAAAAATTAAAAAAGAAATTGAAGAAAAAAAAGAAGATCAAAAATGAAAAAAAGCAAACAAAACAAAACAAAACAAAACAAACAAACAGAATAGTTTTAGAACAATCACTTTCTCAAACACAATTCCCTTTTTTTTTTTTTCAATTTTTTCAATTCATTTTTAAAAAAGAAAATTAAAATTTTTTTAAACGAAAAATGAATTTTTTTTTAATTTGGATTTTGTGATTTGAATTGAAAAAAAAAAAAAGGAAACATTAGAATTTAAAAGAAAAATGGATTTTAAAAGAAAAATGGATTTTAAATATCCAAATCATTTTTAAGTTCTTTTTCATCTTTTTTAGATTTATCTTTTTTAGGTTTTTTACTTTCTTTATCTTTGTTTTTATCTTTGTTTTTGTTTTTTCTTTTTTTTCTAACAATTACTAAAATCAAAATTATTCCTCCAATAACAACAACAGGAACAATTATTCCAACAATAATACCTGTTGTATTTGTTGAACTGGAATCTTTTTGTTGAGGACTTGTTGTTTTAATTGTTATTGTTGATATAGTTCCACATTTATCATTTGAATCACATCCTGAAATATTGATTTGATATTCTTGATTTTCTAATTCAACTTTAAATGTTTTGTTTGTTGAAGTAATTGAATAATTTCCTGAATCATTTTCTGAAATTGATTGATAACTTAAATTATAATAAAATGGATTTTCTGAACAATTAATTGGTGAATTCCATAAACAATTAATTTCAGTAAAATTTGAAATTGAACATGTTAAATTCTCAACTTTTTCAAATTTTGTTATCATTGTAATTTGATTTGAAATTTCTCCTTCATCTTCTCCTTCACATAAAAATGTTCTACAACTTGTCATTGAAATATTATATTCTTTTCTACATCCTAAATTATCTAAAATAAAAGATTTTAAAGAAGAATTATTAATTGAAATGTTTTGAGATTGTTCGATTGAATCTTGATAAAAAATAAGATAATGATCAAGTTGAGGAATTTCTGAAATAATTTCTACATTTGGATAATCCCAAGAAATATTAAATGAAGAACTTGTTTGATTTGATACACTTAAATTTTGAACAGATCCTATTCTTGTTAATAAATCAAATGAATCACATGGTTCACCGCATTCAAAGATATTGAGTATCACAAGCTTTAATTTGAATTGAATAATTGTAATTTCCAAAAATATTAGAATAAATTGAAGAGTTGAATTCTTGATAAAAAACATTTTCAGATACATCTAAGTTTGGAGATTGAATAGATGTCCAACCAAATCCATAATTAATTTGATATTCAAAATATTCTGGAAATTCATCTTTTATTCCAATAACATTTGAAAGAAGAAAACAAAGAAGAACAATTAATCAAATTCACTTTAGAAGGAACTGCCTTATAAATGTAAGCTCTTTTTAATCCAGAATCAGTAACAACAGCAATATTATCAATATTAGAAACACTTCTTCCAAAACATGATGTAGTTTCATTTGTTAGATTCTGTTCAAGATTCCAATATGTTTCATTAAATCTGTAAATAAATGCTTGATTATCACTATAAGCACCAATAACAGTAACATTTCCTGAAATTGAAACAGAAACTCCAAAATATTCCACTGTTGGTTGTGATACATTTTGTTCAAGATTCCAATCACTTCCATTATATCTATACCAAAAAGCTTCTTTTGAAATATAAGCACCAATAACAATAACATTTCCTGAAATTGAAATGGCACTTCCAAAATGAGAACCTGTTGTTCCTGATAAATTCTTTTCAAGATTCCAATTACTTCCATTATATCTGTAAATAAACGCTTCATCATCACTATCAGCACCAATAACAATAACATCTTCTAAAACTGAAACAACATCTCCAAAATAAGTTGCTGGTTCTGATAAACCTTGTCCATTATCCCAAACACTTCCATTATATCTATAAACTTTTGCAAATCCAGCAAGAGAACCACTAACAGTAACATTTCCTGATGCTGAAACAGAATATCCAAAATTTGAAGATAAAGACGAATAATTTTTTTGAGAAACCCAACTATTTCCATTATATTTGAAAATGCAAACATCTTTTTCGAAAGGAATTCCAACAATAAGAAAATTTCCTGAAACTGAAGCAGAATATCCAAAATCATAGTTTGAATCAGCTATAACTTGCTTTAAATTGAAATTCGAACCATTTTTTTCATAAATATAAACTTTGTAAGCATAATAATCACTAAAAACATAAATATTTTCTGAAATTGAAGAACTGTATCCAAAAGTAGAAGAAGAATCATTAGAAATAAGAACATCTATTAATTCCCAATGGAAAGGTGGAGATGATAAGTAATCATTTGTTTGAGAAATGATTTGAAATATTCCAAAAATTGAAAAGAAGATCAAGAAATAAAATATTTTTTGCATTCTTATTTTATTTAAATTAATTAAATTTTAATTAATTAAATTTTAGTTGAATTTTGACTTATTCAATTTTAAATAAAAATGTGAAAGAAAATTTTTTTGTTATTTGTTTTACTTTTGTTTTACTTTGTGTATTTGTTTTGGTTTTTGTTTTGGTTTTGTTTGGATTATTTAAATTGAGAACCAAAATAAATTTTAAAAAGAAAAAAATGAAAAGAAAAAATGATCAAAAAAGAAAAGAAAAATTTTTGTTTTTTTGTTTTAATAAATTTCTAAAAGAGAAAAAGAAAGAAAAAAAAAAGGAGAATTATGTTTATTATTATAATATTATTGATATTAATCATCAAAAGTCCAAAATTTCCAAGTTTTTTCAGCACAAGAAACAAAAAATTGAGAATTTAAAGAAATATCAAAATCCAAAACATAAGCATCATGACCTCTAAGAGTTTTCTGTAAAGACCAATCATTTGTTGACCAAAACTTAACAGAATTATCATAAGAACTTGTAATCAAAAAATCAGCATTTTTTTTCTCATAAAGAACATTTGAGATCAATTTAGAATGAGCAGGTAAAGTATAAATATTTTTTTTCTTTCGAATATCCCAAATTTTAACAGTATGATCATCAGAAGCTGTAGAAATTTGGAAACCTTGAGGTGAGAATTTTGCGCTCATAATTTTTTCAACATGTCCATCAAGAACCATAACTTGATGACCAGTTCTAAGATCCCAAACAAAAGCAATTGCATCATAACCTGCAGTGCAAACTAATGATCCATCACAATGGAAATCAATTGCATACACTTCGTGTGTGTGTCCTGGCTGCGTTAGTATCGTTTTTCCTGTCTCAATATCCCATAATTTCCAAGTTTTATCAAAACTTGTTGATCCAAGATATTTTCCTGTTGGATGAATTGCTATTTTTGATATTCTATCTGTATGACCTTTTAGTGTCATAAGTGATTCCTCTTTTGTTAGTGACCATAGTTTTATTGTTGAATCTAAAGAAGATGTTGCAAATGCAAATGGAGCTTCTGTTTTAATTGAAGGATGATCTATTATTATTAAATATTATTAAATTAAATATTATTAAATATTATTATTATTAAATTGAAATATTATTATTATTATTAAATTAAATATTAATTAAATTAAATTAAATTAAATATTGTTAAGCACTTGTGGGTTCATTAGAATTTTCTTCAATCATTTCGTTAGAATCTGAATCAGAAATAGAAATAAAATAAGGATGAAATTTAACATCAGAAACTCTTTCAAGATGTTCTTCAAAAGAAAACTTCAAATTGCAATCAGGAATGCTCCAAATATTAGAAGAACCAGACCAAGAACCAGTAACAACAAAATGGTTATCAGGAGAAATAGCACAAGAAGAAATAGGTCTTCCATCCGCAATTTGACTTGATTGACAAGTGAAATTTTTGATTTTTTTAAAAACACTCGAAATTCTTGCTTTTTCTTCAATTAATTGATCTGCATTTTCTAATTTTGAATTCTTTTGTTTTTGGATTCTTTCTTTTGCACGAAGCAGCGAATAATATGAGCACAATAAACGCGCAGAATAAAGTTCATGGGATCCTTCTGTAAAATACATTTCTTGTTTTTCTTTTTCTTTTGAATCGTCTTTTTCTTCCTTATGGGTTATTAACTCGGGTATTTCTGCTCCGGAGTTAATAAGACTCATCAAAACATCACGCAATCTATCTCGACGATTCTCAGCATTCTCGCCAAAAAGACAGATTGGATGCTTTAGTTTTCGTAGTTGTTTTTTGACGTCTTTATCTTCAGTAGGTAGCGCTAATGTTCTTGCTTTTTTTTGCATTTCAAATTGTGCAAGTAGCGCTTCTTTTCTTTCTTGCGCTTCTTGATCTAGTTGATCGAAAAGCGAATCATATGTAATAGGGTTTTGGTTTTCGTTTGTATTTTGAGATTGATTATTTTGATTTGATAAATTTGAAATTAAATTATCCATTTGAAAAATAAAAAAGAAAAAGAAAAGAAAAAAATGAAACATTATTTAAAAAAAAAAAATTTTTTCAATTCATTTTTTTCATTCCATTTTTTTGATTGTTTGATTGATTAAATTTATTTTTAAAAAAAAATGCAAGAAAAACCAAAATTAAATCAAGAACAACAACTTGCTGTTGATTCGGATATTAATAAACCTTTATTAATTGTTGCTGGTTGTGGATCAGGAAAAACAACAGTTTTAATATCAAGAATTGCAAGAATGATTTCACTTGGAATTCCAACAGAATCAATAATTGCAATCACATTTACTCAAAAAGCAGCAGAAGAACTTAAGCAAAGAGTTTCTTCTTTTATTCATTCAATCTCAATTTCTCAACTTAAAACTTATACTTTTCATGCTTTTGGATTGTCTATTTTACGCGCTGAAGGTTCTTCTTTAAAATTACTTGGTTATCGTCCTATATTTAAGATTATCTCGAGTTTTGAACAATTTAAAATTATTGAAAATTGTCTCAAAAAATATTATTATTACAAACATATTTTCATACAGAAAAATCAATTATTGGAAGATAAAAATCAAATTTCAAAATTTAGTTTTAGTGATGATTTTCTTGAAGAGGATTATGATATTGATGTCGATGTTGATAGTAATAGTGATAATTTTAATTATAATGATAATTTTTCTCAATCAAGTTTATCAGACGAAAATATTCCAAAAGAAGAAGTTATTGTTTATAATCCAGACCAGAAAGAATTATATCGTTCTAAAAAAAATGAACATTTTCAACAACTATTAAATTTGGATAAAATTAAAATTCAAGAAAAAAAATCAATTCTTCAAAATGAAAATGAAAATGAAAATCAAAATGAAAATAAAAATCAAGATGAAAATAATCAAAATATGTTTAGTTTGGATGATGATGTTGATTATTATGAACTTTTAGATATTAAAAATATGAAAAAAAAGGAAAAAATTAAATGGCAAAAAATCCAAGAAGAAACCAAAAAAATTCAGAAATTCATTCTTTTATCTTATTCAAACTTTCGTAAACCGTCTCAATTTTCTGGAAAGAAAAAAATATTGTTTAAAATGTATCAAAACTTTATTAAACTTAATGATATCATTGATTTTAACGATATGATACATCTTGCAATCAAATTACTCAAAAAATTCCCAGAAGTTCTTGAAAAATATAAAACAAAATACAAATATTTTTTAGTGGATGAATATCAAGATACAAATTTAGCTCAATTTCAACTTGTAAATCTTTTTGTTAAAGAAAGTGGTCGGTTAACTGTTGTTGGAGATGATGATCAGTGTTTGCCAATTAACACCTTAGTTCAGACTCAAAATGAACAATTAAAAAAAATTCAAAACATCCAAATTGGAGATTATGTTAAAACTTCTCTTGGAAAATCTCAATTAGGATTCAGTAAAGTTTCCTATTGCTCAAAAAAGTTCATCAAAAATTCAAGTTTATGTTCTATTAAAACAAAATCAGGAATTGAAATTAAATGCACAATTTCTCATCATTTACCAATAACTTGGATTAAAAACAAAAAAGAACAAAAAACTCCCAAAAATCATTTCATTTGTTTAATTAAAAATAAAAATAATTATAATTATAATTGGAATTTTCAAATTATCCAAAATTTGGGAAATTGTAATTCACAAACATTCCCTTTATTAATTGTAAATTCAAGAAAAAAAGCTGAAAAAATTGTTCAATTTTTAGAAATGAATATTTTTGATAAAATTGGTAAAAAAAAAATATCAATCAATCAATCAATCATTTTTTAATATTAATTTTGTTTTGATTATTAATTTCGAAAAAAAAAAAAAATAATCAAAATTAGATTATCAACTAATTTTAGAAAAAATTGGGAAAATTTGGGAAGAAGGATATTTAATTTCAGAAAAAAATTTAGAAAAAAAGATCCAAATCATTTCACTTTATGAAGAAAATTCACATCTTATTCAATTCAAAGAAGAAAATGAAAGAAAAACATTACATTTCAAAAGTCTTGAAAAGGCAAGAAGGGTTGCAAAAGAATTATCTAAAATGAATAATAAAGAAATAATAGAAAAATGGAAATTAGTTGATTCAAATGAGAATTTCCAAATGATTCCTGCTTGCAACGT
Organism: Anaeramoeba ignava; assembly: GCA_028826165.1. Taxonomy (NCBI): domain Eukaryota; family Anaeramoebidae; genus Anaeramoeba; species Anaeramoeba ignava. The sequence goes on from JAPDFW010000114.1 coordinate 720,348, forward strand.
TATTCCAGGAAGTTATTTAGTAGTAAACAACAAATTAGAGAAGGTTGTTGAGGTTGAATTTGAAGATTATCAAGGAGAAGTTTATGATTTAGAGGTGGAATCAACACATAATTTTATTCTTGGAAATGGAGCAATAATTGGGAATTGTATTTATGCATTTAGAGGCGCAAATTTGGATTGTTTCCAAGTATTAAAAAACCAATTTTCTTCGACAATACAAGAGGTTAAATTGGTTGAAAATTATCGTTCAACAAAAACAATTGTTTCAATACTCAATTACTTGATAAGAAATAATAAAAATAGAATCAAGAAAACTTTGCGTACTTCAAACACATTAGGAACAAAAACAAGTCTTTTCAAATGCTCAACAGAAATTGATGAAGCAATATTTTGCGCATCCAAAATCAAAAGACTTGTTCGTGAGAAAAAAGCAAATTTTTCAGAAATTGCTGTTTTATATCGCAATAGACATATTGCAGAAACATTCAAAAAAATCTTCCACAAACAAAAAATTCCTTTCAGGGTTTTTGGAGAACAAGATTCACTTGATAACTTAAAAGAATTCAGGTTTTTTGTGACTTATTTATTTTTTGTTGATAATCCATCTGAAAATAACTCATTCAAAACTGTATTCAAAAAATACTTCAAAAGACTTTTCATACACGAAAAATCAGAAGAAGATCAAAAACAGCTCAAAAAAAAAATTCAGCAAATGATTCAATCAATTACAAAGTATTCACAAGTGAAAAAAACTTCTCTTTTTGATTCAAGCGCAGATATTGTCATGTATTTGCAAAGAAAAAATTCCAAAAATATCCAAGAACAAAAAAAAGGAATTGAACTTCATCTTTTAGATCAACTCAAGAAATTATTTCAACTTAATATCAACTCTTTAATTCAGTTTGTGGAAATCATCCATCATTGTAGAAAATTAATATCTGAAAACAGAATAAATGATCTTTATTCCTTAATTGCTCATCAAATTCTTAATGATGCTGAATTTACATATCAAGATGAAATGTCTCGAATTGCAATGGAAAATCTACAAGAGTTAAATTTATCAGAAATGGAACCAGCTCAATTATTTCAATTTATCAAATTCAAAAACATTCAATTTATGGAACAAAATTCTGATTCAGAACAAAAATCACATTTGGAAATATTTCATAAATTTGTAGAACAATTTATTTTGGATCCTGCAACTTTTTTAGACTCTTGTACGGGCATTGTAACTTTATCAACAGTCCATCAATCAAAAGGTCTTGAGTGGCCTGTAGTTTTTCTTGTTAGATTGAATGAAAAAGAATTTCCTGTTTATAAAATAGATCAGGAAAAAGGTCAAGAAATCACTGAAGAAACAATTGAAAAACTGGAAGAAGAAGAAAGAAGATTATTTTATGTTGCATTGAGTCGTGCTAAAAATTATCTTTTTATAAGTTATATCCAAAATTCTCTTAAACCTTCTAGTTTATTAAATAGTTTACCTGAACATTTGATTAATGTCCAAGATTGGGAATTGGAAAAAAAATCAATTGAAGTTCAAAATGAGAAAGAATCACAGAAAAAATGTTTGAGATCAAAAACACAACCTTCTTTACTTAATTATTTTTCAAAAAAGCCAAAATCTCATGAAAATTCAAATGAAAATTCAAATGAAAAAAAAAGAAAAAATGAAGAAGAAGTTGATTCAAGTTTGATTTATAATCCAATTATCCAATTTCAAGCAAATGAAAATGAAAATGAAAATGAAATTGAAAATGAATTTAAAATTGAAAATGAAAATGAATTTAAAATTGAAAATGAATTTAAAAATCAAAATGAAAATCATTCAACTAAAATTCAAAAAGCTATTTCTTTTGATCAATCATCAATTAAACAAAGAAGAAAAAATAAAACTTCTTTAAGAGATTCAATCCAAAAAGTTCAATCAAAATTTCATTTCGATTATTCTTTTGAAAACGAACCAATTCCTAAAAAACAAAAAGAAAAACAAAAGAAAAGTAAATTGAAAAAAAGTCAATCAAATGAAAAAGTTGAAATTACTTGTTTTAAAAAAGCAAGTGATATTTTTCAAAATGAAAATTTAAATCAAAATTTAAATCAAACTTCTATTCTTCAATTTATGTCAAAAGAAAAGAAAATTCTTTGAAATAAAAATTAGAATTTAATTTTATTTAATTTTTTAATTTTGAAAAGAAAAGAAATTATTTTGATAATCAATTAATAATTTCACTTTTTGATTTTTCACTTTTATCTTCATCAATTTGTTGATTCCATTTTTTAATAACTTCTATTAATCTATAAGAATCTGAACTTAAAGAATTTGATAATAAAGCAGCAGCAAGATTAAAATTTTGATTTGAAACAAAAATTTCAAATTGTTTCTTTTTATCAAAAAGAGATGATCCAAAAATAACATTTTCAAATCTTGAATCAAAACGAAGTTTTTCTAATAAATTTTTAATTTTGAAATCATTTTTTAATTGACAATAAAATAAAAGTAAATTTTTATAGTATTTATAATCAATTTTTGCAGCTTCAATGATAGAATCTTCTGCAATATCATAAATTTTTTGTTGAATAGCAGAATTAGCAATTTTTAAATAAAGAGAGCAAATAGATTGTTCTTTTTATAAATATTTTTTTTTTTTAATTTTGGATTTTTTATAAAAATATTTTTTTTTTAATTTTGGATTTTTTATAAAAATATTTTTTTGAATTTTGGAATAAATAAATACTTTGTTCTTCTGTTTGATTAAAAAATCCATCTCTTATTTGAAATATAACACTTTTTTGATTTGCTTGAACAATTGAAAATGCTTGTTTAAGTAAATAATTTCGAATACAAATTTGAATTTTTAAATCATCTGAAACACCTGATAAACTTAAAGCCTCTTTAACAAATCCTCTTGATTCTAAAGATATTGCTAAATTATCATGGATTGTTGTAGTTATCCATTTTGTCCTTTTGAATTTTTCATTTAAATTTTTTTGAATTGAATTTTTTTGAATTGAATTTTTTTGAATTAAATTTTTCATTTAAATTTTTTTGAATTAAATTTTTTTATACCATTTCATTGCTTCTTCAATTTGTTTTGCTTGAATTAATAATTTAAATTTTAGTAATGGATGATCCAATTTAATTAAATGAATTTTTTGATTTGGATCCATGAGAAGTAATTTATCATTATAAACCATTATAAAATAAAGAGCACCAATTGGTCTTTGAACAATAGGAATTGATTGTTTAGATTTAAAATCATAAGTTTTATTTTTTTTAGATTTTGCTTGAGAAGTAAAATTTGATGAAGCAATTTTAATAAATTCAGAATCTTTTTCATGAGGAAAAACTAATAATATAAAAAATATATTTAATATAAAATATTTAATATAAATATAAATATAAAATATTTAATATCTTTTTTTTTGTAAATTCTAAATTGTACCACAAAAAATATCCATTTCTGTTGTTACAAATAATGAAAGATTAAACCAAAGATGTGATTGAATAGAAAAAGGTAATTGAGTAACAAGCTTAAAATTATTTCTGATATCAAATAAATATGTATAATTAGGATAAGACATTAAACAAAATTTTTGAGTTGGATCAAAACTTAAATTTTTAGGAGGAGGAAATAAATCACCAAATATTTGTTGACTTTTCCAAGAATAAAAATGAAATCTTCTTGTTTTAAGCAATTTAGAATTGTCTTGATTTGGATCATTTTGTGGATTTGAAGAATCGGGATTTTTAACGGTTTCTTCATAATTTAATTTAGCATTCCTAAATTCACCTGTAATTGCATCTCTCCCTTTTCCTTTTCCCTTTCCTTTTCCCTTTCCTTTTCCTGTTTGATTTTGACTCTGTCCTTTATCTGTTAAAGTTTCGTCTTCGTATTCATATTCAACACCAAGTAAAAATCCTTCGAAAATTCTTTTGACAGGAAATTGAGTAAGCATTGGTCTTTTAGTAATATTTCCATCACTTGAAATTTCTCGTATTTCGAACTCAGATGGTTCGAAAAAAACCTTTTCAATCATTTGCGGTTTTTTGCGTCTTTTTGAAGTTTGTGATTCATCCACAACTTGGATTATTTTTTGAACTGGCGGATAAAGTAAAGCAAAACAATCCGATTTTGAATTTGATTCCCAAATTAATTGGATACATTTTCCTTGGTCGATTATTTTTGAATTTGAAGGGTCTTGCGCAGAAATGATCTCGTATCTTTTTTCAGGAACATAGAATATTGATAAATATTTTTGTGTCCCACTTAATTTAAGTTCAACTTTTTCGCAAGGAGAAGAGAAGGTGTAAATGGATTGTTTTTCATATTTTGTTTTTGTATTTGAAGTTTTTGAGATTGATCTGATGTTGAGTCTTTCAATAGAAGAGAAATTTGCGAATAAAATAAAGTTTTGTTGATTTTGATTTTGAATTCTAATTTGTTTTTGATTTTCATTTTCATTTTCATTTTCATTTTGATTTTGATTTTCATTTCGTTTTTGAATATTCTGCTCATTTTTTCCAGTTGAAAAAACAACCAACCGATTTTCTAAATCGTCAAAATTCCCATCAATTGATAATAAAGCAATTCCAGATGAAGTATTAACAATCAATAAATTGGGAACCAATGGATGGAACTTAAAATTCGTGATTTTCAGTTGCTTTGAAGCGATTCTTTCGAATGTTGGCTCAGGAATCACATTTTCAAGAAGGTAGTGTTGAATATCCAAAAAAGGATCAATAACTAAACTGTTATTTGAAAGAGTTGTAATTTTGAAAAAAACGCCTTTGTCATCATTTGCAATAACTGTTCCGAGATTGTTATTTAAAAAAAAGCAGTTCTGCAAATGGGTTTTTGTCTTTGCGCTGACAATCTTGCGCAAAACCATCCCGGTCGACAAATACCAAAGTGTGATTGTCTTATCTTGAGTAATTGTGATGACACGGGAAGTATTTGGATCGAAATTGATTTCCTGATAAATATCCTTTTTTTTGCCCGAAAAATCCAAGACGGAACTGATAGAATTAAGAGACCAAATTGAGGCAGTTCCGTCAATTGAACCAACAATTAAATAAATAAAATCCAAAGCGATATTTTTGAAGTTCCGATATTTAGCATTTTGAGCTCTAAGAATAATCTCTTGTGGATTAGCTTGATCATTTGTGAAATCGAAGAAGTTGTCATTCTCTTCTTGAGGATTATCTTTATTGCGGGTGCTGATGTTTTTATCAAGCGCATTCTCTGAGTCCATACGCGCAAGATTTGAGACTCTATGATCAGCAAGTGTTTTTATAACAAGTGAAAGCGACGTGATTGATTTATTCGCCGCAGACAATCTATCGACAAGAGCATCCTGATCATAGTCCCATATGCGGATGACGCCGTCATTGCATCCAAAAATAATCCAAGGAAGGACATAAACAAGTTCGACCGAAATTATACTTGATTTTTCTAAGTCGCGGTGGCTTTTGATGTCCTTCCATTGCTTTGTTATATAATCAAAAAACCACACACGTTCATCAGTAATTATGATTAACCATGTCTTTTGTTGTTTCGGGATTTTTTTTAAAGGAAATTTCCCGTCCTTAATGTTCAGACTTGACCACCATTTGATTGTCAGATCGTCAAGAAAATGAAGGTATTTTATTGTTCCGGTTTTTTCAATCTTTAGAGAACTTTTCTCCTTCACTTTTTGCTTTTCTTCTTCTTTCTTTTTCTTTTCTTGTTCTTGTTTTTCTATTATCATTTCTTGTGTAATTTGTGATTCGTTAAATTTTTCTTTTTTTCCATATTTTTTGTTTTGAATTGATTGTTTGATTCTATTTTTGAATGAAATTATCCGATTTTCCTTTTCAATCGGAATCATTCCTTTTTTTGTTATGCTTTTTTGAAGAAGCGCTTTTTGTTTTCTTTCAATTTCAAGTTGATAAAGTGTGAATTTGTTGATCACTGTTTGTGTTTCATAATTCCATATTGTAATGTTATATTTTTCATCACTAGTTGCTATCCATGGATGTGTTGGATGAATTGTAAGTGCGGTTTGTTTGCTGGGTGTTGTTCCAAAAAGCTTTAAATTGATTGACATTTTTGGATATTATTTTTTTTTAAAAAAAATGAAAAAGAAAAAAATGAAAAAAATATTTTTCCATTTTTATTCTTTTTTTTTTTAAAATGAGTGAAAATGAAAATTTAGAAAATAGTTTATTAAAATCGTCTGAAGAAAAATGTTTAAAATTAAAAATTAAAATTAAAAATTAAAAATTAAAAATTAAAAATTAAAATTAAAATTAAAAAAAAGTGGAAAATCAAAATGAAATTCAAATTGATAATGGAAATGAAATTCAAATTGATAATGAAAGTGATGATGAAAACAATAAAGATAAACGTACTTTAATTGCTGAAGAAATTTTAACAACAGAACGTTCTTATGTTCAAAGTTTAAAAATTATATTTAATGTAAAAAAAAAATTCTAACAAAATTTTCAATTAGAAAAATTTAAAACGTTTTTTCTTTTTTTTTTAATAAAGGAATTCTATTCAGAAATTAGCAAATCTTTAAAAACAAACAAACCATTAATTGAAAAAAAAGATTTCTCGACAATTTTTATTAATATTGAACTTATTCTTAATGTTAAATTTCTAATTCAAAAAAATAATTAAATTCCAAAATGTTTATTCAAAAAGAAAAAAATTTTCCGTTTTTTCTTTTTGATTTCTACAAAAATAAATTTTAGATTCATATTAACTTACTTTCAGGTTTAGAAAAAGTTATGCAAAATTGGAATGAAGATTCCCAAATTGGAGATTTTTTTAATGATTTTGTAAAAGAAATTTTAATTTAAAAATCAAATTGAAAAATTTGGATCAAAATTGATACTTTTTTTTTAGATTCCTTATCTTAAAAGTTACTTATTTTATATCCAGAATTATGATTTTGCAGAGCAATTAATTAAAAAATATAGAAAAAATACTATATTTGAAGAATGGCATCAAGTAGTTTTTCAATTAAAATTAAATCAAAAAAAAAAAAACAATTCATTTCAATTAAAAAAAATATATAATTTATTTCAATTAAAAGAAAAAAATGGAAATTCATCATTTGGATCTTCAAAGTTTTTTAATTATGCCAATTCAAAGATTACCTCGTTATAATTTATTATTACAAGTATAAAGAATATTCAAATTTTTTTCATTTAAAAAGAAAAAGATTAAATTTAATTTTATTTTATCAAAATATTATTTAAAAATTTACAGACTTTGATCAAAAATACAGATCAAAATCATCCAGATTATCCAAATCTTTTGAAAGCTAAAGAAAAAATTAGTCAAGTTACTCAAGATATAAATAATTCATTTCATATTCGAGATAATCAAAAGAAAATTTATCATATTCAACAAAAATTTACTAATAAGAAAATTGTAAAAAAAATTACAACAACAATAACAACAACAACAACAACAAATACAAAGAAATATTGAATAATTTCAAGTCTTTGTTTTTCAAAATTCAAGAAATTGTTTATTTATATTAATGAATGAATTTTATCAATAATTTTTTTTTCCAAATTCAAAAAAAAATTACTTAATCAAAGAATCTTCTTGAAGCTCATCGAAGATTTATTATGAAAGGTCCTTTAATGAAGGTTTCTCGTAAAAAAGTTTTGAAAAGGCATTTTTTCTTGTTTAATGATATGATACTTTATGCAACAAAATTTGCTAATTCTTATAAACTTCATGGGAAGTTTGAATTTACTAATACAACAGTAAAAGATACTGAAGATACAGAAGGTATTTTATTTAAATCATTTTTAAATGGATTTTAAATGAATTATTTAAATCAATATATTTAAATGAATTATTTAAATCAATATATTTAAATCAATAATTTAAATCAATATATTTAAATCAAATATATTTAAATCAATATATTTAAATCAAATATATTTAAATCAATATATTTAAATCAATATATATTTAAATCAATATATTTAAATCAATATATTTAAATGAATATATTTAAATGAATTTTAAATGAATTTTAAATCAATTTTATATCAATTTTAAATTAATTTTAAATCAATTTTAAATCAATTTTAAATCAATTTTAAATCAATTTTAAATGAATATATTTAAATCAATATATTTAAATCAATATATTTAAATCAAATATATTTAAATCAATTTTAAATGAATATATTTAAATCAATATATTTAAATCAAATATATTTAAATCAATATATTTAAATCAATATATTTAAATCAAATATATTTAAATCAATATATTTAAATCAAATATATTTAAATCAATTTTAAATCAATTTTAAATCAATTTTAAATCAATTTTAAATCAATATATTAAAATCAATATATTTAAATCAATTTTAAATCAATATATTTAAATCAATTTTAAATCAATTTTAAATCAATTTTAAATCAATTTTATATCAATTTTTAATCAATTTTAAATCAATTTTAAATCAATTTTAAATCAATTTTAAATCAATTTTAAATCAATTTTAAATCAATTTTAAATCAATTTTAAATCAATTTTAAATTTAGCTTTACAAAATGCTTTCATTATCAGAAATTTGAAAAAATCTTTTACAGTTTATGCAGAATCTCCTGAAAAGAAAAAAGAATGGATTACAGAAATTCAAAAAGCTATTAAAGAATTTTGGATTAATCAAAAAACACTTAAAGGTAGGAAATTCAAAAATAGTGAAAGATTTCTTGCTCCTTTATGGATTCCAGATAATGAAACATATTATTGTATGATTTGCAATATTGATTTCACAACATTTAGAAGAAGAGTAAAATCAATATATTTAAATCAATATATTTAAATCAATATATTTAAATCATTTATTAAAATCAATTTATTTAAATCAAATATATTTAAATCAATTTATTTAAATCAATATATTTAAATTAAAATAATATAGCATCATTGTAGAAGTTGTGGTTTTGTTGTTTGTTCTTCTTGTTCTTCTCAAAAAATGTTACTTGATCATATAAGTGATATTCCTGTTCGTGTGTGTGATAATTGTTTTGAAAATATTGGAAAAAAATTATTATTAAATAAAGAAAAACAAAAAATCAAAATATAAATCAAAATATAAATCAAAATCAAAATCAAAATCAAAATATAAATCAAAATCAAAATATAAATCAAAATCAAAATCAAAATATAAATCAAAATCCAAATGAAAATGAAAATCAAAATCAAAAAGAAAATGAAATATTGAATTCAAATATAAATTCTCATAATGATTTGGATGATGCTACTTCTATTTCTGGAAATGAAATTGATTCTTATTTAGATAAAGAAGAAAAATTAAATAATCAAACAAATGAAAATGATAATTTATCATCTTTACAGAATTTAAAAGGAGATTTAATTGAAAAAAAAGAAGATTTACCTTTACTTTCAAAAGATGAAATGAAAAAATGGAGAAAAATTCCACAATTCGTTTCTGATTATAATTTTTGGGTTAATTCAAAATTTTAATAGCAAAATCCAAAATATTTTTTTTTCTTTTTTCATTTTCTTCATTTTCTTCATTTTTTTAAATCATTTTGATTCAAAAAACAAACAAATTTCCTTTTACTTTTCCTTTCCTTTTTTCTTTTTCTTTTCCTTTTTTTAAAGGATGGATTAAAATTCTAAAAAAAGAAAATTTTTCTAAATAAATTTTTTCAATTTGATTTTCTGCATCTTCTTTTGAATAATTTTGTATAAAATATCTATTTTTTTGAACACGAAAAATTTTAGGATTATAAAAATAACAAAAAGAAATAAAATTTTGGATTGAATCATTTTCATTTTCATTTTCATTTTCATTTTCCAAAATATTTTCTTGATTTGTTTCTGAATTTGAATTATTTTCATTTTCCAAAATATTTTCTTGATTTTTGAATAATTTTTTCTCTAAAAATAATTTTTTTGCTTTTTCATAAGAATTTTCAATCTTAACTTTCCAATCTTGAATTTCTTCTTGATTTTCTAAAAAGAAATTTAAAATACCAAATTTTGTAAATATTTTGAATCCATAAAAAATAGTATCATTTTCATTAAGAATCTGTTCAGGTTCAATAAAGGTTTGAATTAAAGGAAAATGAAGAAAATAAGTTTCAGTTTCATCTTTTTTTTTCTTGAATAAAGATAACTTGTAATTTTGCAAAGCAAGTCCAATTTTTTTAAAATAAAAATCTTTTTTGGGATAATTTTTAATATTTGAAATGGAAAATTGAGTTTTTGCTTGAATTTTTGTTGGAATTAAAGAATCAGGAAAATTTATTGATTTTCCTTTTGTTTGAAATCCAATTTCTTTTTTCTTATTTAATCGTGAAGGAAATTTTGAAGAATGATGAATATTTATATTGGAAATGTTTGAATTTTGAGAAGAATTGTTGTTATTATTATTATTATTTTGATTGTTTGAATTGTTTTGTGAATGAAACTGTTTTGATTTATGTTGGAATTGAAATCGAGAAAATGTAAATTTTTGGATTGATATTTTTTTAGAAAAGTTTTGATTTTCAAAGAAAAATTCTTGACCATCATCATTAAAAATTCGAACCAAAATTTCTCCTTTTTTAATAATATTATTTTGATTATCTGAAAAAATGAAAGGTTTTTTAATTTTTTTTTCATCCTTTTTACTTTCAATTTTACTTTTAATTTTACTTTTACTTTTACTTTTACTTTTACTTTTACTTTTACTTTCAATTTTACTTTCACTTTCAATTTTACTTTCAATTTTTTTCTTCAAAGATTGAAATGAATGTGAAACAAGTGTATAATCTTTGTGTTTTTTTGGAGTTGATTTTAAAATTTCTTCAAAAAGATCTAAATATTTTTTTAATCTTTGAGATTTTTGAAACAAGATGAAAGTTAAATAATCTTGATTTTGATTTTGATTTTCTTTTTGATTTTCTTTTTGATTTTCTTTTTGATTTTGATTTTGATTTTGATTTTCATGTTTACTTTCAAAAATTTTAAGGAGATTCATAAAAGAATCATTTTGTTTCCATTCTTGAATTTTTTGTTCAATTAATTTGAAATCTGGATTATGAGTAATATATAAATCAATTTTTGTAATAAATGAATTAAGAATATCACCAATACAAGTTAAAGAATTGATTGATTCCATTCTTTTTTTAAGAGGTTTTTGAAGAACATTCAAAGTTTTTTTGTGAATTTTTTCGAAATTTTGGAAAACAAATTGAATTTCTTGATTAGAAAATAAATTCTTTGAACGAAGAGGAGTTAAAAAATTCATAATGACTTGGTTTAAGGAATCAAGATAAGCTGTCTCATCCAAAAGAAGATTTGAGATTGAGTTTTGTCTGTTATATTCCTGTTCAAGTATTTTTGCACATTTTGAATTTGGATGATATTTTTGTGCAATTAGATGAGGTTTTTGATGGGATTTGAGGAGAATATTTGCACCTTTTTCCAAAAATAAAGCTGTGATTTCTTCATTTCCCCATTCAGCAGTTAGTTGTATTGGGGTTTTCTTTTTTGATTTTTTGTGATTGATTGTTCGTGTGAAATTGTTTTCAAAGCAGTATTTTAATAAAGTAATATCTTTGTTTTTAATTCCTAGTTCAAATGGAGTTTCGATATTTTGCTTGAGCAAATAATCAACACAATTTAGATGACCGCTAATTTCTGCAAGAAGAATAGGCAATTTCCCATTTGAATTCAGATTATTTAATTGGCATTTGTTACGAACAAGTATTTTACAGCATTCAAGCTCTCCATTTTCACAGGCAGCATGGATAGGTTGTTGATTCATATTGTTTTTTGTGTTGATGATTTCAAGTGCTTCTTTTTTGTGTTTAAATATCATTTTGTAAATTTCGTGATTTGGGAAATGAAGAATAGAATTTTTCTGATGATCCAATTTGGAAATGAGTTCAACAGGAAATTTTTGCAAAATCAACTTGAATATTTCAGGTTTTTTGTGCTTTGCTGCAGTTAATAAAAGGGTATTTCCATTTTCATCTCTGATACTCAAATCATCAAAATGAGTCAATATTGATTTGAATATTTCAATAGTTTCATAATTTAATGAAATGCTTTGGTGAAGTAAAGATATTTTTGAGAAAATTAAGTGAGGCTTTGCTCCATATTTGAGTAAATTTGAAACAATACTCCCAGAAAGGGTATTCAATGCATAATCTAAAGGTGTTTTCTTGTGTTTATCTTGAACATTTGGATCTGCATTTTTTTTCAATAGCAAGGAAACAATTTTCTCGTCATTTTGCTCAATTGCATGAAAAAGTGCTGTTTTTTCTTGATGATCTTTGATATTAACATTCAAATTAGATAATTTTAAGAGTTGCTTCACAAAATTAGCATTTCTCAAGCTAACTGCTGTTATTAAAGCAGTAAATCCAACTTTGTTCTGAAGATTAATATTTGGTTGAACTTTTAAAATTTCTTGAAAAATTTATTATCTTGGATTTTCACAGCAAGAATTAAAGGAGTATTTTCTTCAAGATCTGGAATATCAATAATTTGAGGGTTTGGTTGAATCAATATTCCGAATAATTGATGATTTTTTTGTTCAATTGCAATATGTAATACTGTTTTTCCGTTTTTGTCTTTTATCAATGTGTCTGGTTTTTTTGATATTAGAAGATTTATCAAAGATATATTATTTTTCTGAGTTGCTAAATGTAAAGGTGTAGAACCAAATTCATCTTGAGAATTTGGATCAGCATTTGATTCTAATAGAATTTTACAAATTTCAATAGATTCTTCTATAATAGCTTTATGAAGTGGTGTTCTTTTGTTTGAATCAACAACTATTTTTTGGATTAAATTTTTGGATTAAATTTTTGGATTAAATTTTTGAATTAAATTTTTGGATTAAATTTTTTGGATTAAATTTTTGAATTAAATTTTTGAATTAAATTTTTGAATTAAATTTTTGGATTAAATTTTTGGAATTTACTTTTTACACTTTCTGGAGATGATTGAAGAATAGTTTTAACTTTATTCAAATTATTTTCTTCAATTAATTCATGAATTTGAGGGTTTTTTTCAAAATCTGGAAAAGGAGTTGGTGTTTCAAAATTATCTAAATTATTATCATTAAAATCATTTGAATTTTTTGAATCATTTGAATTTTTTGGATCATTTATAGAAGATAATTCTGATGGTTTTTTATTATCAATATCAGTAATTTCTTCATCTGCACCTTTTGATATTAATAAATCAATTGAACTTTTATGTCCATGTAAATAAGCAAAATGAAGAGCTGTTCTATGATCTGAAGATAATTCATTTATATTGGTTTCGTTATCTAAAAGCATTGCAATAAATTCTGTTGATCCATGTTTTGCTGCAACGTGAATTGGTTGAAGTGTTGATTTTGAAAACATTTTTTTTTCTAAAATTGCTGGAAATAATTTTAATATTCTTAATCCAACTTCAACTGCATTTGAAGCTGCTGCTCGAAAAAATACATTATAATTTTCATTATCAACAAGATTTATCATTAATTTATCAATTGAAAGGAGATATTCAACATTTACAACATCATTATTTTTTGCTGCATAATGAAGTGGAGTACTTTTTTGATATTTATATTGATATTAATTTTAATTTTAATTTTAATTTTGATTTTGATTTTGATTTTAATTTTAATTTTAATTTTATAAATGAATTTTGATTTTAATATTGATTTTAATTTTAATTTTAATTTTGATTTTGATTTTGATTTTGATTTTGATTTTAATTTTAATTTTAATTTTAATTTTAATTTTAATTTTAATTTTAATTTTAATTTTAATTTTGATTTTAATTTTAATTTTAATTTTAATTTTAATAAATGAATTTTGATTTTAATTTTGATTTTGATTTTAATTTTAATTTTAATTTTAATTTTAATTTTGATTTTAATTTTAATTTTAATTTTAATTTTAATTTTAATTTTAATTTTAATTTTAATTTTAATTTTAATATTAATTTAATAAATGAATTTTAATATTAATATTGATTTTAATTTTGATTTTAATTTTAATTTTAATTTTAATTTTAATTTTAATTTTAATTTTAATTTTAATTTTAATTTTAATTTTAATTTTAAATTTAATTTTAATTTTAATTTTAATTTTAATTTTAATTTGAATTTTAATATTGATTTTGATTTAATTTAAATTTTAATTTTAATATTGATTTTGGAGAGTTTACAATTTATTTTCATCAACTGCTCTGTGATTACAACCGGAAAGAATTAAGTGTTCAATTAAATCTCTATTTCCTTTATCAGCTGCAATATGAAGGATTGTTTGTTTTTTTTCATTTGTAAAATTTAAATTTATTCTTATTTTAATAAGTGTTTTTATAACTTCAATATTTCCAAGAGAAACTGCAAGAAATAAAGGATTTTGTCCATTTTTATCAAATGAAGTAATTAATAATTTATTATTATCATTTTCTTCAATAATTTGTTGAATTTGTTGAATATTTTCTGTTTTAATTGCTTTAAATAAATTCTCCATTTTTTTTGTTTAATAAACCAAAAAAAAAAGCAAAAAAAAAAGGAAAAAAAAATGAAAAATAAAAATTTCTTTTTTTTTCTTTTCTTTTCTCAAATAAATACATAATTAAATACATAAAGAAATTAATTAAATTTATTAATTTTTCTTTTCAAATAAATCTCCCCAAAAAAAAATTTTTTTCCCTTTTTTTTTTTTTTATTCCAAAAAATTTTTCAAAAACCAAAAAAACGAAAATTTCAATCTCTTTTTGAAAAAGTGAAAAGTTAATAATTTATAATTTATAATTTATAATTTATAATTTATAATTTTCGTTTTCATTTTCATTTTCATTTTCATTTTCATTTTCATTTTCATTTTCATTTTCGTTTTCATTTTCATTTTCATTTTCATTTTCATTTTCATTTTCATTTTCATTTGTTTTTGTTGTTTCTTCATCACTATCATCAATAATTCCAAAAGGATTTTCTCCAAAATCTCCTTCAACTTTTTGATTAAATTCTCTTCCATCCAAAAGTGGATCATTTCTAAAATTTAATTTGAATTTGATTTTGATTTTAATTTTGATTTAGATTTTGATTTTGATTTTGATTTTGATTTTGATTTTGATTTTGATTTTGATTTTGATTTTGATTTTGATTTTGATTTTGATTTTGATTTTGATTTTGATTTTGATTTTAATTTTGAATTTTGATTTTGATTTAAATTTTGATTTTGATTTTGATTTTGATTTTGATTTTAAATTTAATTTTGATTTTGATGTAAATTTTGATTTTGATTTTGATTTTGATTTTGATTTTGATTTTGATTTTGATTTTGATTTTGATTCTGATTTTGATTTTGATTTTGAATTTGATTTTTGATTTTGATTTTGATTTTGATTTTGATTTTAAATTTGATTTTTGATTTTGATTTTGATTTTGATTTTGATTTTGATTTTGATTTTGATTTTGATTTTGATTTTGATTTTGATTTTGATTTTGATTTTAAATTTAATTTTGATTTTGATTTTGATTTTGATTTTGATTTTGATTTTGATTTTGATTTTGATTTTAAATTTGATTTTAAATTTAATTTTGATTTTGATTTAAATTTTGATTTTGATTTTGATTTTGATTTTGATTTTGATTTTAAATTTGATTTTGATTTTGATTTTGATTTTGATTTTGATTTTGATTTATATTTTGATTTTGAAATTAACCTTTGTTTTGATTTTATTCTAAGAAAAATAAGAAGAAAATCTCTTATTATTCTCAATAAAAAGCATATTATTATCATTGCTTTTTCACCACTAGATAATGTTGCAAAATAAACAAGCATCGATAAAATACAAAAAATCATAACAATAAAATCAAAGATATTTCGAAATGATTTCCAATATTCCTATTTAAAATGTGAATTAAAATGTGAATGAAAAGTAATCCAAATAATTTCCAAATTAAATTACCATATTTTCATGACAAATTATTACAATATTATCAAAAATAATAATAATATTTAATAATAAAAAGAAGAAAATAAAAGCACCAGATTTTGAGCTAATCAAATATTATATAAAAAAATAATTAATTTTTCTGTTTTAAATTTAATTAAAAATTTGCTTTTAAAATCATACGTTCCAAAGGCGATTGTCTATTTAGATTTAATTATAAATTTAATTATAAATATAATTATAAATATTATTATAAATTTATTTATAAATTTAATTATAAATTTAATTATAAATTTAATTATAAATTTAATTATAAATTTAATTATAAATTTAATTATAAATTTAATTATAAATTTAATTATAAATTTAATTATAAATTTAATTATAAATTTAATTATAAATTTAATTATAAATATTATTATAAATTTAATTATAAATTTAATTATAAATTTAATTATAAATATAATTATAAATATAATTATAAATTTAATTATAAATTTTATTATAAATATAATTACAAATTTGATTATAAATTTAATTATAAATTTAATTATAAATTTAATTATAAATTTAATTATAAATTTAATTATAAATTTAATTATAAATTTCTAGATAAATTTAATTATAAATTTAATTATAGATTTATTTATAAATATAATTATAAATATAATTATAAATATAATTATAAATTTAATTATAAATTTAATTTAAATATAATTATAAATATAATTATAAATTTTGTTATAAATTGTTTTATTGATTCAAAAAATATAATCACCCAAATAAGCAATATTAAAGCTAAAAGTAAAGATAATGCCTCAATTAACATCCAAAATCTTTTTTGTTGAGTATTATACATAAAAAGACAGCAAACACCACTTGAAATTGGTTTTTTTTTCTCTTCATAAATCCATTCATCTTCATCACCAAAAAGATTAGTTTCTGAAGGAAGTCCTTCATCTTTATTATTCAAATTTTCATCTGAATTACTTTGTAATTGTGACATTATTTTTTTAAAAAAAAAAAAAGGAAAAAAATGAAAAAAAAAATAATTTGATTTTTTATTCTTTTTTTTTTAATTTAAATTAAAAAGAAAACAATTTAGAAATTTTTCTTTTCTTGATTAAAGTGATCAAAAATAGTTTTTTCATTTTTTCATTTTTTCATTTTTTTTCTTTTTATTTTCCATTTATTTTCCGTTTATTTTTCTTTCATTTTATTTTTTCAAAATAATTTTTCAATAAAAAAAAAATAATAAAAATTTAAAAAATGGGAAACGAAGGTTCATCATTAAGAAAAGTTAAAAAAAGTAAACAAAAGAAATTAATAAAATTGATCCTTGAATCAAAAGAAGCAATTTTTCTTGCAAATTCTGAAGGAAAATTTATAGAGGCAAATCAACCCACTTTAAATTTATTCAAAGCAAAAAGAGAACAAATTATAAATACAGATATTTCTAAAATTGCTCCTGATATTCAACCTCATATGAATTTATCTTCTAAACAAGCTTTTGGTACTTTTTATACTAAAATTTATGAGTAAGTTATTCTTTATTTAAAAATTCAATTATAATACGAAAAAAAATTTTTTTCATAAACTTTTTTTTTTCTTTTTTTTCTTTTTTTTCTTTATTTGCTTTATTTTATTTATTTGAAAAATTGAATTAACAAAATCCAAAAAAAAAATTTATACAAAATTTATTTCAATAATTATTTCAATACTTTAATTTTTAAAAATATTTAATCCAATTACCATTCCAAAAATTAAATATAAAAAATTAAATATTAAATAATAAAAATTAAATATAAAATATAAATATTAAATATTAAATATTAAATATATTAAATATAAAATAAATATTAAAATATAAATATTAAATATTAAAATATTAAATATTAAATATAAAATATTAAATATTAAATATTAAATATTAAATATAAAATATTAAATATTAAATATTAAATATAAAATATTAAATAAAAATTAAAATATTAAATATTAAAAATATAAAAATATTAAATATTAAAATATAAAAAATATTAAATATAAAATATTAAATATTAAATAAAAAATATAAAATATAAAATATTAAAAAAATAAAAAATATAAAATATAAAAAAAAAAAAATAAATAAATATAAATATAAATATTAAATATTAAATATTAAATATTAAATATTAAAATATTAAATATTAAATAATTAAAATAAATAATAAAAAAAAAATAAAAAAAAAATATTAAATATAAAATATAAATAATAAATATTTAATATAAAATATAAAATATAAAATATTAAATATTAAATATTAAATATTAAATAATAAATATTAAATAATAAATATTAAATATAAAATATAAAATATAAAAAATATAAAATATAAAATATTAAAAAATAATAAATATAAAATATTAAATATTAAATATAAAATTAAATATTAAATATTAAATATTAAATAAAATATTAAATATTAAAAAGGAGTCAAACAGGTTTCTTTGAATTTAATTTTCAATATTTGGATACAGAAAAAAAACCCTTTTGGGTTCATGTTTGGTCGATTCCTTTGAAAATAGCAGATAAATTCTACATTCAAGCAGTGTTAATTCCAATCGAAGAACCAGAAAAAGATAAAAATGAAAAGCTTCCAGAAAACATGTCATTATTAACAGCAAATTTAGATACATTTACTCAACATTCAGATATTTCAGATGATAATTCAGATAATGATATTGATTTTGGTGATTTGGAAGAAGTTTTAAAACCAGATTCCTCAAATCAAAATACTTCTCGATCTGAATTAACAATATCAACAGATGAAAATGAAAAAGAATCTCCAAAACCTCCTTTTTCACCACTTGGAAAACAAGAAATCACAATAAGATCTTTTTCAAGTCAAGAAAATTCACCAAAAAATTCAAAAAAAAATAAACCTGATAAAGCAATTCAAGGAATGGCGAAATATTTTAGAAAAAGAAGCAATACAAATGCTAAAATTGAAGAATTTCAATATCAAAATCAACAAAGAAGAAATGCCAAAAAAGAAAAAGAAAAAGAAAAAGAAAAAGAAAAAGAAAAAGAAAAAGAAAAAGAAAAAGGAAAATCAACCAATAGAAACACAAGATCATTAAGAAACGAAATTTCTTTAACCGAACAAAATGATAATCAAAATGATCTAAAAGAAAAATATGATGATTTAGAAAAGCAATTCAAAAAATTAAAATTCAAACATAAATTATTGAAAAATCAAGATTCAAGCAAAAAAACTTCAGATCCAGAAACATTTATGCTAAGATTAAAAGCAAAAACATCAGAAAATAATGAATTAAGAATACAACTAAATGACCAAACAACAAGAATGGAACAATTACAAGAAGAAAATCTCAAATTTAAAAAAGAAGTGGAAAAATTACGATCAGAAAAAGAAGATGGAATGTCAACTTTACTGAATAAATTGAATCAAATTCGAAGTAAAGAAAAGGAGAAAACAAGTGAAAATAATCAACTCAGATCTGAAAATGTTGAACTAGCAAAACGTATTGAAGAACAAGATTCAAAAATTCAACAACTTGAAGAAGAAGCAAAATCTTCACATGAAATTCGAGAAAAAATCGCACTTGAAAAAGGTGAATTGACTTCAGATTTCCAAGAGAAATTAAATTTACTTCGTTCACAACTTAAAGAAAGAGTAGCAGAAAACAATCAATTAAGATTAGAATTAAATAATCTTAAATCAGAAGCTGAAAAAAATCTTGAACAAAAAAATAATTCAACTCAAGAATCAAAAGCAATTTTTGAAGAAAATGAAAATTTAAAACAAAAACATGAAATGTTAAACACAAAAATTCTTGACTTAGAAAACGAGAATAAAAAATTCAAAGAAGAACTCGAAACACTTAAATCAATTGATCAACAATACACAAATCTTTCTCATAAACACCAAGAAATGTCAAATGAAAATCATGATCTCAAAACTGAAGTTGAAGAAGTTCGAAAAATTCTTTGGGGATTTCATACAAAAACATCAAATTATTTCCATTATGATTCATCTGAATATGATGTTTCAGATGATTCAGAAGTAAAATCAAATCAAAAAAATTAAATTAAAAATCAAAATCAATTAAAAATCAAAAAATTAAATTTAGTCTGATCAAAGTTCTGAATTTGAAGAATTAAGAAAAAGAAGAGCTCAAAATATCGCTTTGTATCAACCTTATAGAAGAGGTTATACTCAATTTTCAAAACTTATTAAAACTCGTTCTGGAGAAAATTTACTTTCTATGCAAAATTTACGTCAAAAGTAATAAAAAAAAATATTTCTAATAATTTTCCAATTTTCTTCTTTTAAAAATCTTTTTTTTTTTTAGGAGAAGCATTAGTGAATCTGAATTACCAAATCATCAAATTGAAAATGTAAAAGAATCTCATTTCTTGTTTCTTTTGGAAATGATGAAATTTAATTCAAAATATTTATGAAAAAAAAAAACAAAAAAACAATTATTTGGTTAATTTTTAGTTGAACAAAAAAGAAAAAAAAGAAATTGAAACAATTGATGATTTACTTAAAATACCACTTGCAGTTGATTATTTTAAAGAATTTTTAAGTCAACAACTTAATAGTGAAAATCTATCATTTTATCTTGAAGTTGAAGATTTTAAAAAAATACCAACAATGAAAGTATTTTTTTTCCAAAAAAAAAAAATCAAAAACATGAAATGAAAAAAAATCAAATAATTTAAATAATTTAGGAACTTGGAGAAAGAGCAATAATTATTTATGAAAAATTTGTTAAACCAGAATCATTATTTGAAATTAATATTGATTCAAAAAACCGAGAACAATTAATTCAAATGATTTCAGATTCTCAATATTCTCATAATATGTTTGATAAAGCTGAAGATATTGTTATAAAGCACATGACATATAACTCATTTGAACCATTTAAAACAACAGAACTATTTAAAACATTAATGAAAAAATTAAATTCAGATACAGAAAGACAATATGATACAATCAAAATTGTATTTATTATTTTTACAAGCAATTTATTTTGATTTTTATTTATTATTTTAAATTTTAAAAAAAGGGAACTTTAATTTGGAAAAAACAAAATATTGGATTATTAAATTCTGGTTTAAGATTTGAAGGAACACCAAGAAAACCTAATAAAGTTGCAAGTGAATTACTTAATGCACTTATTCAAATGTTAAATGCCAATTATTCTATAAATTCTGAACAAATCAATTGTGATTCTTTATCTCATACAATTTCATTTAGAAGATTTGTTATATCAACTTATGAACTTCAACAAGTACAAATCAATTCAAAATTTAATTCAAAATTCAAAATTTAATTCAAAATTTAATTTCAAAATTTAATTTAAAATTTAATTCAAAATTTAATTCAAAATTTATTTCAAAATTTATTTTAAAATTTAATTCAAAATAAATAGGTTGATTTAGAATCAGTTGATAACGTTGAATTATTTCTTTTCTTCTTAAATATTTATAATATATTATTTATTCATTCACTTATTTCAAGAGGAGAACCAACAGAAAAATTAACACAAACAAAATTTTTCACTGAAAATAAATATATAATTTCTTCACAAGAATTTTCCTTATTAGATATTCGAAATGGAATTTTACTTGGAAATATAAATCCTAAAAGCAAAAATACTCAAGAAAAATATTTCAAACAAAATGATCCAAGAGAAAAATATATTTCAACAATTAAAGATAATAGAGTTATATTTAGTTTACTTTCTTTAAGAGAAATTAATCCTCCTTTAAAAGTATTTTCAAAAGAAAATTATTCAGAACAATTAAATAATTCTATTAAGTATTTCTTAATGAAAAATGTTCAAATTGATGAAAAACAAAAAAAGTTAATTAATTTCAATTAATTTTAATTTCCAAATCAATTTTAATTTTAATTTCCAAATCAATTTAAATTTTAATTTTAATTTTAATTTTAATTTCCAAATCAATTTTAATTTTAATTTCCAAAATCAATTTTAATTTTAGAAAAATATTTTAAATAGATTATTCTTCCAAAAGTATTTTTTGAATTTGGATCAGAATTTGGTCAAAATCGTTTAGAAATTGTTCAATGGATTTCAAATTTCTTAATTGACTCAGAATCATTTCCACATGAAAATTGGAATACTTATACAACTAAATTTAAAAGAATTAAAACAATTCCAACACTTACTTTTGATTCAAATTATCAATTTTACAAATAATTTTAAATTTGAATTTGAATTTAAATTTGAATTTGAATTTATATTTGAATTTATATTTGAATTTGATTTTAAATATTATTTTGAATTTGAATTTTGATTTTGAATTTATCGTTTAGAAATTTTAAATTTGAATTTATATTTGAATTTGATTTTGAATTTATATTTGGATTTGAATTTATATTTGAATTTATATTTGAATTTGAATTTGAATTTGAATTTGAATTTATATTTGAATTTGAATTTATATTTGAATTTGAATTTAAATTTGAATTTAAATTTGAATTTGAATTTGAATTTGAATTTGAATTTGAATTTGAATTTTATTTTGGATTTGAATTTGAATTTGAATTTATATTTGAATTTTTTCTTATCAAAAATTATGTTGATTTTGTATGTTTAAAAAAAAAAAAACAATAATTTGATTCTTTGATTGATTTTTCCAAATTTGATTTTGTTTTATTTTAAAATAAAATAAAAAGAAATTTTAAAAGGAAATTGATTTAAAAATTGATTTATTTTCTTAAAGGGTATAAAAATTATTTTTAATAAAAAAAAAATTTGATCTTTTTCTTTTCAAAATTAATTTGATTTTTTTTTTTAAATTTAATTTTATTCTTGTTTTTAATTTAGAAAAAGGATTTAATTTTAAAAAAATAAAAGAAAAGAAGAAAAAAATTTTTATTTTAAAATACGTGTCAAAAATATAAAAAATAGCAAATTAATTTATTAATTAAAATTTATTTAAATTTTTTATTTAAAGGGTTAAATGACTCATCAAAAAAAATTAAATTAAAAATTAATTAAATTAAATTATTTTTTTTTTGATGAAAGATTAAATGAGTTGGAAAAAAAAAAAGATCAAAAGAAAAAAAAAACGAAATTTAAAAACAATTTTTTTCTTTTTAAAAAAATTATTATTCAATTTGCTTTTTTTTAAAAACAAAACTTTATCAAAAAATTTTTTTGACTTTATTAAAAAATAAATAAAAAATAAATAAAAAATCAATGGGATTATTATTTACACTTAGTCGAGATTATTTCTTTCCATTTCTAATATTTACAATTATGGTTATGAGTTTTTTCATTCCAGCATCAATTCGACCAAAACAAAAAGATTATGAAGAAATGAACTTAGCATATTCTGAACAAGAAAACAAAGGCGGACTTGATGGAACTTTAGATGGATTATTTTGGTTTGTTCAAGTTTCAGATATTCACATTAGTAAATTTGACCCAAGTTACGCATCAACACTTGAGAATGTATGCACTAATTACATCCAGTCAATCAAACCTGATTTTGTGATTGTAAGTGGGGATATAACTGATGCAAAAGAAAGTGCGAAATATCCCAATCGAAACCAACAAAACGAAGAAGAGTGGAAACAGTACAAATCAATACTCCAAAATTGTGGAGTCTATAATTCGTCATTCTGGTTCGATATCCGCGGCAATCACGATAGTAGCACTGTTCTCGCAAAAAACGCTGCTAATAACTTCTTTTATGATTACAGTCCTCAATCCACTTTTTTGAACTCAAATGGAAAACCTTCAGTTTATTCCTTTATTCATCATACCTCTTTCGGAAACTACCAGTTCGTTGCCTTGGATTTGTCGATATATCCACTTGTTTCTGGGCCATTGGGTTTCTTTGCGTTTCTTGATTCAGAAAAATTGGATCAACTCGAATCAAATTTTGATTTGAATAAAAATTATTATCAATTAAATCAATCGATTATTTTCACTCATTCTCCTGTTGCTGCGATCCAAAAGCAATCCACTAAATCCTCATCAGGCAAAACTTTCAAAAATTTGATCCAAGAAAACCGAGTTCTTGCGGTTCTTGATGGGCATTTCCATTACTCGGACATGTATTCAAGACTATATTCAAAAAAGGACACAATTTTTGATTTAGAACTCAATTCACTTCAAAATGATGGAATTATCAGAATATTCGCAATGGATAATGATCTGTTTTCCTTCCAAGACAGCAGCACTTCTAACAAGGACGAGCCAATTATTGTGATCACAAATCCAAAGGACAGTCGGTTTATCAGTCAAAAGGAGCCTTTGTATAAAATCAAAGAATCAACTCACATTCGAGTTTTGATTTTTCATTCTTCCACTTTTAATCCTTCCAAAATTTCCTCTGTTTCTTGCGAAATAGACGGCAAAAGTATCTCTTCTAACATGCAAAGAGTTGACCCAAATAAACCTCTCTTTGTTGCTCCGTGGAACCCTTCTTCTTACAGTCATGGAAAACACGAAATAAATGTTGCGATCTGGGATTCAAATGGGAACAAAATTTCCTCACAAAAAAATGAATTCTCTGTCGATAAAACACCCTCTTTTCTGGGAATCAATTTGTACCAAATTGTCCAAAGAACAAATCTCTACGACTTCTTGCTTTATTGGGATATCATTCTTATTATTTTTTATCTTCTTCAATTTGGCATTTTGGCAAGACTGATCAAAAAAATGATCCAAAAAAAGCAAAAAGGATTTGAAACATTTTCTCAGAAATTTGGAAAGAAATCCAAAAAGATGCGTTTTCTTCATTTCTTTCCGTATTCGTATCAATCAATGATTTGGAAATTTGGAATGATTCCAAAAAAAAAATGGATCGCAATTTTAATTTCTGGTTTGCTTTTTATTTTTGGTCCAAATATTGCTGAAATGACACAAGGCAGATGGGGCGCTGCCTTTTTTTTCGGAGTTGGCTTCAATAACAGTATTCATATGTATTCGTCCATGCTGTGGTATACTATGCTTGGAATCACAGGAGTCTTTCTTCCAACTTTGATCTTCGCAAGTCTTCCAGTTATCGAGCCCCCAAAATCTGATAATTTCCGACTCAGATTACTTTTCCATCCAGAGACTTTTGTTGCTCTCATCGGTACCGTTGGGTTTATGTTCTATTTCTCTTTTGATTTATGGAGCGGTTATTATCTTAGCTCTGTCTTCTTGAGTTTTGGTTTGTTTTGGCCTTCTTTTATTTGTTTTTGGATTATAATTGTTACTATTGTTCAAGATTATCGTAAAATTGATCATTTGAAAACTACCTTTTCTATTTTTGAGATTTCAAACGATAATGCTCAAGTTAATGATCCAGATATTGAAATGAATGAACAAAATGAAAATCAAAATCAAAATCAAAATGAAAATCAAAATCAAAAACAAAATCAAAATGAAAATGAAAATGAAAATGAATATCAAAATCAATACCAAATTCAATTTCAAAATCAAAAAGATCAAAAAAATCTTCAATACAAAAATTTATTGAATAATTTGGATGAAAATTAATAAGATTAAAAAAAGAAAATAATCTTTCTTTTCCTATTTTTGTTTTTTTCATAAATTAAAAAAAAAAATCCAAAATACTTTTTTTCCTTTTTTGTTTTAAAAGAACTTTATTTTGTTTTTTTTTTTTGGAAACTTTGAGTTAAAAGAAAAAAAAGTTTTGAATTGAATTTTGGATTTAATTTTGAATTTAATTTTGAATTTAATTTTGAATTGAATTTTGAATTTAATTTTGAATTTAATTTTGAATTGAATTTTGAATTGAATTTTGAATTGAATTTTGAATTAAATTTTGAAATGAATTTTGGATTAAATTTTGAATTTAATTTTGAATTTAATTTTGAATTTAATTTTGGATTTAATTTTGAATTTAATTTTGAAATGAATTTTAATTTTGAAAAATTTTGAATTGAATTTTGGATTTATTTCTCTAAAACTTTTCAGTCTCCAAAATCTTGTTAGGAAAACTTTATTAGGACCTTTTAAAATTCAGTCTAAAATTAAAAAAATTAATAAAATTTTTTAATTAATAAAATTAAAAAAATTAATAAAATTTTTTAATTATTCTTACCCAAGCTTTAGCAATAGTTTTCTTCATTTCATCTATAAAATATTTTTAAATATAAAAATTAAATTAAATTAAATTAAATTACAAACTAAAAAATGTCAAAAAAAAATCAATTACCATCACCCTCTAAATAATTAAAATTAAAAATTAAAAAATTAAAAATTAAATTAAAAATTAAAAATCGGAAAAAAATATATAAATTAAAAATTAAAAATTAAACTTACCGTTGTACATCTGTTTCATTAAATCCATTAAAGACTCTGAAGGATCTTTGGTTTTTTCTGGTTGATTTGGTTTAAAAAGTGGTTTTGTTGATTTTAATGATGACCAATGTGGAGTTCCTTTTTTTGCCAAAATTACTTCTATTCTATTACGTAATTTCCTATAAAAAATAAAATTATATTTTTAGAAAATCATTGATTTATTTTATTTTTATTTTGATTTTTTTGATTTTTACTTGAACTTTGATTTATCTGGAATAATTTCTTCAGTTAAATTTTTAATTGTAAGTTTATAATCAGAACCTTGGAAATCATGAATTAAAATGGAAACTGATTTTGTATTGAAGGCAACTTTAATGTTTTTAGAATCTAATTGACCAATTCCTTTTTTCATGATATAAATTCTAAATCCAACAAATTAATATTTAATATTTAATATTTAATATTTATTTAATATTTAATATTTAATATTTATTTAATATTTAATATTTATTATTTATTTAATATTTATTATTTATTATTTATTATTTATTTATTATTTATTTAATATTTAATATTTATTATTTATTTTATATTTAATATTTAATATTTATTTAATATTTATTATTTAATATTTATTATTTAATATTTATTATTTATTTAATATTTATTATTTAATATTTAATATTTAATATTTAATATTTAATATTTAATATTTATTTATTATTTAATATTTATTTTTTATTTATTATTTAATATTTATTATTTAATATTTATTATTTATTTAATATTTAATATTTAATATTTAATATTTATTATTTATTTAATATTTAATATTTATTTAATATTTATTTAATATTTAATATTTAATATTTAATATTTTATTTAATATTTATTATTTAATATTTATTTTAATATTTATTTTATTTTATTTAATATTTATTTACTATTTATTTTAATATTTATTATTTAATATTTATTTAATATTTATTATTTTAATTATTTTAATATTTAATTATTTATATTTATTTATTTATTATTTAATATTTAATTATTATTTAATATTTATTTAATTAATATTTATTTAATATTTAATATTTAATATTTAATATTTATTATTTTATTTTATTTATTTATTTATTTTATTTATTTTTATTTTATTTTATTTTTATTTTATTTAATATTTAATATTTATTTATTATTTATTATTTATTTAATATTTTTATTTAATATTTATTATTTATTTAATATTTATTATTTGTTAATATTTAATATTTATTTAATATTTATTTTTATTTTTATTTATTTATTATTTTATTTAATATTTATTATTTATTTAATATTTAATATTTAATATTTATTATTTATTATTTATTTAATATTTAATATTTATTTAATATTTATTTAATATTTAATATTTAATATTTATTTAATATTTAATATTTATTATTTAATTAATATTTTATTTAATATTTATTATTTAATATTTAATATTTAATATTTAATATTTAATTATTATTTAATATTTATTATTTAATATTTAATTATTATTTAATATTTATTATTTATTTAATATTTATTATTTATTTACGTCACAGAACTAGATGATTGATCCCATGAATAATCTGTTATTGGTTGATAAAGTTTTTTAACATTTGCCCTATTTATGATATCTTTTTGTGGAATTGGTTTTCTTTCTTCTTGTTTTTGTTCAACTTGATTTGTTTCTTTTTCATTTGGTTCTTTTTCTAAAATTTCAATTTGTTTTTTAAGATATTCTTGAACTAATTCATTTTTTGATTGTTCAAGAAATTGTTGAAGTTCTTTAATTGCTTCAGCTTTTAAATCGGTGTTTTCCATACCTAACAAATATATTCACAAAACAAAACTTTGAATTGAAAAATGAAAAATTAAAAAAAAATGAAAAAAAATATTTTGAAAAAAAAAAATTTTTTTTTAAATTAAAAAACAAAAACAAAAACAAAAACAAAAACAATTTTTTTCCGGTTTTAAATAATAAAAAATTGGATTAAATTTTATTTAATAAAAAATTTAAAATTCATTTTTCTTTCTTCTTTTTAAATCCAAAAATAATGTCATTTCAAATAAATTTACAAGAAGAAATAATTGAAAATTATTTAAAATCAATTGATCAAGAAATGTCAATAATTTACAATGAAGTTAAAACTGAATTAGAAGAAAAAGCAAAAGAAAAAATAAATCAACAAAAATTATACGCAGAATCAAAACAAAAACTAGATTTAGAAAAACAAAAAGAAATTGAAGAAATAACTATAAAATATAACGAAATTATTTCAAAAATTTACAAACGTCGTGGTATTTTTGATAAATCAAGCCCATCAAAAAAAGAACAACTTGAATCTGCAAATCAAAAACGTGATCAAGAATTGAAAATTGTTAATGAAAAATATTATCAAAAAGAAAAGGATTTGTCTGCTCAATTTTTCAAAAATTAATTCAATTTTAAACTATATTTTAATAAACTTCTATACATTAAATTCGACTCTTTGTTTAAAAATCAATCAATTTTCTAATTATTATATTTTTCGAAATTATTCAATTTTTTTTATTTTTTATTTAAATTAAAAAAATCAATTTAAAAAATCATTATTTTTTTTTCATTTTTTTTTCATTTTTTCTTTCATTTTTCATTTTTCTCTCATTTTTTCTTTCATTTTTTCTCTTATTTTTAAAATGAATCCAAATCAACAAAGAAAAAAAGTATTAAAACAACGATCAAAAAATCGTAAAAAAAATCAAAAATCGAAAAAAAAAATTGAACAATCACAAAAATTAAAGAATGAAAAACAAGCAGATATTTTATATGAAAAAGCAGTTAATTTTGCGCAAATGTTTGAATATGAAAAAGCAATACAAGTAATTATTGAGAATTTATATAAAAAAACGGTTTTATAATCGAAAAAGAAAATAAATTAACAAAATTAAAATTAAAATTAAAATTAAAATTAAAATTTTTTTTATTTTTTAAATTAGAATTTTAGTCAAGCATTAAAATTATCACCAAATAATACAAAAATTATGGATGAAATGGCAATAACTTTACTTGAAAATGGATTTGCAGAAGAATCTTTAAATGTTAATTTTATAAAAAATAATTTATTTTTTAATTCATTTTAAATTATTTTTTTTTTAATTGAAATTTTATTAATTAGTTACTTAATAAAAGTGTTAAATTAGCTCCAAATATTAATCCAACAAAATATCTTTATTTAGCTCAATTATCTGAAGGATTTGAATCAATTATTTTATTTAAAAAAGCACTTGAGTTATTATTTCAAGAAAAAGAACAAATTGAAAATAAAAATCAAAATGAAAATCAAATTGAAAATGAAAATCAAAATCAAATTGAAAATGAAAATCAAAATCAAATTGAAAATCAAAATCAAATTCAAAATGAAATTCAAATTCAAATTGAAAATCAAAATCAAAATGAAAATCAAAATGAAATTGAAAATAAAAATCAAATTCAAATTGAAATTCAAATTGAAAATAAAAATCAAATTCAAAATCAAAATCAAAATCCTGATTTAATTTCAATTTCAAATAAAATTGCTTCAGTTTATTGCTCAATGACAGAAATATATATGACTGATTTATGTTATGAAGAAGATGCAGAACAAAATTGTGAAGATTTTCTTAAAAAAGCTCTTGAAATATCACCAAATAATATTGAAGTTTTATTATCATTTTCTAATTTGAGAATAACCCAACAAAAAAACGAAGAATCATTAAATTTTTTAACTCAAAGTTTAAATTTATGGCATCAACCTCTTTCACAAAAAAATACAAAAGAAAAAACAATTCAAATTGAAAATAATAAGGATGTTCAAAATCAAACTGTGATTGATTTACCAGATATTCAAATTAGAATCCAAACTTGTAAATTATTGATTGAATTAAATAAACCCGAAATTGCAAAAGATATTCTTATTCAAATTATCAAGGAAAATAATACTTTGGCTGAAGTTTGGTTTCTTCTTGCAACAGTTTATGATTTTTTGAAGGATTTTCTAAGAGCAAAAAAATGTGCTCAAAAAGCTAAAAGTTTAATTCAAGATTTTGAATTTGAAGACCAAGATATTCTTTATAAAATTGATGAATTATATTCTTCTCTTAAAGGAAAGAAAATAGAAAATCAAAATCAAAATCAAAATCAAAATGATGATGATGATGATATTGATATTGATATCAATTTTAATATTGATTTAAATCATGAAATGGAAGATGGTGAAAGAGATAAAATGAATAAATTTTAATGATGATAGTGATGAAGATGATTATAATGATGATAATGATGATAATGATGAAGATGATGATGAAATAATGGAAATTGATGAAAACTAATATAAATATTAACATAAAAAATAATTTAAATAATAATTTCAATAATTTCAATAATTTCAATATTAATTTAAATATTCAATTTAAATATTCAATTTAAATATTCAATTTAAATATTCAATTTAAATATTCAATTTAAATATTCAATTTAAATATTCAATTTAAATATTCAATTTAAATATTCAATTTAAATATTCAATTTAAATATTCAATTTAAATATCAATTTAATATCCAATTTAAATATTCTAGAATTCAAAATAATAAAAATATTTGATTTAAAAATTTTCTAAATTATTTCTTTTAAAATAATTCAAAAACTTTCCAAAATAATTTTGAAAAATTTAAATTCTTCAATTTAAAAATTTTGAAATATCAAATTTTAAAAACCCTCTTCAAAATGTATCAAAAGAAATTTTTAGTTTAAAATAAATTTAAAATTTTAAAATTTTCAATTATGGAAAAACAAAAACAAAAATCAACTTCAAATAAATTTTAATTCTTTTGATTGTAAAAACTTTTTTTTAATTTAATTTTAATTCAATTTCCCATTCAAAAACTTTCAAAATTTTAATTTTGAAAAATTTTTATTCTTCTCTCTTTAAAAATTTTAATTTAATTTAAAAACCCTCTTCAAAATGTATCAATTTTAAATTTTTAGTTTAATTTTAAATCAACCACTTTTTATTTTAATTTAATTTTAATTCAATTTTAGTTAATTTTTTAATAATTTTTATTTTAATTTATTATTAATTTTTCAATTTATGGAAAAACAAAAACAAAAATCAATTCCACTTTTTATTTTAATTTAATTTTAAATCAATTTTAAATCAATTTTAATTTAATTTTAATTCAATTTTAAATCAATTTTAAATCAATTCTAATTTAATTTTAATTCAATTTTAATTTAATTTTAATTCAATTTTAAATCAATTCCACTTTTTATTTTAATTCAATTTTAATTTAATTTTAATTCAATTTTAATTTAATTTTAATTCAATTTTAAATCAATTTTAATTCAATTTTAATTCAATTTTAAATCAATTTTAAATCAATTTTAAATCAATTTTAATTTAATTTTAATTTAATTTTAATTTAATTTTAATTCAATTTTAAATCAATTTTAATTTAATTTTAATTTAATTTTAATTTAATTTTAATTCAATTTTAAATTTAATTTTAATTTAATTTTAATTTAATTTTAATTTTAATTTAATTTAATTTAATTTAATTTTAATTCAATTTTAAATCAATTTTAATTTAATTTTAAATCAATTTTTAAATCAATTTTAAATCAATTTTAATTCAATTTTAAATCCAATTTTAAATCAATTTTAATTCAATTTTAATTTAATTTTAATTCAATTTTAATTTAATTTTAATTTTAATTTAAAATCAATTTTTTAAATCAATTTCACTTTTAATTTTAATTTAATTTTAATTTTAATTCAATTTTAAATCAATTTTAATTCAATTTTAATTTAATTTTAAATCAATTCCACTTTTTATTTTAAATCAATTAAACTTTTAATTTTAATTTAATTTTAATTCAATTTTAAATCAATTTTAAATCAATTTTAATTCAATTTTAATTCAATTTTAATTTAATTTTAATTTAATTTTAATTTAATTTTAATTTAATTTTAATTTAATTTTAAATCAATTTTAAATCAATTTTAATTTAATTTTAATTTAATTTTAAATCAATTTTAATTTCAATTTCAATTTTAATTTTTCAATTTTAAATCAATTTTAAATCAATTTTAATTCAATTTTAATTCAATTTTAAATCAATTTTAATTTAATTTTAATTTAATTTTAATTTAATTTTAAATCAATTTTAATTTAATTTTAATTTAATTTTAAATCAATTTTAAATCAATTTTAAATCAATTTTAATTTAATTTTAATTTAATTTTAATTTAATTTTA
The DNA here is from genome assembly GCA_028826165.1 of Anaeramoeba ignava. Taxonomy (NCBI): domain Eukaryota; family Anaeramoebidae; genus Anaeramoeba; species Anaeramoeba ignava. The sequence goes on from JAPDFW010000114.1 coordinate 752,916, forward strand.
AATCAATTTTAAATCAATTTTAAATCAATTTTAATTTATTTTAATTCAATTTTAATTTAATTTTAATTTATGATTATTTTTATTTATGATCTTAATTTTGTTTTAAAAAAAAAAAAAGAAAATTAATTATTAAGTGTGAGAAGTAAATTATCACAAACTAAATCAATATTCGTAAATTTATGTTCTTCTGATAAAGGTAAATTAGAAGTTCTAGAAAGAAATAAAAGTAAATTATCTATATTAGATCGAGAAGATATTGTGTTATTTTTCTGCATAATTTCAAGCACTTTTGATGTAATTTTTTCAAGAAAAACTCTTTGAATAATATTCTTTAATTGATTTTGATTTCTTTGAATTTTTGAAAGAATATTTTCACATAAATTATTCTGAATGGTAATATTTTCTTCAATTTGATCTTGTTTCAAAATATTTTCCCTAAATTGATAATCTAATTCACAAAGCTTGACAAAATCAAGTAGTAAAGAACCTTTCAAATCCCAATCGTGAATATCTTGTTGATAAGGAGAAAGTTTTTCTAGCATATTTTTCAATTGAGTGAAATTTTCTGTTAGAACAAAAAGAGGTGCAATTTCAAAGAAAATTATCTTGTGACTTTCGTTAAACATTTGGGAATGAATCAACGAATCAACTTCAATTTCAGGTTTTCTTTCGCATTTTGCGCGAATTGCTTTTGCTTGATAAATCCATTTGCCAGGAACATTAATTTTGGATAAAAATCGATATTTCTCCATTTCTTGCTGTTGAATTGACTCAATTTGAACATTTCGAATAAGTAAATCTTGTGCATGCTTTTCAAACCCTTCATGCATCGCCACAAAGATAGCCCATTCCCAAAGTCCGCAAGCCTCGAGCTGTGAAATAAAGTTGATCGAGAGCTTCAAACTTTGGATCAGATCAAAATTGCTAAAACCTAATATTTTCATCACTTGGTAAACGTGCCAAACTAATCCATAATCAAATACTGCTTCGTTCTCACTCTCGCTTTCAATAAGACAATCAATTAAATTTCTGCGAGAACAGTATATATTCATTAATTCAAATCGAAGATCGTAAATTTGATCCTTTTCGACTGCTTTGTAAATTTTGTTGAATTTTTCAACCACTTTTGAAATTGGTGAGTTTGGTGATTTTCCAAAAAAAAACACAATTGCAAACCAACGAATCCAATTAAGATTTTTTGGAAATTTTAGTGATTTAACATCTCCACCGATTAGCTTGTAAATATCAAGAATTTGCTTATTAAATTGTTGAAATTTCCCTGTTTTTTCCCATACAATCATTTGGTTTTTCAAATCTTTTCTGAATTCAATACTTCCGTTTATTGATAATGGGATCAAAGCAGCCAATTCATATTGATTTTGAGATAAAGCCTCTCTTGAAGCTTCTTCCAGTGAATTAGTTGATACTTTATCAAAAAGATTTGGAGTTATTCCTTCCAAAGATTCTTCCTTTTTCACTTCAAGTTGTGATTGTTTTGTGATCCATCTATTAAGTTGAATTTTTCGTGATATATTTGAATTATAATCATCTGTTTCTTGAATAACTGATTTTTCTAATTCATTATCACTTTGATATCCTCCCCATAAAGAATTCACTAATCTCCATGAGCTTAGTTGTTTTTCAAGCATGTTTTTGACTGGTTTTTCGTTATCATCAACTTTGTGAAGAATTGATTTGATCAAGTTTATGTATTTTTTGATTCCAATCGAAGAAATTAATTCTGGATTTGAAACAAATTTTGATTTTGGTTCATTTAAATTTGACATATAAACTCTAAGTGTTTGGATTCTTTCATGAACAAAAGTGGAAAGAAATTTTTTGTTTTTTAAAAATTGGGAAAGAATAAATTGTTGGAGGATTAAAACAGTTCTTGAAGAATCAGTTTTTGATAATTTTTGTAAATTTTGATTTTGATTTTGATTTTGATTTTGATTTTGATTTTGATTTTGATTTTGATTTTGATTTTGATTTTGATTTTCATTTAAATTTTGATTTTGATTTTGATTTTCATTTAAATTTTGATTTTGATTTTGATTTTGATTTCTAACTTGATTAAATGGAATAATAATTTTTCCTTCAATAGTAAAACTAACTCTAAAAGATTTCCCTAAAAATATTCCTGAATCAATCAAAAAATTTGATTTTTCTGAAACAATAGATTTCTTTAAAGGAATATTCGAAATTGTATTATTTATTGTTGTTTCAATTGGTTCAATTATTTCTTTTTGGTTTGGAATTTCTGGATATTCATCTCTAATTATTTCAGAAGTTGATTTTGTTTCAGTTTTTGTAAACTTTGTTGAGAATTTCTTTTGATTTGAAAAAACTAAGTTTTTTGAAAATCTGTTTTGTTTTTTTGGTAAAAATGAAGGAAAAAATAGAGATTTTTTTGTTTGATTTTGAATTTGATTTTGAATTTGAGTTTGAATTTGAGTTTGATTTTGATTTTGATTTTGAATTTGATTTCATTTTCAATTTGATTTTCATTTTGATTTGATTTTTGAATTGGTTTTTTAATTGATTTTTTAATTGATTTTTTAATTTCTAGTTTTTTAATTGGAGATTTTTTTCTTTTTTTTTTTCTTTCATTTTTTTTTCTTGATTGACTTTTTTCATTTTGAATTTTGTTTTTAATTTCATTTTGAATTTGTTTATCAAATTTAATTTGAGAAAAATTGAAAGACATTTTTAAAAAACTTTTAAAAAAAAAAAAATGAAAAAAAAAATTTAAAAAAAAATTATTTTTTCTTTGTTTTCTTTTTTGTTTTTTTTTTAACAAGAAAAATATATAAAAAAATTTTTTTCTGTTTAAAAGACATAAAATTTAAACTAAAAATAAAAATAAAATTAAATTAAAACCAATAGAAAAAAAATAAATTTAATTGAATCAAAAAAAAATCAAAATTTAAAAATTTTAAAAAATAAAAATAATTTAAAATCAAATCCAAAAAAAAAATCAAATTAAAAATAGAAATGATTAAAAGTGAATCAACAACAAGTTCAGAATATATAAAAAGCCATCAATCTTCACGTTCTAATTCTGATTTTTTAGAATTACATGAATTAAACCCATTTAGATTAGAAGAAATGGGAAAATTAAAAATAAATGAAGAAATAGAAGAAAATGAAAAAGAAAAAGTTGAAAAAACTGAAGATTTAAATAAATATTTTGTTTATCAAGGAAAAGGTGTTTATTGTCTTGATGATAATGATATTGTAAATTTATTTCAAAGTGAAAAATTATTGCCTTCTGATTCATCTACTGTTACTTATCAGGAGCCTAGTTTCGTTATATCAGTTTTACCTGCAGAAAGTATTAATTATTTTCAAATATTTAATTTAATATATAAATTATTTGAAATATTTAAATTGTTTTCAAATATTTAATTTATTTTGAAATATATAAATTAATATTTAAATTAATATTTAAATTATTTTGAAATATTTAAATTATTTTGGAATATTTAAACACTTAAACCATTTTTAATTTAACTATTCAAATTAATATATAAATTATTTTGGAATATTTTAAAATTATTTTGAAATATATAAATTATTTTGAAATATTTAAATTATATTGAAATATTTAAATTATTTTGAAATATTTTTATAAATTATTTTGAATACTTAAACCATTTTTAATTTAACTATTTAAATTAATATATAAATTATTTTGAAATATATAAATTATTTTGAAATATTTAAATTATATTGAAATATTTAAATTATTTTGAAATATTTAAATTATTTTGAAATATTTAAATTGTTTGAAATATTTAAATTAATATATTAAATTATTTTGAAATATTTAAAATTTTTAATTTAACTATTCAAATTAATATATAAATTATTTTGAAATATTTAAATTATTTTGAAATATTTAAATTGTTTTGAAATATTTATATTAATATTTAAATTAATATTTAAATTTTTTAAATTTAATATTCAAATTAATATTAAATTTAAATTAATTTTAAAAATTAATATTAATATTTAAATTATTTTGAATATTTAAACACTTAAACCATTTTTAATTTAACTATTCAAATTAATATTTAAATTATTTTGGAATATTTAAACACTTAAACCATTTTTAATTTAATATTCAAATATTTAAATTATTTTGGAATATTTAAACACTTTAAACCATTTTTAATTTAACTATTCAAATTAATATTTAAATTATTTTGAAATATTTAAATTAAAATTTAAATTAATATTTTATATTAAAATATTTATATTAATATTTAAATTAATATTTAAATTATTTTGAAATATTTATATTAATATTTAAATTAATATTTAAATTATTTTGAAATATTTATATAAATATTTAAATTAATATTTAAATTAATATTTATATTAATATTTAAATTAATATTTAAATTAATATTTAAATTAATATTTATATTAATATTTAAATTAATATTTATATTAATATTTAAATTAATATTTAAATTATTTTGAAATATTTATATTAATATTATTTATATTAATAAAACAAAAGTTTGGCTTCTGATTTTTGAATACTTAAAAGTTCCAGAAGTAATAAAAATATCAATGGTATGCAGAGATTTTCAAGATCTTACATACGATCGGGAATTATGGAGAAGATTAGCAATAAAAATCAACGAAGTATTCATTTGGAACAAACTAAGTGTTGCCGAACAACGATTGGAAGAATACAAAGTAATTGGATATCAACTAAATATAGAAAACGAAATTATTTCACTTCGAAAAATACAAGAAGAAAAAACAGAACAAGAAATAAACGAACAAGAAAAAGAAAATTTGCAAAAGAATTTGCGATCGGCTCGAATGCTCCAAAAAACAAACATTTCTGAGGACAGAATCCACCAGTTGTACCAATCAACACCTCATTTACTTTCGGATAATCCTCCACAAAGAAATCATCCAATTTTATCAAATATTCGTTTATTAAGAAAAAAAGAAGTTGCCGATCAAGAAACTACAAAAAGAGACGAAAATGACGAACTTGTTCCTGTCGCAATTACTAACGAAAATACCCGCATGCAATATATAAACTTGCTTGAGAATCCCAGAGAATCGTTGATCGAGAAATTTATTGCGATGAAAAATCAATACGATGAAAAAAGGGAATTTCAAGCGCGCAGAGAACAAGAATTACGAGCACAAGAAAAGACGCTCCGGCGCCGCGATACAACATCGTTTCTTTTCGGCATATTCGTCTGTCTGTGGCACTTCTCTTTGCTGATCTTCTTGATTTTGTTGAATTGTCGGATCGAAAAAATCATTTCTATTGATTATTCAATTATGTTTATTCCAATGTTTATCACTTTATCGATTTCTGCTTTTTTTCTCTTCATGCTCTCCTTTTATGTCTATTCTGTGCATGACAGTTTTTCGATCCGTCTTTTCGCATCCGTTTCCGAAGTGTTGAATGTGCAGTTTCTATTGATTGCACTTAAACAAGATGACAAAATAACAGCTAATTGGCCTACTATTTTTTTCCCGTTTTTTTTATTAGCGGCTTTCTTTGTGATTTTTATCTTTTGTGTTTGCATCTATGAATCAAGCCATCCAGCGAGTCTTTTTCTCCCGATGCTTACCTCGCTGATGTTTATGCTTTTTATAATATTTCTTGTTCTGAAACTCAATAGAAATATATACTGGAATTGGGCGTCAGTTTTTTCGCCTCTTTTCGTCATTTATTTACTCCCTTGTTTTGGTTGTTGCTGTGCTTGTTTGTCCCCAGAGGGCTGGGCTTTGCAAGCAATCTCGGGAGCTGTGTTTATAATATTGCTTCCGTTGGGTATTTTCCAGATCCTGCTTGCATTGTATCTTGAGGGAAATGATAATGTTTCCTCAATCAGTTATGTTTTTATTCCTCTTTATATCCTGAATGGATTCATTTTCTTCTTCACTGGCCCTTCTTGTTTTGTTTTAACTTGCCAGTTCTTTTTTCTTCACCACGATATGTGCTAATTTTGTCTTTCCATTTTAGAAAAAACAATTTAATTTAATTTAATTTAATTTAATTTAAATTTGATTTAATTTAATTTAAATTTAATTTGAATTTAATTTGATTTAATGTTTTCGGGAGATTTTATTTTAATTTTAATTTTTTGTTTCTTTTTTAAAATTGAAATAAAATTGCAATCATTTTTGAATAATTTTCTTTTTTTCTGATAAATTTAATTCCTTTTTGTTTTCGGTATAAAAAATGGTGAATTTGGTAATCTTTGTTTTAAATTCACTGATTTAATGATCCAATCAGGATTTAAAATTTTCACGTTTTTTGATTGTTCAAAATATTTCTTTAATTCTTGATCCCAAAAACTTAAAGAAGTAATTATATGAGTTGTTTGTTTTGGAATAAATTCTGTATTAATTTCTCCTTCATAAGCAACCACAATCCTTTTCAAATCATCAACTCGTTGGATTTGGTTTTCTTGATAAAAGAGCACATAAATATCTTTAAATATTGAAAGAAGTGGAGATGGAAACGAATATTTTCTTTCACAGAGAAGTTTTTCTTCTTTCAAACAATCAAAAACCCAATGTTTATTAACAATATTTCCTGAAATTTCATTTACTTTCTTAAAAACTTCATTCTTTTCCCCACAAATCAAATGTGTTGTTTGATTATTCAAAATATTCCATTTTTCAGATATTTTTCCTCCCATTTGAAGAATGGCATCTTTTATTTTGTTTGTTTCTTTGTCATCAAATCCTGTAATCAAAGCATTGATTTCTTTCATAATTTGTTTTAGCAAATGATTCTTTTTTTTTTCATTTTCATTTTCATTTTCATTTTCATTTTCAATTTCATTTTCAATTTCCATTTCATTTTGATTTTGATTTTGATTTTCATTTTCATTTTGATTTTCATTTTGATTTTCATTTTCATTTTCATTTTCAGATATAACTCCAGAATCATTATAAACAAATATTTCCAAATTATAAGAAGTCAAAATATCCAATAAAATATTTTCCATTTTTTCCCCAAAAATTTCATAAGTTTTCAAATTAATATGAACATCTGCTTCCAAAAAAAATGCTATACTTGCCAATCTTTGCAAACTTAAAACCATTTTTTCTTCATCAATTTTGTTCCCCATTGTATGAACTATAAGATTGCAAACATAAACAATATTGCCATTTGTCATTTTGTTATTATCAACTTCCACAACTTGAACATCACCAAGAAATGAATTTGTTTGATTTTTATAGCATTCTTGATAAAAATCCTCTGTTTGTTTCCATTTTTGTGAGATTGATACAGCAATTGGATAATTTTGCCAATCACCATTCACTGAAACTAAATGCATTATTATCGCATTACGAATTTGCTTTTTCTTATTAAATGTTGCGCAAGGAAACAGAAAATCATCATCAAGTCGTTTGATAATTTTCCTTGGTTTTGGTTTCAAAACCTCTGCATTATATGTCCATTTATCAGTAAATTCATCATATTCTTCATTCACTAAATTTGTTGATGTTTGAATTATTGATTCCTGTTTTTGATAATTTTGTGCCTGTTTTGCTGATTCAAAAAATTGGCTCAATTCTTGCAAAGTTGTTGGTAATAAAGCATCCTCTTCACAAATTTTAACAACTTTCGGGAATCTTAATGAAATATTATTAGCTGTATGTCTTGGTGATTCAACAAAAACATTTGCTTTCACTTCCCAAATTTGACTTTTTTGTGGATCTTGAACTAAATAATCTGGAATTATTTCTGTTGTCAAATTCAACCATTTTGGTATTTCTTTTGTTAATTTCATTCCAAGACAACTTTGTAATTTATTTTCCGCTATTGTTTTTTGTTTTACAAAATGAATTCTTGTTATTTCTTTTCTTATTTTCCTTTCTTTTCAATTTATTTTTGTGAATATTACACATATTTGATTTAAATGCACAAATACAAACTGTTTTATATTTTTTAGTTTGTTCATCATAAACTCCAAGAAGAAAAAGAGGAATATCATTTTGGAATTCTTTTTGTTTTTTTTGTTTTAATATCCAAATCAATTCAAAACATTTTTTTTTACAAATTTCAAATTACTTTTTTTGTAAAGTCCCAATACAATTAAATTAAAAGGACCGATAAAATTATCCTCAATTTTTTTTAAATTATCTTCCATTATTTTTTCCAAAGCAATTCCTTTTTGAAAATCAGAATAAGCATTTCGACTAATTGCATCCAAAACAACTTTTTGATTTAAATTATTTTTTAAATATCCGAGTAAAATCCTTAAAATCCAAAGAAAATCATCTAAATTGATTGATTGATTAATTGATTAAAATAAAATTTTCTTTTTCTTTTTCTTTTTCTTTTTAAATATAAACCTTTTGTAATTGAAGATTGAATTAAAGATTTCAATAAATTCTTCTTTTTTCGTGAACTTTCTTGGTTAAATTTTTCTAAAAAATCATGAAATTCTTGAATTGTTATTTCTTTTTTCCTTTTTTTATTTTGATATGAATCAAATTTTTCTGAAATAAAAAAATCAATTGTTTTAATAAGATCTTTTGTTTTTGAATAATTTTCTGTTATTGCAGAATTTTCAATTCCAAAAAGAGAACAAATAAAATCAATTGTTTTTTTTTTCTTTAAAAATTTAAAATTTGGAAAATTAAATATTAAAATATTAATTATTAGTTTTTTTTCTGAAATGGTTTGTAATTTTTGGTAAATAAATTGTGTTTTTTTGCTTTCATCTTGTTCTTGATTAATTTTATTTAAAAGAACACAAAATTCATGAAATGATTCTGACATTTTAAAAAGAGAAGAAAAAATGAAAAAAAAAACACAAAAAAATTTTTTTCATTTTTTTTTCATTTTTTTTCATTTTTTTTCATTTTTGCAAATGAAATTTGGTAAATTCCTTCGATTAAATAAAGTTTCTGAATGGGAAAGTCATTATATAAATTATAAACAACTTAAAAAGATCATCAAGCAAATCAAACTCAATAAACAAGGTAAATAAAATATAAAAAAAAAAAAAAATTTTTTTTCCAAGTGTTTTAAAGAAAATTTTCAATAATATTCTTCTTTTAATTAATAATTTTAATAAATTTTATTAATTTAATAAATAATTTTATAATTTAATTTATAAATAATTTTAATAAATAATTTAATAAATAATTTTATAAATAATTTTATAAATAATTTAATAAATAATTTAATAAATAATTTAATTAATAATTTCATTAATAATTTTATAATTAATTTAATAAATAATTTAATAAATAATTTAATAAATAATTTTATAAATAATTTTATAAATAATTTAATAAATAATTTTTATAAATAATTTAATAAATAATTTAATAAATAATTTAATAAATAATTTAATAAATAATTTTATAAATAATTTTTATAAATAATTTTATAAATAATTTAATAAATAATTTTATAAATAATTTAATAAATAATTTTATAAATAATTTAATAATTAATTTTATAAATAATTTTATAAATAATTTTATAAATAATTTAATAAATAATTTAATCAATAATTTAATCAATAATTTTATAAATAATTTAATAATTTTATAAATAATTTTATTAATAATTTTATAAATAAATTTATAAATAATTTAATAATTTAATAAATAATTTAATAAATAATTTTATTAATAATTTTATAAATAAATTTATAAATAATTTAATAATTTTATAAATAATTTTATAATTAATTTTATATATAATTTAATAATTAATTTAATAAATAATTTTTATAATTAATTTAATAATTAATTTAATAAATAATTTAATAAATAATTTAATAAATAATTTTATAATTTAATTTATAATTTAATTTATAAATAATTTTTATAAATAATTTAATAAAATAATTTAATAAATAATTTAATAAATAAATTAATAAATAATTTAATAATAATTTTAATAAATTTTATTAATAATTTTATAAATAATTTTATAAATAATTTAATAAATTAATAATTAATTTTATAAATAATTTAATAATTAATTTAATAATTTTATAAATAATTTAATAAATAATTTAATAAATAATTTTTTAATAAATAATTTAATCAATAATTTAATAAATAATTTTATAAATAATTTTATTAATAATTTTATTAATAATTTTATTAATAATTTAATAAATAATTTTTATTAATAATTTTATAAATAATTTAATAAATAATTTTATTAATAATTTTATAATTAAATTAATAATTTAATAAATAATTTTATAAATAATTTTTTATAAATAATTTTATTAATAATTTAATAAATAATTTAATAAATAATTTAATAAATAATTTTATAAATAATTTAATAAATAATTTAATAAATAATTTTATAAATAATTTAATAAATAATTTAATAAATAATTTAATAAATAATTTTATAAATAATTTTATAAATAATTTAATAAATAATTTAATATATAATTTTATAAATAATTTAATAAATAATTTAATAAATAATTTAATAAATAATTTAATAAATAATTTTATAAATAAATTAATAAATAATTTAATAAATAATTTAATCAATAATTTAATAAATAATTTAATAAATAATTTTATAATTTAATTTATAAATAATTTAATAAATAATTTAATAAATAATTTAATAAATAATTTAATAAATAATTTTATAAATAAATTAATAAATAATTTAATAAATAATTTTAATAAATAATTTAATAAATAATTTAATAATAATTTTATAAATAATCTTATAAATAATTTAATAAATAATTTAATAAATAATTTTATAAATAATTTAATTAATAAATAATCTAATAAATAATTTAATAAATAATTTTATAATTAATTTAATAAATAATTTTATAAATAATTTAATAAATAATTTTTAATAAATAATTTAATAAATAATTTAATAAATAATTTAATAAATAAATTAATAAATAATTTTATAAATAATTTTATAAATAATTTAATAAATAATTTTATAAATAATTTAATAAATAATTTTATAAATAATTTTATAAATAATTTTATAAATAATTTTATAAATAATTTTATAAATAATTTTATAAATAATTTTATAAATAATTTAATAAATAATTTTATAAATAATTTTAAAGAGGAGGAACAATTTTGGAAACAATTTAAAGCTATGATTGATAAAGTCAATAATTATTATTTAATTCTTGAGAAAGAACTAATTGGAAGTTTTCCATTAGCACAAAAATTCAGTGAAAAAGAGGTTTTTGTTGTTAAAGGAAATGATCCACCAGCTCGATTTCGAAAACCAGCTTATAGAGTTGAAATTGAAACATTCTTTCTTGATCTTCAAAAACTTAAACAATATGCTGATTTGAATTATTTAGCTTGCGCAAAGATTCTTAAAAAATTTAAAAAGAATACTCACAAAACTACTGGTGATAACTTTCTTCAATCTCATGTCAGCCAATTACCTTTTCATTCTTCTCAAAATCTTCAAAAATTATATAAAAATGGTCTTGTAATTTTTCCTTTTAAATTTAAAATTAAAATTAAAATTAAAATTAAAATTAAAATTAAAATTAAAATTAAAATTAAAATTAAAATTAAAATTAAAATTAAAATTAAAATAATTAAAAATTAAAATGAAAATTAAATTAAAATTAAAATTTAAAATTAAAATTAAAATTAAAATTAAAATTAAAATTAAAATTAAAATTAAAATTAAAATTAAAATTAAAATTAAAATTAAAATTAAAATTAAAATTAAAAAAATTAAAATTAAAATTAAAATTAAAATTAAAATTAAAATTAAAATTAAAATTAAATTAATTAAAATTAAAATTAAAAATTAAAATTAGAATTAAAATTAAAATCAAAATTAAATTAAAATTATAATTAAAATTAAAATTAAAATTAAAATTATTATTAAATTTAAAATCAAAATTAAATTTTTAAAAGGTTGTTTTTTCTCATGTTTTTACTGAGAAAAATTTGGAAATTGCAAAAGAAACAATTGAAGATATTATTTCTAAATATCGATTTGATCTAACTCGTATTTCTAAAAGTACTGAATCTGGATTTGCAGCAATTTCATTATGGGATCAACTTGATAGAACTGTTAAAAGGAGAAATTCACTTAAGAAAATGAAAGAAAATGAACAAGCAAATCAAAAATAAAGAAGTGATTTATTTTCTCATTCTTTAAAATTTCTCTTTTCAAAATTTTTCACTTTTTTTTTTCATTCATATTCTTCTTTTTTTTTTTCTTTGTTTTTGACAATATTTCAATCAAAACAAATTCAATAAAAAAGATTTAAACTTTTTTTTTAGTTTTGAAATAATAAAACTTTATCAAAAAATTTAGTCAACAAATCATTTATTCTTTTTATTTTTTTTTTTTTAAAACAAAAAGTGGAACTTGAAAAAAAAAGCAAAAAAAAATTTTTTTGTTCTTCTTTTTTTCATTTGATTCCTTGCTTTTCTTTTTTCTTTTTTTTCTTTTGAAGATCAGCAATAATTTGATTAATATAAATTGATAATTCTGAACAAATTAAATTTGAATTTCCACATTCAAAAACAAATTTTTTTTGATTAATTTTAACAATTAAAAAAAAAGAACCCAACCCTAATTTTAAAATTAAAATTAAAATTAAAATTAAAATTAAAATTAAAAGAACCCTAATTTAAAAATTAAAATTAAAATTAAAATTAAAATTAAAATTAAAATTAAAATTAAAATTAAAATTAAAATTAAAAAAAAATTAAAATTAAAATTAAAATTAAAATTAAAAAAAAAATGGAATAAAAAAAGTGGAACAAAAAAATAAATATAATTTTCTTACTGATGTTCCCCAACTATCAATGTCATAATAAGAAAATGTTAAAGATTCTTTTTTAGGAAAAACATTAAAAATTTCAAAACTGTCAGGTGTTAATGTCAAAGTTATATATTCTGGAAGTATTTTTGATGGATCTTTTATTACTTTACAAGTAAATTGAGTTTTTTTTCTTCTTCTTATTGTTGGAGTATTTGGAAGTGTTTCTTTATATTTATTTCCATTATTTCCCATTCTTCTTCTTATTTATTTTTTATTTTATTTATTTTTAAAAATGAATTAAATTTTTTTTTTTAAAATTTTTTTTTTAAAGATTTGGTTTTTAGTTTGACTTTGAATATTTAACAAATTTTTTTGACTTTTTAATTTTAGATTAATTTTGACATTTAAAATTTAAAATTTATATTAATTTTTATGATAATTTTAATTAATGTCTTCTTTTAATTTTAATTAAATTTTTTTTTTCTTTTTTTTTTCATTTTTTTTTTAATTATTTTTATTAAAAAATGGTTGATGTTAAAGAAGCTTTAAAAAGTTTAGAAAAAACCAAAGAATTTGTGAAAAAATATCAAGTTGATTATGCATTACATGTATATTAAAAAAAAAGACACAAAAAAACAATTTTTTTTATTTAAATTTAACAAATTATTTAAATAGAATGTAAATTAAGATTTTATTTTTTTAAATTTTTTAAATTTTTTTTTCCTCTTTTTTATTAATTGGATTTATTTTCTTTTTAGGATCCATCTCCTCTTTATCAAGCAATAAGCGATTCAGAAAATTATGGACAGAGAAAAGAAGTTATTAAATACCTTCTCAAGAAACATGCAAACATTAATTTTATACATGTATTAAAACAATTTTAAAAATAAGAAATCAATTAATTTTTAACAAAATATTAACAAAATAAAAAAATTTATAATTTTAGCCCGATGTAGTTTTATTTAAATTTTTAAATAATTTTTAAAAGTGAATTGTTAATTGTTAATTTTTAATTCTTTTTCATTTACATTTTTTTAGTCTGTATTTTTGTTTAAATATAATCTTTTTTTTTTTTCATAATTTGATTAAAAAAAAATTCAAAATATCAAATACATTCCATTTCATTTCATTTCATTTTATTAAAATAGAAAGATACACCTTTGCATTTAGCAGTTGAAGATCAAAATGAGGACTTGGTTGATTTACTTTTACAATACAGCCCAGATCCAGCTATTAAAAATGTATAAATTATTGAATTAAATTATTGAATTAAATTATTGAATTAAATTTTTGAATTAAATTTTTGAATTAAATAGCAAGTAAAAATAAAATATAAAGTTAAATTCAAAGAAAATTCAAACAATTAATTATTTTGATATTAATTTTTATAGGATGGTCAAATTCCACTCCATTTAGCAGATGAAAATTATTCCATTTTCAAAAAATTAATAAGATATATGCTCAAAAAACACAAAGAGGCAATATACACTAAAGATGTATTTAATCAACCAAAAATATTTGAAAAACAAATTTCAGTTTAATTGATAAATGAAAAAAAAATATTTTAGAATGTAAATTTTTTACTTAATTAACTAATTAATTAATAACTAAATTTTTTTTATATAAATTGAAATTATAGGATGTAAATTTTGTTTCAATTTAAAAAAACATTTTGATTTTAAATTCCTTTATACTTTAAATTGTTTTAGGATGAAACACCTTTTGATAATTTAGAAAAAAATAAGAAAAAAGAAATTGAAGAAATAATAAAACGTAAATTTATTCATTTCAATATCTAATTTTTTTCTATTAAAAAGTAACTAAATTTTTATTTTATTTATTTAGAAGAGGAAAATAAATCAAAAGATAAAAAAAAAGATTCTGGAAACAAAAAATTTATTCCAACATCAATAACAGAATCAACAAAAGAATCAACAGAATCAACAACAGAATCAACAACAGAATCAACAACAGAATCAACATCAAGTGATACAGATCAAAAAGAAAAAGAAAAAGAAAAACAACAAAAAGAGAAAGAAAAACAAAAACATAATTCAAAACATCAATCAAAGCAGCAAACAAAAGATCAATCAAAACATCAATCAAAAGATCAACCAAAACATCAATCAAAAGATCAATCAAAACATCAATCAAAACATCAATCAAAAGATCAATCAAAAGATCAATCAAAACATCAATCAAAAACAGAAAAAGAAAAAGCAAAACAAAAAGAAACAAAAGATTCAAAACATAACTCAAAAAATCAATCAAAAACAGAAAAAGAAAAAAAAGGAGTAAAAGAAAAGAAAACAGATCCAAAAGATACAAAGAAATCAAAACATCAATCAAAGACAGAAAAAGAAAAGAAAGGAGTAAAAGATTCAAAACATAACTCAAAACATAAATCAAAAACAGAAAAAGAAAAGAAAAGAGATAAAAGATAAAAATAAATCAAAACATGAATCAAAAACAGAAAAAGAAAAGAAAGGAGTAAAAGATTCAAAACATGAATCAAAAAGTAAATCAAAAACAGAAAAAGAAAAGAAAACAGATCCAAAAGATAAAAAGAAATCAAAACATCAATCAAAAACAGAAAAAGAAAAAGCAAAACAAAAAGAAACAAAGGATTCAAAACATAACTCAAAAATCAATCAAAAACAGAAAAAGAAAAAGCAAAACAAAAAGAAACAAAGGATTCAAAACATAACTCAAAAAATCAATCAAAAACAGAGAAAGAGAAAGAGAAAGAGAAAGAGAAAGAGAAAGAGAAAGAGAAAGAGAAAGAAAAACAGAAAGAGAAACAAAAATCAAACATAAAAGAAATTTCTGAATCAAGAAGTCGATTTGAAATTGTTACTCTTTCTGAAATCAACGAAAGAATAGAGCCAAATATTCCATATGAATATTTAGATTACGAAACAGAAAAAACAAATTTAAATGTCTTTTTTTATCTTTCACAAATGATTGAAACATCTAAATTTATTCAAAAAGGATTACTTTGGGATGAGAAAATCAAATTTGAAACAATCGTTAATGAATCAAATTGTTTTGAAGAAATTGTATTTCGTTCTGAACAAATATTAAATCAAAAAACAACAAAAAGCATGCAAATTAAGAATCTTCCTGAATACCAGAAAATTTCTCAACAAAACGAACTTATAATATCAATTCTGCAAGACATGTCTGAAGGAAATCACATTGATCCCACAAAAATTAACAGCATATCTTTCTCATTTTTGAACGAATTGAATGATTTAAAATGCGTAAGATCCTATTTTGATTTTTATAATCATTTCGAAGAATACAAAAAAATCGAAGAAAATTTCCGATCGATTTTGAACCAAGTTTTCCATTTTGGAAACAAAGAACAATTCAAAGATCGGTTATCCCTCAAAAAATTAATTTCGAATCTTGCGCCTTTTAAAACAACTGTCCCAAATAAGAATGGGTTTGAAATTTACCCGATCGAAAATACTGCACAATCAATGATTGAAAATTTATTACCTCATTTAATTCTCAATAATATTGGGATAATGCCGTTGTCTTTTTGTGTTGAAAACGAAAGCAAAATCAATCTTTATTTCCCAAAGAAATACATCACATTTGAAAAATACCTTGGAAAGAAACCCAGCGAAGAAAACATTATAGTTTTGATTCGACAAATTCTTCGTACAATGTGTTTCTTGCATTCGCATCAAGTCGAACTAAAAGAAATTTCCACAAAAAGTATTTTTGTTTCAGAAAATGAAGAAGAACTTCATGCCGTTTTTGAACCAAAAGCAATCAGTTTCAATATTTCCAAGAAAATCAACACTGAATACTATAATAATCTTGAAAAAAGTTTCCAGAATTTTTATTTCAAAGTTGCTCCTTTTTTACAATTCCCAAAATTCTCAATGGATAAAGAAGATCCATTTTTCGGATATTTTTTACTTCAATCTTTTCTTATAAAACCAAAAAAATTTTCGTTTCCAGATTATTTTAAAAAATCATCCCGTATTTTTGAAGTTCCAAAAATGGAGCCAATCAATCAAGATTCAAAAGAAATTAAAAAATTTGTTCCACAAAAAGAAAAAGATAAATTTGCCATTCAAAAAATTCAAAAAATTATTGATGTTGGTGATTTTATTGATTATGAGCTTCGAAAAAAGCAAATGAACAAAAAATTCAAATCAAAATCTAAATCAAAATCTAAATCAAACTCAAAACTCAAATCAATATCAAGAAGTGTTTTATCAAGTCAATTTGTTATTGACAAAACACAAAATGAAGTTTATTTGTTTTCTCCAAGTCGATTTAGTCCAAAATTCCCATTTCCGTTTTTAATGGATTCGGATCGTCTTTTTTTCACTGATTTTGAAACAGCTGATTATTTTAATCTTGGCAAAATTCCCAAAGTTCAAAACGAAAAAAATCCTCAAAAAGATCCAATTTATACTATATTTATTTATCAAGTTAATTTAGCTAAAATTTTAACTCTTCAAGAAAATCAAAGTGAAATTTTGAAAAAACCTATTAATTGGGATGAAAAAAAATGCAATTCAATACAAACAAGTATTGGTTTGGATTCTAAATCAAAATCTCACGTATTTTATGTTCCTGATTCTTCTCATTCTTATCGAATTTATGAAATGGAATATTCAAGAAAAGAAAATTAATTAATTAATTAATTAATTAAAACAACAATTTTTCTCCATTTTTTTTTTTCTTCTTTTTTTTTTTTAATAAAAAAAATTTTTTTTAATTTTTTTCTTTTTCATTTTTTTTCATTTTTTTTTTTTAAATTTAAAAAAATTTTTTTTCAATTTATTTTAAAAAAAAAAAAACACACACAATAAAAAGAAATGAGTGATAATAGACAAAAATTTTCACAAAATTCAAATAGAAGTCGAGGAAATTATCCAAAAAAACCTTATAATAAATTTAATCAAAATTATCAAAATTATCCAAATCAAAATTATCCAAATCAAAATTATCCAAATCAAAATTATCCAAATTATCAATATTATCCAAATCAAAATCAATATTATCCAAATCAAAATCAAAATTATCCATATTATCAACAACCATATATTCAACCAACATATACAAATCCAAATCCAAATACATTTCAAAATATAAATATAAATATAAATTCAAATTCAAATCCAAATCCAAATCCAATTCAAAATCAAAATGTTGGAGATACAACTCAAACACAAATTCCAGTTATAATCAATCGACAAAAAGCAAAAGTCAATGTTGACAATAAACAAGAAATAAAACAAGAAAATAAAGATGAAATTAAAGATGAAATAAAACAAGAAATAAAACAAGAAAATAAAGATGAAATTAAACAAGAAATTAAAGATGGAAATAAAGATGAAAATAAAGATGAAAATAAAGATGAAAATAAAGATGAAATTAAACAAGAAAATAAAGATGAAATTAAACAAGAAAATAAAGATGAAATTAAACAAGAAAATAAAGATGAAATTAAACAAGAAAATAAAGATGAAATTAAAGATGAAAATAAAGATGAAAATAAAGATGAAATTAAACAAGAAATTAAAGATGAAATTAAACAAGAAAATAAAGATGAAATTAAAGATGAAATTAAAGATGAAAATAAAGATGAAATTAAAGATGAAAATAAAGATGAAATTAAACAAGAAATTAAAGATGAAAATAAACAAGAAATTAAAGATGAAAATAAAGATGAAATTAAACAAGAAATTAAAGATGAAATTAAACAAGAAATTAAAGATGAAATTAAAGATGAAATTAAAGATGAAAATAATGATGAAAATAAAAATGAAAATAAAAGAAATTAAAGATGAAAATAAAAATGAAATTAAAGATGAAAATAAAGATGAAATTAAAGATGAAAATAAAGATGAAATTAAAGATGAAAATAAAGATGAAATTAAAGATGAAAATAAAGATGAAATTAAACAAGAAATTAAAGATGAAAATAAACAAGAAATTAAAGATGAAAATAAAGATGAAAATGAAGAAAAAAAAAATCCAATTAAGAAAATTCGATATTCAAGAGAACAATTAGAACAAATGAGAGGTAATCAATCACCAGTTATTCAACATATTCCTAGAGGTATAGAGAAACTCATTGATTTTAAAGTTGTTCTTAAAGCAAACAACCCTTGGAAATCGAATCCAGATGATGAATTTGATTATGAAAAAGAAAATGATATTGAAGCAAAAATTATGGAATTTAGATCGTAAATAAATTCAAAAATAAATTCAAAAATATTTAAATTCAAAAATATTTAAATTCAAAAAATATTTAAATTAAAAAATATTTAAATTCAAAAATAATTAAATTCAAAAATAATTAAATTCAAAAATAATTAAATTCAAAATAATTAAATTCAAAAATAAATTCAAAAATAATTAAATTCAAAAATAAATTCAAAAATAATTAAATTCTAAATATTTAAATTCAAAAATAATTAAATTCAAAAATATTTAAATTCAAAAATAATTAAATTCAAAAATAAATTCAAAAATATTTAAATTCAAAAATAAATTCAAAAATAAATTCAATAATAAATTCAAAAATAAATTCAAAAATATTTAAATTCAAAATTAAATTCAAAATAATTAAATTAAAAAATAAATCAAAAATAATTAAATTCAAAAATAATAAATTCAAAAATAATTAAATTAAAAATAATTTGAATTAAAAAATTTAGATTGCTAAATAAATTAGCTCGCCAAAATTTTCAAAAAATCTTAAACTCTTTTCTTGATATTCCGATTGAAAATTTACAAGAATTAAACAGAGTGATTGATTTATTTTTCCAAAAAGCAATTGAAGAAGAATTCTATTCTGATCTTTATTCAGATTTTGCATCAAGTTTGAATCAAAATTACAAATTAGCATTTCAAGATCCAAAAAAAAAAGATAACAAAACAAATTTCAAAAAACAATTACTTCGAAAATGTCAATCTTTATATAAAAAATCAGTAAATTCATTCAAAAAAGATGATTCTGATTTAACAGATGAAAAAAAGAAAAAAATAAGAAGAGAAGCTCTTGGAAATGCAAAATTTATTGGAGAACTTTATCGAAATGAACTTATAAAATCAAACATTATGTACAAATGTTTGGATGAACTTTTTCAAGATGTTCAAGATGATTCTATTGAAACTGCTTGTAAATTATTAATTACTGTTGGTTCGAAATTGTTAAGAGATGCTCAAAAAGAATTAGCAAAAAATAAAGGAATTAGGGAAAAAAAAAAACCTAAAAGTGTTTATAAATATAACTTAACAGTTGAAAGTTTATCTAAATCTAAAAAATTAACACCAAGAATTAAATTTAAACTGATGGTATTTTATCCAAATATTAAAATTAAAATTAAATTTAAAATTAAAATTAAAATTAAAATTAAAATTAAAATTAAAATTAAAATTAAAATTAAAATTAAAATTATAACTAAATTTAAAATTAAAATTAAAATTAAAATTAAAATTAAAATTAAAATTAAAATTAAAATTAAAATTAAAATTAAAATTAAAATTAAAATTAAAATTAAAATTAAAATTAAAATTAAAATTAAAATTAAATTTAAAATTAAAATCAAAATTAAAATTACATTTAAAATTAAAATTAAAATTAAATTTAAAATTAAAATTATAGGATGTAAAAGATTTATTTAATGGTGAATGGAAACAACCAACTAAACTTAATCAATCAACTCCAAATTTACGTCTATGGAAACGTCCAACAAAACAAAGTATAAAATTCAAACTTATTTATGAAAAAAATAACAAAAATTTTAATTGTTTATTATTTTTTTAATTTGTTTAGAACCTGAAGTATTTCAACAACAATCACAAACAGAGTAAAAATTAAAATTAAAATTAAATTTAAAATTAAAATTAAAAATTAAAAATTAAAATTAAAATTAAAATTAAAATTAAAATTAAAATTAAAATTAAAATTAAATATTAAAATTTAAATTTAAATTTAAAATTAAAATTAAAATTAAAATTAAAATTAAAATTAAAATTAAAATTAAAATTTAAATTAAAATTAAAATTAAATTTAAAATTAAATTTAAAATTAAAATTAAAATTTAAATTAAAATTAAAATTAAAATTAAAATTAAATTTAAAATTAAATTTAAAATTAAAATTAAAATCAAAATTAAAATTAAAATTAAAATTAAAATTAAAAAAAAATAGTCAAGAAATGAGAGAACTCATTTCGAATTTCAAAGAAAAAGATCGTTCATTAATCTCCAATTTTCCAAACATAATTCAAAAACTTACATTTCCACGAATTTTTTGTTCATTTTGTGAATGTATTTTTGATTCTAAAGAAGTTGGTGAATTAATAGATTTTTATTTTGAATTAATTTCTGAATCAAAAGAAATTATAAAACAAACATCAAATCAAGCAATTCAAGATCAATCAAAAAATTTGAAAAATTTAATAATTGATTCACCAAAAGCACATGAATGGTTTGCAGATATTATTAGAGACATGATTTTGGAAGAATTTGTTGAAGCATCAATTATTTCTGAAATTTTGAAAATTTTTGATTCATCAAAAATTCTCGAAACAAAAATTCCATCTTTTATTGAAATTTTATTAGATATAGAAGAAAAGGAAAAACAAGATCTTTTCAATTCTTGTATTCCTGATAAATTCAAAAATTAATTCAATTTAAAAATTAAAATCAATTTAAAAATCAATTTAAAAATTAAAATCAATTTAAAAATCAATTTAAAAATTAAAATCAATTAAAATCAATTTAAAAATTAAAATTAATTTAAAAATTAAAATCAATTTAAAAATCAATTTAAAAATTAAAATCAATTTAAAAATTAAAATCAATTTAAAAATTAAAATCAATTCAAAAATTAAATTCAATTTAAAAATTAAAATCAATTTAAAAATTAAAATCAATTTAAAAATTAAAATCAATTTAAAAATTAAAATCAATTTAAAAATTAAATTCAATTCAAAAATTAAAATCAATTTAAAAATTAAAATCAATTTAAAAATTAATTTAAAAATTAAAATCAATTTAAAAATTAAATTCAATTTAAAAATTAAAATCAATTTAAATTAAATCAATTTAAAAATTAAAATCAATTTAAATTAAATCAATTTAAATTCAATTCAATTTAAAAATCAATTTAAAACCAAATCAAAAAATTAAATTCAATTTAAAAATTAAATTCAATTTAAAAATTCAATTCAATTTAAAAATTAAAATCAATTTAAAAATCAAATTCAATTTAAAAATTAAAATCAATTTAAAAATTAAAATCAATTTAAAAATTAAAATCAATTTAAAAATTAAAATCAATTTAAAAATTAAAATCAATTTAAAAATTAAAATTAATTTAAAAATTAAAACCAATTTAAATTCAATTCAATTCAATTCAATTTAAATTCAATTCAATTTAAAAATCAATTTAAAAATCAAAATTGAAATTTAAATTTGATAATCTTTTGATCAAGTTTTTCCCTTTTAATTTCCTTTTTAATTCCCATTTTTCTTTTCACCTTTTTTTTAATTTTTCAATTCTTTTTTGCTTTTTTTTCTTTTCAAATTTCTGATTTAATCCAAAATAAAAAAATTAAATAAAAAAAAAATAAGAAAAGAATTATTTTTTATTTCTCTTTTATTAAATTAAAAGCAAATAAAACAAAAAGAAGAAAAAGAATAAAAATGATCAATAAAGAAATAAATAAATAAACAAATAAATAAATAAGAAAAATGTTCCACGTTTTTTTAAATTTTAAATTAAAAAATAAATAAAAAAACAAGAAACAAAATTAAAATTTAAATTTAATTTTTTTTTTAATTTTAATTTTTTCACTTTTTTATTTTCCAATTTTATCTTTTTTTATCTTTTTTTATCTTTTTTTATTTTTTAAAAAAAAAAATGCAAATTGATTTTGAAACCCTAAAAAATATCAAGTCACCAAATGAACTCAAATTATTTTCAGTAAAATATTAAAATTAAAATAAAAATAATAATAAACAAAAATTAAAAAAACCAAATTTAACGAAATTTAAACAATTAAAAAAAAAATTTTCCAACTCATAAAATCATTTCATCAAAAAAATTAAAATTAAAAATTAAAAATTAAATTGAAAAAAGAATGATCTAAATCATTCAATCCAAATCTTACATACAATAACAAAACATAATGGAAAACTTGTTAAATATGCAGATTCTTGGTCAAATTCTCAAACTGAAGGTTCTCTTTATCATTTTATGTAAGTTAATTAAATTAAAATTTTATTTTAAAAAAAAAAAAAGAAAAAACAAATTCATTTTTTTTCATTTTTTAATAATAAAAAGTTCACAAGTAATTCTTCAGATAAATAGTCAAAATGAAAGAACAGCAACACTTATTAATGCATTTACTGGATTTTCACAAACAATACAGTAAAAATTAAAATTATAATTAAAAATTAAAATTAAAATTAAAATTAAAATTAAAATTCATTTATAATTAAAATTCATTTATAAAATTAAAATTCATTTATAAAATTAAAATTAAAATTAAAATTAAAATTAAAATTCATTTATAAAATTCATTTATAAAATTAAAATTCATTTATAAAATTAAAATTAAAATTAAAATTAAAATTAAAATTAAAATTAAAATTAAAATTAAAATTAAAATTAAAATTAAAATTAAAATTAAAATTAAAATTAAAATTAAAATTAAAATTAAAATTAAAATTAAAATTAAAATTAAAATTAAAATTAAAATTAAAATTAAAATTAAAATTAAAATTAAAATTAAAATTAAAATTAAAAATTAAAATTAAAATTAAAATAAAAATTAAAAATAAAATTAAAATTCATTTATAAAATTAAAATTAAAATTAAAATTAAAATTAAAATTAAAATTAAAATTAAAATTAAAATTAAAATTAAAATTAAAATTTAAAATTAAAATTAAAATTTAAAATTAAAATTAAAATCAAAATTCATTTATAAAATTAAAATTAAAATTAAAATTAAAATTCATTTATAAAATTAAAATTAAAATTAAAATTAAAATTCATTTATAAAATTAAAATTAAAATTAAAATTAAAATTAAAATCAAATTAAAATTAAAATTCATTTATAAAATTAAATTTAAAATTAAAATCAAAATTAAAATTAAAATTAAAATTAAAATTAAAATTAAAATTAAAATTAAAATTAAAATTAAAATTAAAATTAAAATTAAAATTAAAATTCATTTATAAAATTAAAATTAAAATTAAAATCAAAATTAAAATTTAAATTAAAATCAAAATCAAAATTAAGAAATGTATTGTTAAAATATCAAAAATATGAAGAAGTTAGCACAAAAGTAAGATCAATTGAAGAAGAATTAAAAACAGAAAGACGAAGATCATCAATATCACAAGAATCACAAAAAAGAGCACAAAAAAAAGGAAATCAATTAAGAGTCAGTATATCACAAACAGAGATTCAAGAATCAACTGGGAAAATAGAACAATTAGTAAAGGATTTAGAGAAAGAAACAGAAAAACAAGTTAAACTAGGAAAACAATTCAAAAGTTATTATTTAATGACAATAAGAAAAGCACTTATTTTATTAACAAAAAATCAAATTGAATATTTTCGAAACAGAATTGATGATTTAAAAAAGCAAGCCATTGCCGTTGATAATTTACCTGATGAAATACAAATTGGAGATTCTCAAATTGATACAAAAATGAATAAAAAAACGAATAAAAAAATGAATAAAAAAACGAATAAAAAAATGAATAAAAAAATGAATACAAAAATGAATAAAAAAATGAATACAAAAATTGATAAAAAAAACAATCAAAAAACGAATAAAGAAATTGTCAAAAAACTTGATGACAGTTTGAATTCAATTAATACAGGTTTCAAAAATCTTAATCAATCAACCAAACACAGACTTGAAAAAGATCGTTTTCCTGGTTGTAAAGTACTAAAAATGAAAAGGCTTCAAGAAAATCAAAAATTAAATCAAATTTCAACTCAATTCCAAACTTCAAATAATTTAAATCAAAATCAAACAAAGAATGAAATTCAAAAAAAGAATCAAAATGAAAATCAAATCAAAAAAAAGAATGAAAATGAAACTCCAAAAAAAGTCGATGAAAAAAAGAAACAAAATCCAAATCAAATTAAAAGTCAAACCAAAAAAAAGAAACAAAATCAAAATCAAGCTCAAACTCCAAAAAAAGTAAATGAAAAAAAGAATGAAAATGAAACTCCAAAAAAAGTAAATGAAACTAAAAAAAAGGATGAAATTACAAATCAAATTAAAAATGAAATTAAAAAAAAGAAAC
Organism: Anaeramoeba ignava; assembly: GCA_028826165.1. Lineage (NCBI taxonomy): Eukaryota > Anaeramoebidae > Anaeramoeba > Anaeramoeba ignava. The sequence continues at coordinate 778,007 of JAPDFW010000114.1, forward strand.
AAAATCAAAATCAAGCTCAAACTCCAAAAAAAGTAAATGAAAAAAAGAATCAAAATCAAATTAAAAATGATACTAAAAATGAAACTAAAAATGATACTAAAAATGAAACTAAAAATGAAACTAAAAATGAAACTAAAAATGAAACTAAAAATGAAACTAAAAATGAAACTCAAACTCCAAAAAAAGTAAATCAAAAAAAGAATAAAAAGATTCAAATCCAAACTCCAAAAACAGTAAATGAAAAAAAGAATGAAAAAATTCCAAATGAAATCCAAATTCAAATCAGAAATAAATACAAAAGTTTATCTCAACAAGAAATTAAAAGAAAATTTCAAAACAGAAAAAGTCAACCAATTTTTAATAAAAATAATACAAACAAAGTTGAAAGCAAAACTCTTGATAATAAAGAAATGAAATCAGAAATTGAAAGCAAAGCGAATCCCAAATCCAAAATTTGAATTGAATTAAAATTAAATTAAATTATTTTTGAATTGAATTAAAATTTGAATTGAATTGAATTAAATTGAATTAAAATTGAATTAAATTGAATTGAATTATTTTTGGAATTAAAATTAAATTGAATTAAAATTTGAATTGAATTAAAATTGAATCGAATTGAATTATTTTGAAATTAAATTGAATTATTTTTGAAATTAAAATTTGAATCGAATTAAGATTATTTTGAAATTGAATTGAATTGAATTGAATTGAATTAAAATTTGAATCGAATTAAGATTATTTTGAAATTGAATTGATTATTTAATCCAAATCAAAAAATAAAAGAAAAAACAAAACAAAATTATTTCAAATTTTTTTTTATTCAAAAAAGAATTTTAAAGAAAAAAGAAAAAGAAAAAATTTAAAAAAAAAAACGTCAAAGAAATAAGAGAAAAAAAAAGAAGAAATTGTTAATTAGACTCTTTTGAAATGACAGTAAATTCACAAGCCGGAATTAAAGAGCAATGAACATCCACATCAGCATCAATTCCCAAAGCGGATAAAGCACCACGAATAAGACCGCAAGGAAAATACAAAAAACGTTGAACAATTTGGATTTGATTTTCATTCAAGTCAAATTTCTTAAGGTTTTTTCCATCAAAAGGAAAAGAAAGATTGCGCAACGGACGGAAATTTTCATCACGAATAATCCACATTCCTCGATGATTTGTTTTTAAATTATCAACGTTTTTTCCAAATAATAAAGTCCAAAAATCTTTGCATAAAAATCGTATTATATCAACTTGCTCGCGAAATCGCGAACGATCTTTTGTGTAACGGTCGGCTAGTTTTTGTCCGATTTGATAGCCTGCGTTACTTAGTTTAGCCTTCGTTATTTTTTTTTGATCTTCTGGATCATTTATAAAATCTTCATTGTTTTCTTCTTTGGTTGGTTCGCTTGGCTCAGATACTGATGATACTACGTAGTTTACAAATTCGTTCAGTAATAAACTCCATATACTTTCTGATACGCTCATTTTATGTTTTAATTTGTTTTTTTGAATAAGAAAAAAAATGAATTTTTTATTTTTTTATTTTTTTATTTTTTATTTATTTTTTATTTATGACTCATTTTTTGTTTTTTTTTGTAATTTTGTTTTTTTTTTTTTAATTAATTCCACTTTTTTAATTCCACTTTAATTGAATTCAATTTAAATCAAAATTTAAATCAAAATTAAAATTAAAATCAAAATCAAAATCTAAATCTAAATCAAAATCAAAATTAAAATCTAAATCAAATCAAAATCTAAATCAAATCAAAAACTAAATTAAAATCAAAATCTAAATCAAAATTAAAATCAAAATCAAAATCAAAATCAAAATCAAAATCAAAATCAAATTCAAAATTAAAATCAAAATCAAAATCAAAATCAAAATCAAATTCAAAATTAAAATCAAAATCAAAATCAAAATCAAAATCAAATTCAAAATTAAAATCAAAATCAAAATCAAAATCAAAATAAAAATCAAAATCAAATTTAATCAAATAAAAGAAGAAAAGGGAAAAAAGGGAAAAAATTTTTTTTCTTAATTTATTATTTGGTTTTTTTTTTTTAATTTGAAAAAAATTTTTTTCATTTTTCGTTCATTTTTTTTCTTTCTTCTTATTTCTTATTTTTTTATTTTTTTATTTTAAATGAAACCAAATACAAACTTTCCACAACCAGGACCACTCACACGACAAAAATCAAGACATTTTTGGTTAATTGAAAATGAGAAAGATGAGTAAGTTTCTAATTGTATTTTTTTTTTAATTTTTATTGATTGTTATTTTATTTTATTTTATTTTGTTTTATTGCTTTTTTTTAAATATTTGGAGTTTCCAAAAAATAACAAAAAAATTAAAATAAAAAAATTATTTAAAACAAAAAATTCCAATTTAAATTCTAATTTAATTTTTAATTTAATTTCCAATTTAATTTTTAATTTAATTTCCATTTAATTTCCATTTAATTTTTAATTTAATTTTTAATTTAATTTCCAATTTAATTTTTAATTTAATTTTTAATTGAAAAAATTCCAATTTAATTTTTAATTTAATTTTTAATTTAATTTTTTTAGACTTTTAAAGGATTCTGGCTTAATTCTTGATTATCAAACCGTTGATGATCTTGGATTTTTAGGTTTTTTTATTATGTTTTTTTTAACAAAAACCTTTCTTATTCTTTTAATTCATTTCTAATTTTAGAAAAACAAGAGAAAGTTAAAAAAGAAGATATTGAAAAAAAAGGATTAGATTTCCAAAATGAAAAGAATCAACTTCTTTGGAAATTAATGTCTGCTTATTTAGATTCAAGTAATCATTTAATAAATTAAAATTAAAATTAAAATTAAAATTAAAATTATAATTAAATTTAAAATTTAAAATCAAAATCAAAATCAAAATTAAAATTAAAATTAAAATTAAAATTAAAATTAAAATTAAAATTAAAATTAAAAATTAAAATTAAAATTAAAATTAAAATTAAAATTAAAATTAAAATTAAAATTAAAATTAAAATTAAAATTAAAATTAAAATTAAAATTAAAATTAAAATTAAAATTAAAATTAAAATTAAAATTAAAATTAAAATTAAAATTAAAATTTAAAATTAAAATTAAAATTAAAATTAAAATTCAAATTAAAATTAAAATTAAAATTAAAATTAAAATTAAAATTAAAAATTAAAATTAAAATTAAAATTAAAATCAAAATCAAAATCAAAATTAAAATTAAAATCAAAATTGAAATCAAAATCAAAATCAAAATCAAAATTAATATTAAAATTAAAATTATAAAAAAAAGATCCAACTTGCATTCAAAGACAAATTGTTAATCATATTGAATACACAATTGCTAGATCACGTTTTAATTTTGATATTTTTGGAGCTTATCTTGCAACAAGTTATTCTGTTCGAGATCGTTTAATTGAACTTTGGAATGATACACAACAACATTATCATCATGTTTATGCAAAACAAGTTTATTATTTCTCTGTTGAATTTTTATTAGGAAGATTTCTTCAAAATGCAATTTTAAATTTGAATTTAGATTCAAATTATCGAGATGTAAAAATAATTTAGAAATAATTTAATTCAAAAATAAATTTAGAAATAAATTAAGAAATAATTTAATTTAAAAATAAATTTAATTTAGAAATAATTTAATTCAAAAATAAATTAAATTTAAAAATAAATTTAATTCAAAAATAATTTAATTCAAAAATAAATTTAATTCAGAAATAATTTAATTCAAAAATAATTTAATTTAAAAATAAATTTAATTTAAAAATAAATTTAAAAATAAATTTAATTTAAAAATAAATTTAAAAATAAATTTAATTTAAAAATAAATTTAAAAATAAATTTAATTTAAAAATAAATTTAAAAATAAATTTAATTTAAAAATAATTAAATTCAAAAATAAATTTAATTCAAAAATAATTTAATTCAAAAATAATTTAATTTAAAAATAAGGCGCTGAAAGGTTTAGGTTATACTATGGAAGAAATTTATGAACAAGAATATGATCCTGCTTTAGGGAATGGAGGATTAGGAAGACTTGCTGCTTGTATGCTTGATTCATTATCAAGTCAAAATTATCCTTGTTGGGGTTATGGATTAAGATATAATTATGGGATGTTTAAACAAGAAATTGATGATGATGGAAAACAAGTAAATTAAATTAATATTTAAATTAAAATTAATATTTAAATTAAATTAATATTTAAATTAATAATTTAAATTAAATTAAATAAAATTAAATAAAATTAAATCAAATTAAATTAAAATTAAATTAAATTAAATCAAATTAAATTAATATTTAAATTAAATAAAATTAAATCAAATTAAAATTAAATTAAATAAAATTAAAGATTGAAAAAGTTGATTATTGGTTAACACATGGAGCACCTTGGCAAATTGAAAATATGCTTATTCAAATTCCTGTTCATTTTTATGGTCATGTTATATCAATTGAGAATAAACGTAAATGGGTTAGTGAATTAACTGTAATTGCTCAAGCAAATGATATTTTTATCCCAGGATATGGAACAGATAACACAAACACATTAAGATTATGGTCATCAAAACCTTCTACAGTAAATATTTATATATTAAAATTAAAATTCATTTTAAAAATGAAAATTAAAATTAAAATTATTAAAATTAAAAATTAATATTAAAATTAAAAATTAAAATTAAAAATAAAATTAAAAATTAAAATTAAAATTAATATTAAAATTAAAAATAAAATTAAAAATTAAAATTAAAATGAAAATTAAAATTAAAATTAAAATTAAAAATTAATATCAAATTAATATTAAAATTAAAATTAAAAATTAATAAAATTAAAAATTAAAAAGGAATTCGATCTAGGAAGATTCAATCAAGGAGATTACTATTCAGCACTTTCACAAAAACAACTATCAGAAAACCTAACAAGTGTACTTTATCCTGATGACTCAACAGACGAAGGAAGAAAACTTCGACTTCAACAAGAATACTTCTTATCATCAGCATCAATGAAAGACATAATCCGACGAGTAACAAAGAGTTACAAGATGCCAATCACTGATGTTCCAAAATTATGCGCAATTCAATTAAACGACACACATCCAGCAATTGCAATCCCAGAATTAATGCGAATTCTAATTGATGAATACGATGTCAAATGGGATCAAGCCTGGGACATCACAACCCAGACATTTGCTTACACAAACCACACAATCCTTCCTGAAGCACTTGAAAAATGGGACATCGAATACTTCCAGACACTTTTCCCAAGACATATGGAAATCATCTTCGAAATCAACTGGAAATTTCTCGAATTTGTCAAATCAAAGTTTCCTAACGATAACGACCGCTACTCCAGAATGAGCTTGATCGAGGAAGGATTCGTCAAGCGCGTCCGTATGTCTCATCTAGCAATTGTCGGGTCTCATGCAGTCAACGGTGTTGCGGGTATTCATACAAAAATTTTGGAATCGACTCTTTTTAAGGACTTTTATGAATTGTGGCCAGAGAAGTTTCTTAATGTTACCAACGGCGTAACCCCAAGAAGATGGCTCAACCAAGCAAATCCCCTGCTTGCCGAGGCTATTACAAAGCGTCTCGGAACAAGTGATTGGATCACAAATTTGAATCTTCTTGAGAAATTGCGGAATTTTGCGGACGATCAAGAATTCCAAACACAATTTGCTCAGATCAAAATGGAAAACAAAAAACGGCTCAGAGAATACATCAAGAAAACTATGAACATCAAGATCCCAATCAACGCGCTTTATGATATTCACATCAAACGGATCCATCTTTATAAAAGACAACTTTTGAACATTCTTTCGGTTATTTACCGTTATTTGACAATCACAAAAATGAAAAAAGAGGATCGCGAAAAGATTGTGAAGCGCGTGGTTATTTTTGCAGGTAAATCCGCGCCAGCTTATAAAGAAGCCAAGGCTGTTGTTCATTTGATCAATCGTGTCTCTTATGTTATCAACAACGACCCAACTATTGGCGATGCTCTCAAGGTTGTTTTTGTTCCTAATTACGGAGTATCGCTTGCTGAACTGCTCATCCCTGCTGCAGATATATCACAACAAGTCTCAACTGCAGGCACAGAGGCAAGCGGCACTGGAAACATGAAATTCGTCCTCAATGGCGCCCCTATTCTTGGCACACTTGATGGAGCAAATATCGAGATTGCTGAATGCGTTGGTAAGGAAAACATGTTCATCTTCGGAATGAATGTCGAACAGGTCAATAAGGCTCGAATAGAAAATGCAAACAAAGGCACAAGTCATGTTATAACAAGGGAATTAAAATCCGTTATTGCGGCTATAAAAGGGGGATTATTTGGAAATTATCTTGATTTTTCGATCATCATTGACCCCCTTTTATCATCTGATTTTTTCTGTGTTTCAAACGATTTCGACGATTATTTAAAGACTCAAGAAAAAGTGGATCAGACGTTTATGAACAAGAAAAAATGGAACAAAATGGGAATTATGAATATTGCCGGATCAGGGTTTTTTTCGATCGACAGAACCATTAATGAGTATGCCAAGAAGATCTGGTCTGTTTCACCTCAGCCTCTTCCTCCAATGAATGAAGACGACATCGAAGTCAAGCAGCCTATGCGGCGCGATATTGACACAAGTCCTCGTCTTAATAGTCCCACAGACAGTGATCCAAATTCCGGCGGAAAAAGTAGTTCTTATAGAAGAGTTCATCTTTCTACTTCTTTGTCAAGAACTCCGGATTCAAGTGTTCTTTCGGATGATAATAAATCTGATCCGGAGAAAAAATCTTTGGAATCTAGAAGACATCAAACCCCTATTTTGGGAACTAAAGAGGGATTTAATACTAATTGATTTTATCAAGAAAATTTAAGAACAATTTTTAAAAAAAATTTTAAACAATTTTAACAAGAAAATTTAACAAGAATTTTAACAAGAATTTTAACAAGAATTTTAAAAAGAATTTTAAAAAGAATTTTAAAAAGAATTTTAAAAAGAATTTTAAAAAGAATTTTAAAAAGAATTTTAAAAAGAATTTTAACAAGAATTTTAACAAGAATTTTAACAAGAATTTTAACAAGAATTTTAACAAGAATTTTAAAAAGAATTTTAACAAGAATTTTAACAAGAATTTTAACAATTTTAACAAGAATTTTAACAAGAAAATTAAAAAGAAAATTAAAAAGAATTTAACAAGAAAATTAACAAGAATTTAACAAGAATTTATAATTAAATTTATAATTAAATTTATAATTAAATTTATAATTAAATTTATAATTAAATTTATAATCAAATTTATAATTAAATTTATAATTAAATATATAATCAAATTTATAATTAAATTTATAATCAAATTTATAATCAAATTTATAATCAAATTTATAATCAAATTTATAATTAAATTTATAATTAAATTTATAATTAAATTTATAATCAAATTTATAATCAAATTTATAATTAAATTTATAATTAAATTTATAATCAAATTTATAATTAAATTTATATTTAAATTTATAATCAAATTTATAATTAAATTTATAATCAAATTTATAATCAAATTTATAATTAAATTTATAATTAAATATATAATTAAATATATAACAAAATTTATAATTAAATTTATAATCAAATTTATTTTGATTTATAAACTTTCTTTTATTTTTTTAAATTCATTAAATTCTTACAAATTATCCATTTTAAATTTATCTTTTCTTGTCAATTTCAAATTAATTTCCAAAAAAATTTCCTTTTTTTTTAAAAACAAAACAAAACAAAATTCAAAGTCATTTTTTTTTTTGGATTTTTTAAAAGAAAAAAAAATTTTTTTTGTTCCATTTTTTTCATTTTTTTCATTTTTGCTTTTGTTTATTTTTTTTTTATAAAATGGATTATAATCAAATTGATGAATTACTTCCTATTGAAATTTTTTATCCAGAAGAAGCAAAAAAAGCATTTGTTGTTTGTTCATTTGAAAATGTAAATTTTAAATGTTTTTTCATTTTTTTTCTTTTCATTTTTTTCATTTTTTTTCTTTTCATTTTTTTCATTTTTTTTCTTTTCATTTTTAAGTGGAAATTTCCTCATGAAATGAAATTAAATCCAAAAGATAATTTATTTCATGTTACTTTATTTCTTCCAGAAGGAAAACATTTTTATAAATTTGTAATAAATGAAAATTATGGAGATGGTTTTGATTGGAGAGTTTCAACAGAACAACCTTATACTTATTTATATTCAGGAAATCCAGCAAATTATGTTATAATTTCAAGAAAAAATAATCAAGAAAATTTTAATTTTGAGAAAAAAGAAAATTTAATTCAATTATGTATTTAAAATTATATTTAAAATTATATTTAAAATTATATTTAAAATTTATTCAAAAAAATAATAATTCTTTTTAGCAAAAATTATCAAATCTTCTGTCTCTTTTAAATCTTCTAATTTTTTCCTTCTTAATTTAATTGCAATTGAATCAATGTTCACAATTCCAAAAACTACAAATTATACAGAAAATTTAATCAATAAAATTATACTTTCTGCACAAAAAGCAGAAAAATCAAATTTAAATTCAAATCAATCAAAAAATTTAATAGAATTTATTAAAAAAAATGAAAGATATCATAAATATTTATCACAAATTAAACTTAGAACAACTTCATTTTTTATGAATGAAGAACTTTCTTCAATTATTCAAAATATTATAACTCAGCTTTCTTCAGATTCTTTTCATCTTACAAGTTGTTTATTATCAACAAAAACAGGATTTATTTCAAATAAAATTCAAGTTATATTTCTTCATCCAAATTCTCAAGTTATTTTATTATTCAATTTAAGTTTAAATCAAAACCCTTTTCTTCAAATTTTTAATGATTTACAAGATGCTTTTAATCATATTCTTATATTTTTCAAAGAAAATGATGGAGAAGAATCTAAAAGAAAAAAAATTTTGCAATTTTTTATTCAGTTAAACAATTTAAATCAAAATTTAAATCAAAACCAAAATTTAAATAATCAAAATGAAAATCAAAATGAAAATCAAAATCAAAATCAAAATCAAAATCAAAATCAAAATCAAAATCAAAATCAAAATCAAAATCAAAATCAAAATCAAAATCAAAATCAAAATTTAAATCAAAATTTAAATCAAAATTTAATGGAAAATCAAAATCAAAATGAAAATCAAAATGAAAATCAAAATCAAAATCAAAATCAAAATTTAATGGAGAATCAAAATCAAAAGGAAAATGAAAATTTAATGGAAAATCAAAATGAAAATCAAAATGATTTTTGGATTTCTTTTGCAACTCAAGTTTTAGATGAAATTGGAAAACTTTCAGATAAAATTGAAAAAATAGAACAAATTCAAAAAAATAAAATTGAATCAAATTTCGTTTCAAAAAAAGAATTTAATTCATTTAAAATTAATTTACTCAAGAAAATACAAAAAATTGAAGAAGAAAACAAAAAATTTCATTCTTTATTAATTCAAAATCAAAATCAAAATAAAAATCAAATTCAAATTCAAAGGAATCGAAATCAAAACAAAACAAATTCAACAAGAAATTTTAAATCAAAATGAAAAATGAATTTAAATGAAAATAAAAAATAAAAATGCAAATAAATCTAAATTAATTCTCTTTATTTTTTAATGTAAATCTTGATAATAAATTTTCTTCAATTGAAAGTGAATTTAAACAATCAACAGAATATTTCATTTCATCATTCCAATCATTTGATTTAACAATAAAACACAAAATCATTTCTTTTGCAACTTTTTCATTAACTCTATTCATTTCAATAAGTTGAATCCAACTAATATTATTATTATTAAATTTTTCTTGAGATGGAATTACTTTAATAGAATATCTAAAAGAATTTTGATTTTGATTTTAATTTTTAATTTTAATTTTAATTTTAATTTTAATTTTAATTTTAATTTTAAATTTTAATTTTAATTTTAATTTTAATTTTAATTTTTTACTCTGCATGAAATTTTTCAGGATTTCCTCTATAAATAATAAAATCAGTTGCAAATTTTAATCCTATTTTGATAATCCAACCTTTTGAAATGAAATGATGATAAACTTTATATAAATAAATAAAAGAATCTGAATTTTTAACAAATTGAATCCAAAGATTTGAAGAATCTATTTTTTTCTATTAAATTTAATAATATTAATAAATTTTCATTGTTTAATTAAATTAAAAAACAATCATTATTTTGTTTTTGAAATTATTTGAAAAAATAATATAAATTTTTATATACTCCAAAAACATCATAAACTTCTAAAATTTTCTTTTCAGAAACTAAATAAAAAGTTTCAAAATGATTTAATTGAAGAACTTCTGTCAATTCTTCTCTTGTTTTTAATATATTTTTTATCATTAATTTTTTATTTGGTTTGTTAAAACGTTTTTGATTTTTAAATTGATTTTGATTTTTAAATTGATTTTGATTTTGATTTTGATTTTGATTTTGATTTTGATTTTGATTTTGATTTTGATTTTGATTTTGATTTTGATTTTGATTTTGATTTTGATTTTGATTTTGATTTTGATTTTGATTTAAATTTTGATTTTGATTTTGGTTTAAATTTTGATTTTGATTTTGATTTTGATTTTGATTTTGATTTAAATTTTGATTTAAATTTTGATTTAAATGTTGAATATGATGTTGAAGTTGATTTTGAATATGATTCTGAATTTGTTTTTGAATTTCTAATTGCATATCAATTTTTTTTTGATTTTCATTTTGATTTTAATTTTGATTTTGATTTTGATTTTGATTTTGATTTTGATTTTGATTTTGATTTTGATTTAAATTTCGATTTTTATTTTGATTTTGATTTTGATTTAAATTTAAATTTTGATTTTGATTTTGATTTTGATTTAAATGTTGAATATGATGTTGAAGTTGATTTTGAATATGATTCTGAATTTGTTTTTGAATTTCTAATTGCATATCAATTTTTTTTTGATTTTCATTTTGATTTTGATTTAAATTTAAATTTTCATTTTCATTTTTAAATTGATTTTGATTTAATTTTTCATTATATATTGTTTGATTTCTAGTTAAATTTTGTTTGGATAATTTATTTAATTTTGGTTGTCCTCGACTCATTGTTCCTTTCCCAAAATAAAACCCAAAAGAACACAAAAATTTAATATCTTCAGGATTAGAAACAAAAACAATATTTTGATCTAAAATTGCTTTAACAATTTTTTCAGAATTTTCAGAATTTTCAAATTGTTTTCTTTTTTTATTTCTTTTCATAACAAAATAAAGAGAAAAAAATGAAAAATGAAAAATGAAAAATGAAAATTGAAAATTAAAAAATTTTTTTTAATCTAATGATCCCCAATCTTTTCCAATTTTAGTTCGGACTGGAAGAGGAACTTGAAAAGGAACAACGTGTTCCATTACATTTACAATAACTTCTCTTATTTCTTCCAATCTTTCATTTTTAACTAAAAATAAAAGAAGAAAATAAAACAATTAATCCAAAAAATATTTTAAATTTTAAATTAAATTTTAAATTGATTTTGATTTTACTTTCAAATACTAATTCATCATGTATTTGAAGAAGCATAGATACTTCTTCTTCATATCCTTTTTTCACAACTTCTGTATTCACAAGTTGCATTGCTAACTTCATAATATCTGCACTTGTATTATGAACAATTATTCCATTTGCACAATATCCATGAAATTTTGATTCAACAATTAAATCATATGTTTCTTGTATTTTTTCTTTTGAGGAAATAATTCCTTTAACAATATAAAAATGAGAAAAAAGATTTGAAATCTCACTTGATTTCTCATATTTTTTTGCTTGTTTTTCACTCAATTCTTTAAATGTTACAAAGTTTCCATAAATATTCTCAATAAAAATTTCATAGTTTTTTTCAAATAAAGATGAATAAACCATTTCTTTTAACTCTTTGAATTTAATTTTGTTCTTTTCCAAAATAACTTTCAATTCTCTAAATTTCCCAATTTGATTCTTTTCAAAAAAAGAATAAATTCCAATTGATTTTAATAATTGATTCAATTCAAAATTCTTTTTTTTAGCAAATTTAAATGTCATTTTTGCTTCACAATAGTTGATTGAATTATTTATCGTCTCAAAATATGAAACTGCAAATCCAACAAAAAAACTTATTCTTTCTTTCCAACTAATTTTCCAAATTCTTTCTGGAAAAAGAATGCAATTTGAATTGAAGAAGAATTTTTCCCAAAATTTCCTTTTTAAATGAATTTGCAACAAATTGTTATCATTTTGAACATTTTTCAAATTGGATTTTGGGAAAAGTTTATTGAAAATGGATAAACAATGTTGAAAAGATTTTTTTGATTTGAATTTGAAAAATAGATCATTTTCATCAGCATCCATTTCACAATTATAAAGAAATCCAAATAAATACCAAAAAAGAATTTTAGAATTCATATTGAAATTGAAATTGAAATTATTATCTTCATTTTGTAAATATCCATTTTGTAATCCTTGTTTTGAAAACAATAAAACACTCTTTTTGGTTATGTTTTTGGCTTTTATCCAAAAATATTCTTTAGTTTCAAAATCAAAACTTAAAAAAGGATGGTCCTTTGTGCACCAAATTGAAGTTCCATCATTAAATTCAACTTTGATTGTAATTTGTTTTGGTTTTTGAAGAGCTTGAAAAAATTGGAATTTATATCCATCCCAAACTTTGATATTTTGATAATTTTTAAATTTTTGAAATAATTTTTTGATGGAAAAAATTCCTTGTGAAGTCCAAATTTTTGCTTTTGGATACAAACAGCCTAATATTAATATAAATAATAAAATATTAATATAATTTTAATAATTTTTTTTCTGTTATAAAAACCTTGAATTGTCGTATTTAATGATATTCTTTCATCTTGACTTCTTTTATTATGATTTGTTGAATTTATATTAGGTAAAGGTCTTGATCTTCCAATTATGGTTCGAGTATATCCTAAAGAACGTGCTGATTGTTTAATCGATTCCCGGAAATTGGATAAATGAGGGAAACTGTCATTAAGATTTTTGATCAATTCTTTTGATTCATCAAGAGAAACTTTTAAAGTATGAGATAATTTTGTTGGACCCATCCCATACATATATCCATAAAGAACCCTCTTTATCATTGCTCTTTCATCTTTTGTAACTGATTCTGCTGACTTCTTGAGTATTTCACTTGAAATTAAAATGAGAATATCAACATCATCTTGGCGAAGAATAGAAATCATTTTGGGTTCATTTGAAAGATGAGCAAGAATCCTGAGTTCTAAAGCAGCATAATCAACAGACATTAAAGTGTATCCTGGTTTGCTTACAAAGAATTTACGAAGTGCTGGTGTGATGTTCTGGAGATTTGGGGAAACAGAAGTTAGTCTTCCTGTTGATGTTCCCACTTGAGATAGATTTGTGACTATTCTTATTGTTGATAATCTTTGCAATTTCTCACTCGGATTTGGTTCTTGCTTTTCTGGATTCTCTTTTTTCCAGCGTTCTTGAATAAGTTTTTGAAAAGCATTTGAACTTGAATTTGGAGTTGCAATGGGAGTGACAAGATCAATTTTCACTTTGGAAGGAGATCTTTTCTTTGTTTTTTTGGTTCGAGAATGCAAGTTTTGTTTGTGATTTTCTTTGTCTTTCTCTTTCTCTTTCTTTTTCATTTTCTTCTTGACTGATAACATCTGGAAAGGAAAAATACAAGCTTTGGTTTTGGGTTTGCAAAGCTTGCTTCTCAATACGTAATCTTGTTTGTTCTTGTGCACTTTTCAACAAGGATTTCAAAGTTGCAGATTGCTTCTGGATTCCTCTGTATTTCAAAACAAGAGGGATAATTGGATGAGCATCAGCATAACAAGAAAGAATCTCTTCCGAAGTTGTTCTGAGGGTTTTTGTTTTGTTTCTTGTAGATTTATTGCTTTCCTTTGGGTTTTGTTCTTCAAGAACTCCCAGTTCATCATAAAGCACTTTGCCAAGTTGAACAGGACTTAAAATGATAAATTTATGTCCTGCTTCTTTATAAATTTGCTTTGCTACTTCCTCTAGTTCATTGTCCAACTTTTTTGTGTGTTCAACACAATTTCCAAAATCAAAAAGCATTCCTTTGGATTCAATTTCTCTCAACAAAAACGCAAAGGGCATCTCAAATTGATTAAATGTATCAAGTAATCCAAGTGCAAGAAGCTTCTCGCAAATCTTGTTTTTGGCCTTTTCTGTTCGTAAAAGATCACCAAAAACCTCTTCTCTAATAGAATCAAAGCTTTGATCTCGAAGTTGATCAAATTGTTCTTGTTCTTTAATTTTAGGAAGATCTTCCCAATCAAAACCAATTTGTGAAAGAAAAAGTGATCTTAATTTTTCAGAAATTTTGAGCTTTTCAGTCTCATGTTTCCCGGCAGCATTCAAACGATATAAAAGATCTTCTTGTGTTAATTTTGGATCATTTTTCTCTTCATTTCTCTCTTCATTTTTTGTGCTTGTTTCAATATCAGGAAAAGAAAATATTTTTGCAAGATTGTCGAAATCATATTGTTCAAGACTTGGATCACAAAGCCAACAAGCAATTTTAAGATCAAAAGGTACTTGATCTGTTTTTGGGATTTTCTGCAAAAATAAAGCACGAGAAATTGCTTCAATATCAAAAAGAGCAACTAAAGTAGAATTAGGAACGTTTTCCACAAGTTTTCTGAATTTATCAAAAGACAAAAGACATTTAAGTTCAGAATCAATAAGTAAAACAATTTTGGGGTTTATCAATCCAGGTTTATCCTTTATTTCCACACTTTCTTCTTTTCTTTTTCTTCCTCGAGGTTTTTTGATTTTTCTTTTTCTAAATGTTGTTTCTTCTTGAGAAATAATTACAGCCCAACAAATTGTTTTAGCTTTTGAAACTTGTTCTAAAAGAAATTCCCATGCAGAATCTTCAAGAGGAATTGTTTGAAATGATTGTTGAGTTGTTTTTTGTTCTAAAATTAATTCTGTTTCAACTTTTGCAACTAAAGGTTTTAATTCTTGTTGGAAATAAATTGATTTTGTTTGGTCAATTTGTTGTGTTTTGTTTTTAAAATTTGAAAAGGGTAAGTTTTTCATTATTTAAATTTATTAATTTATTATTTAAATTTTAAAAAACAAAAAAAAAGGAAAAAATGGTGAATCTTTTATAATGTTTTAGAAAGAAAAAAATAATTTCTTTTTCTTTTACTCTTTTATAGTTTTCGTTTTTTATTTTTTTTTTTTTCCTTTTCTTTTTTTCATTTTTTTCATTTTTTTTCTTTCATTTCTTTTTTAAAAAATAATGTTAAATTCTTTTAGATATTTTTTAGATTCTTCTGAAAAAAATAACCAACAAAAAAATACTTCAATTCAAGAACCAATTTTAAATTATAATTTTCTTTACACAAAATCTCTTGATGTTTATTTTCAAATTTCAATGTAAAAACAAAATCAAAACAAAACCACAATCAAAAATATATTCTCTTGTTTAAACTTTATTCTTTTCTTTTTTTTTCTTAAAATGGATTATTTAGAAAAAATATACTTGGAGATATTTTCAACAAATATAGACAAATTTTAAATTCATTAGATCTTTATTCTCAATATTTAGATATCCAGAAAAAGAATATGAGTTTTCAAATTACTGGTCAGTTATTTTCTTCTGGAAGACCTATCTGTGAAATTCAAAAGACAAGACATCAATTTCTTGAGAGGGAAATAAATTTAGATGAAGTTGTTGTTTTTCCAATTTTTATCAAAAATTTACCAAGAAATACGATAATTGAATTTAATTTAATTGCTGTATTTTCACCTCAAACAACAATTGTATTGGGAAAAGCATTTGCGACAGTATTTAGTCGTCAAAATAATAAGATGAGATTTGGAAGTTATATTCTTCCGTTATATTCACCTCATATTGAAATTCAAGAAGATAATTTGATTAATTTGAATGATTTTATAGACAAGAATAATGAGAATGAAAATCAATTTAAAAATGAGAATGAAAATCAATTTAAAAATGAAAATCAAAATGAAAATCAATTTAAAAATGAAAATCAAAATGAAAATCAATTTAAAAATGAAAATCAATTTAAAAATCAAAATGAATTTAAAAATGAAAATCAAAATGAAAATCAAAATGAAAATCAAAATGAAAATCAAAATGAAAATCAAAATGAAAATCAAAATCAAAATCAATTTAAAAATGAAAATCAAAATGAAAATGAGAATCAAAATCAAAATCAATTTAAAAATCAAAATCAAAATCAAAATCAAAATCAAAATCAAAATCAAAATCAAAATCAAAATCAAAATCAAAATCAAAATCAAAATCAAAATGAAAATCAAAATCAAAATCAAAATAAAAATGAAAATCAAAATCAATTTAAAAATCAAAATAAAAATCAAAATTTAAAAATGAAATCGTTGTCACAAGAACAAGAAAAAGAAGAAAATCACAAAATTCATTATCGCCAATACCATAAACAATATAATTATTTGCTTAAAACACCACAAATTCATCTATTAGAAAAGATTTCCCGAGGTTATCAAACCAAAAAGATAAATAACCAAGTTGTTGAAAATTCATGGTTAGATCAACAAGCAATGAAAAAGATTGAATCAATATTCACAAAACAATTTCTTGAAGATTCCAAAATTTCACTTGTTATAGATTTTCCAATATTTACTAGAAACTCCATTTTTATCCCGATATTCTTCAAAAACCCTAAAAGAATAATGAAAAAAAGAAGAAGAAGTAGTTTCCATTCATCAAAGAAAATAATCAAAAAGATTGAGAAGATAAACAATCCAAAACCAACACTAAAACAAGGCCCAAATCAAGATCAAGACAAAGAACAGATCAATATGGTTCATCTTGAAAGTATAACATCGATGTACAAAATCAACAAGAATCAGCAAGAAAACGTACCCAAAACTATACGCAAATTTGAACGTCCGAAAATCTACATCAAGAAAGGAGGACTTTTCCCTAAAATTTATGATTCAGAAATCCAAACAGACAATCCAGCAGAGTTGATGAACCGATTCATGCGCAGAAATATATTCAAAACAAATCAAGCGCATGAAGCTTCATTACTAAATGTAGAAGAAAATGTTTTTAAACCAAATTATGGAGAAAAAAGAATAATTAGCAAAATATTAGAAAAGCCACTGACATATAAATTCAGTGATTTTGAGAGAGATTTGATCAAAAAATACAGATTTTGGCTTGTGAAAAATCGCAAACCAATTGCAATATTTATTCGAAGTGTTGATTGGAACGAAAAAACACAACAAAAACAAGCAGAGGAAATTTTCAAGCAAATAAAAGACTCAAACACCATGCATATAGGGGATATCATGGAATTTTTGACTTCCAATTATAACTATTATATTGTGCGCAAATTCTCTGTCGAGATGCTGCGCCATAAAACAGATGAAGAAATTGAACCTTTTCTTTTGCAGCTTGTTTCGAGTTTGAAATACGAAGGAAAAAATTTAAAAAAATCAAAGCTTGCGAATTTCCTTCTTGAACGAGCAATGAAAAACATAAAGATTGCAAGCAATTTATATTGGTTTTGTAAGGTGGAAACAGAGAACAAAATTTATGGATCATTTTATTCACCATTTTTATCAACTCTCAATGAAAAAATGGGGAAAATATTCGAATCACAAGAAAAATTTTTTCACTCATTATGCAATTTACAGAAGGCAATTAAAAACATAAATAAACCACGAAAAGAAAAGATTCAGATGCTGAATGAGATGTTAATCAAAGGTGAATTTTCTCATTTAAACAGTTTTCCCGAAAGCATTTTCCCTCTTGATCCAGGCTATTTGATGGAAGGAATTGAAGGGAAAGGGGCTTTTATATTTAAGAGCACAACACAACCACTTGGACTTAAATTGCGAGTAAGAGAGCGTATAGAAGAAGAGGAGAAAGAGAAGAAGGAAGATGAAAGCACAGGAGATTCTGGACAACTAATCCGAAGCGTTTTTAGTAACAGTGTTTTTGGTAAAAACGTATCGAATTCAAAAAAGGACGAGCAAAAAGAAATACCAGAAAGAAACTACGGGATTTTATTCAAAATGGGAGATGATATGCGACAAGATCAACTAGTTGTGCAGTTGATTCAACTGATGGATTTGATACTCAAAAAGGAAAATGTGGATCTAAATTTGACGCCTTATCGCGTGCTTCCTTTTAGCACTCAAGCAGGACTAATTGAGCTAGTACAGAACGTGAGGTCTTTATTTGACGTTCTTCAAGAAGGAACGATCCTGGATCATTTGAAGAAATTTCCGTTCAATATTGACGAAGAGTCGCCGAATGGAATCAAAAGGGAAGTGATGGAAAGATACATCAATAGTTGCGCAGGATACAGCGTAATTACTTACATCCTGGGCATTGGAGACCGTCATTTGGACAATTTACTGCTTGTCAACGACGGCAGACTTCTCCACATTGACTTTGGTTTTATTCTTGGAAAAGATCCGAAACCTTTTCCTCCACCATTCAAGCTAAAAAAAGAAATGATTGACCCAATGGGTGGCGCAAATTCTTCCGATTACCGCAAATTCAAGTCCCGTTGTTGTCTTGCTTTTAATGTTCTTCGCAAATCCGCAAATCTTGTTATTAATTTACTTTATTTGATGAAGGACTCAAATATTCCAGATATCACAAATAATTCTGCTGATTGCATCCTCAAAGTCATAGAAAATTACCAGTTGGAATTGACTGAAGAAGAAGCTGAAAATTATTTTATTCGTCTTATCGATCGCGCTGTTTCTTCTTTCGGTTCAAAATGGACAGATGGTGTTCATGTTATTGAACAATATTGGAGAGGCTTTTTTTAAATATTAAATATCATTATCATTATCATTATCATTATTATTATATTTTTTTGTTGTTATTTTTACTTTGGAAAAAAAAAGAGAAAAAAAAAATTTTTTTTATTGGACTGAATTTGAAAAAAAAACAATCTTAAAAACGAAAATTTTTTTTTTCATTTTCTTTCCTTTTTTTTTTAAAATAAATTTAACCTAATTTAATTAAAAAATTAAAAAATTAAAAAATGAATAAGAATTCAGATGAAAATTCAAATGAAAATTCAAATGAAAATTCAGAAATAAGTGGAGAAGATCCATTTTCAGTTGCAGATACAGAAAATCCTGATCAAGAATTAACCGAAAAAATTTCTGAAAGTGAACAATCTCAAGAAGATTCTCCACTTCTTCCTGAAAAAGAAGAAAAGAAAGAAAAGCCAATAAAATGCTGTTTATGTTATGACAAAATGAATACAGGATTCAAAAAAATACAAATCAAACCAATACCTTTTTTCATATCAATAACAATTTTTGTTGTTATACTTTTAATACCAGTTTTAAAAGAACATCCAGAAGCACATCGATGTTTAGCAATTCTATTATTTGTAGCTTCACTTTGGGCAACAGAAACTTTACCTTTATTTGTGACTGCTTTGCTTGTCCCTATTCCTGTTGTTTGGTTAAGGGTTTTACTTGATGATAATAAAAAACCTTTAGATGGCGAGCAAGCTTCTCCTCAAATTACTTATCGTTTTTTCGATCCTGTTGTTATGTTATTTCTTGGCGGTTTTTGTATTGCTCAAGCTTTACATAAATATCATTTATCTGAAAAGTTAGCAAGTATTATTTTAAGGAAAGCTGGAACTAATCCTAAAAAAATATTATTTTTAACTATGATGTTAGGACTTTTTCTTTCTATGTGGTAATTTATTTAGCATTTCCCAAATTAATTTATTTGATTTTATTTGAATTTATTTGAATTGAATATTGAATTGAATATTGAATTGAATTGAATATTGAATATTGAATTGAATTGAATATTGAATATTGAATTGAATATTGAATTGATTTGAATTGAATTGAATTGATTTGATTTGATTTGAATTAAATATTGAATATTGAATTGAATTGAATTGATTTAAAAAAAAAGGATATCAAATGTTGCTTCTACTGTTGTTTGTATTTCTGTTCTACTTCCACTAATTCGAAATAATATCCCAGATGGAGATCCATTTCAAAGAGCACTTTTAATTGGAATAGCTTATTCAAATAATTTAGGAGGAATGACAACTCCAATAGCTTCACCTCAAAATGCAATTGCTGTTAAAGTTGCTAATCAAATTTCATCAAGAACTCAACAAATTGGATTTTTAAGATGGACTGGTATTGCTTTACCAACAGCATTTCTTGTAACACTTGCTTGCTATTTTCTCATTTTGAAATTTTATAGAACAAAATTGAAAGCAATTCAGCAAGTTAAATATGTTTCTGAACCTTTAACTTATCAACACTGGGTTATAATTATTACAACAGCAATAACAGTTATATTATGGTGTGTGAATGGATTTATTGATAAGTAATCTATTAAAATTAACTTAATATCCAATATTTATTATTTAATATTTATTATTTAATATTTAATATTTAATATTCATTATTTATTATTTATTATTTATTATTTAATATTCATTATTTAATATTCATTATTCAATATTTATTATCCAATATTCAATATTCAATATTCATTATTTATTATTTAATATTTAATATTCATTATTCATTATTTATTATTTAATATTTAATATTCAATATTTATTATCCAATATTTATTATTTATTATTTAATATTTAATATTTAATATTTAATATTCAATATTCAATATTTATTATTTAATATTCATTATTCATTATTTATTATTCATTATTCATTATTTATTATTCATTATTTATTATTTATTATTTATTATTTATTATTTAATCCAAAATAAATTAGAACGATTGGAGATCTTGGAATAACTGCAATAATCCCAGTTATTGTATTTTTTGGAACAGGAATTTTATCAAAAGAAGATTTTGGGAAATTATCATGGCCAATTTTATTATTAATGGGAGGAGGATTAGCACTTGGATATGCAGTTCAACAATCAGATCTTCTTCATTTAATAGCAAATGGAATAAGTGATATAGTTGGAGATTCATGGTTAATATTCATAATATCAGCATTTTCAGTTTTAATGGTATTTGCAAGTACATTTATCAATTCAACAGTTGCAGCAGCAATTGTTCTTCCTATTGTTGGACAAATTGGATATTCAAATAATCATATGAAAGCAATGTTAGTTCTTGTTGATTTGATGACTTCAGGTGGTCATTGTCTTCCTTTTTCTTCTTTTCCAAATGCAGCTACTTTTGCTGTTGCTAATGATAAAGGAAAACAATATCTGAGAACAAAAGATTATTTAATTGTTGGTGTTTCAGTTACAATTCTTTCTTATATTTCAATGACTTTTATTAGTTATAATATTGCAATGTCTTTCAAATATTAAAAATATTTCCTTTCTTTTTTTTTAATTTTTCTATTCTTCTTCTTCTTTTTTTTTTTGATTTTGATTTTGATTCATTAAATTTTGATTTTGATTTTGATTCATTAAATTTTGATTTTAATTTTGATTTTGATTTAAATTTTGATTTTAATTTTAATTTTTAATTTTGATTTTAATTCATTAAATTTTAATTTTAATTCTAATTTTTAATTTTAATTTTAATTTTAATTGATCGGGTTTAAAAAAAAATATAAAAATTTTAATTTTTCTTTTTCAATTTTTTTTTGTTTTCATCAATTTTTGAATATAAAAAAAAAATCAACAAACAACCATTTTAGTAATAAAAACAATTAATAATCAATAAAAAAAATACGATATCCTTTTTGCTTTAATTGTAAACTAACAATTTTTATTACAAAATAAACAAAAACAAAATAAACATAAATTTACTTTGAATTTTCTTTTGGTTCAAATAATAAAATTTATTAATAAAATAACTTTAAAATATTTTCCTTTTTCAAAATAGAAAAAATAAACAAAAAAATTTTAATTCCAAATCATCAATGAAAAGAAATCCAAAAAATTCAAAAGAATTGCAAGAAAAAAAGGGAAATTTAGAAGAATCGGAAACAGAAATGAAAACAAAATCCATTTCAGAAGAAGAAAATTTAAATGAAGAAATAAATATAAATTTAAATGAAGAAAATAATTTCAATCAAGAATCAAGTGGAGAAGATGATTTTACTTTATCAAATAAAGAAAATGATCTTGAAGAATTGAAGGAAAATATTTTTCCAAACGAAGAAGATCAAAATCAAAATCAAAATCAAGAAGAAGTATTATTAATGCAAGAAGAAAAAACGAAAAAAACCAAAAAAACCAAAAAAGCAACAAAATGTTGCAAAATTTATCACAAAATGGATTCAGCATTCAAAAAAATCAAAGTGAAAATGATACCTTTTTTTATATCATTAACAATTTTTCTAATTGTTCTTGTAATACCAGTTTTAAAAGAACATCCAGAAGCACATCGATGTTTAGCAATTCTATTATTTGTAGCTTCACTTTGGGCAACAGAAACATTCCCTTTATTTGTGACTGCTTTGCTTGTTCCTGTTCCTGTTGTTTGGTTAAAAGTTCTTCTTGATGACAATAATCAACAAATGGATGCTGAACAATCTTCTCCTCAAATTACTTATCGTTATTTCGATCCTGTTGTTCTTTTGTTTCTTGGTGGTTTTTGTATTGCTCAAGCTTTACATAAATATCATTTATCTGAAAAGTTAGCAAGTATTATTTTGAGGAAAGCTGGAACTAATCCTAAAAAAATATTATTTTTAACTATGATGTTAGGACTTTTTCTTTCTATGTGGTAAGTTATTTAGCATTTCCCAAATTGATTTATTTGAATTTATTTGATTTTATTTGATTTTATTTGATTTTATTTGATTTTATTTGAATTGAATTGAATTAAATTGAATTGAATATTGAATTGAATATTGAATTGAATTGAATATTGAATTGAATTGAATTAAATTAAATTAAATTGAATTGTTTTGATTGATTGATTGATTAAATTGAATTGATTTAAAAAAAAAGGATATCAAATGTTGCTTCAGCTGTTGTTTGTATTTCTGTTCTATATCCACTAATTAAAAATAATATTCCAGATGGAGATCCATTTCAAAAAGCGCTTTTAATTGGAATAGCTTATTCAAATAATGTAGGAGGAATGATAACACCAATAGCTTCACCTCAAAATGCAATTGCTGTTAAATTAGCTGATGAAATTTCATCAAGAACTCAACAAATTGGATTTTTACAATGGACTGCAATTGCTTTTCCAACAGCTCTTATTCCAACACTTGTGGGTTATTTTCTCATTTTGAAATTTTATAAAACAAAATTGGTAAAAATTGAACAAATTCCTTATACACCTGAAAAACTAAATTATAAGCATTGGATTGTCATTATTACAACAACAGTAACAGTTTTATTATGGTGTTTGAATACTTTTATTAATAAGTAATTTTTTTCAATTCAATATTCAATATTCAATTCAATATTCAATATTCAATTTAAATCAAATAAAATCAATATTCAATTACAATGGAATTCAATATTCAAATTCATTTTTCAATTTGAAATTTATAAAAACAAAATTGGTAAAAATTGAACAAATTACACCCAGAAAAACTAAATTCAATTTCATTATTACAACAACAGTAACAGTTTTATTATGAATTGTTTGAATACTTTTTATTTTAATTTTTATTCAATTCAATATTCAATTCAATTCAATATTCAATTCAATATTCAATTCAATATTCAATTCAATATTCAATTCAATATTCAATTCAATATTCAATTCAATATTTAATTCAATTCAATTCAATTCAATATTCAATTCAATTCAATTCAATATTCAAATTCAATATTCAATTCAATATTCAATATTCAAATCAAATAAATTCAATATTCAATATTCAATTCAAATTCCATTATTCAATATCAATTCAATTCAATATTCAATATTCAATTCAAATATTCAATATTCAATATTCAATATATTCAATTCAATATTCAATTCATTCAAATCAATATTCAATATTTCAATATTCAATATTCATTCAATATTCAATATTCAATTCAATTCAATTCAATTCAATTCAATTCAATATTCAATTCAATATTCAATTCAATTCAATTCAATATTCAATTCAATTCAATTCAATATTCAATTCAATTCAATTCAATTCAATATTCAATTCAATATTCAATTCAATTTAATTCAATTCAATATTCAATTCAATTCAATATTCAATTCAATTTTCAATTCAATATTCAATTCAATATTCAATTCAATTCAATTCAATATTCAATTCAATATTCAATATTCAATTTAATATTTAATTAAATTCAATTTAATCCAAAATAAATTAGAACGATTGGAGATCTTGGAATAACTGCAATAATCCCAGTTTTTGTATTTTTTGGAACAGGAATTTTATCAAAAGAAGATTTTGGGAAATTATCATGGCCAATTTTAATATTAATGGGAGGAGGATTAGCACTTGGATATGCAGTTCAACAATCAGATCTTCTTCAATTAATAGCAAATGGAATAAGTTATTTAGTTGGAGATTCATGGTTAATATTCATAATATCAGCATTTTCAGTTTTAATGGTATTTGCAAGTACATTTATGAATTCAACAGTTGCAGGAGCAATTGTTCTTCCTGTTGTTGGACAAATTGGATATTCAAATAATCATATGAAAGCAATGTTAGTTCTTGTTGATTTGATGACTTCAGGTGGTCATTGTCTTCCTTTTTCTTCTTTTCCAAATGCAGCTACTTTTGCTGTTGCTAATGATAAAGGAAAACAATATCTTGGAATTAAAGATTATTTAATGGTTGGTGCTTCTTTTACAGTTCTTTCTTATATTTCAATGACTTTTATTAGTTATAATATTGCAATGTCTTTTCAAATATTAAAAATATTTCCTTTCTTTTTTTGATACTTTGATTTTAATTTTAATTTTAATTTTGATTTTGATTTTGATTTTAATTTTAAATTTAATTTTAATTTGATTTTGATTTTGATTTTGATTTTGATTTTAATACTTTAATTTTGATTTTAATTTTAAATTTGATTTTGATTTTAATTTTAATTTTGATTTTAATTTTGATTTTGATTTTAAATTTTGATTTTAATTTTAAATTTGATTTTGATTTTGATTTAAATTTGATTTTAATTTTAATTTTAATTTTAATTTTGATTTTGATTTTAATTTTAATTTTGATTTTTAAATTGTAAATGTGGATTGTTATTTTGGAATTTGGGTCAAATTAAAATATTTAAAAAAAAAAAGAAAAAGGAAAAAAAAAGAAAAAAAAATTTTTTTTAAATTTCATTTTCTCTTTTTTTTTTGTTTTTTTTCTTTTTTAAATTAGAATCATCAAAATTCAATCAAAATAAAAAATCCCCTTTAAAAAAAATAAATTAAAAAAAATAAATTAAAAAATGAGCACAACAGATAATAATGAAACCAAATTAAACTCAGAAACAACATTCGAAGATCCATTTCTAATCGCAGACACAGAAAATATGGATACAGACTTCAAAGATTCAACAGAAAGATCATATGAATCTTCAACTGAAAGTTATGAACAATATGAAGATCAACCTCTTATTCGAAGAGCAAACGAACAATCAACAAAATGTTGCAAATTTTATGACAAACTAAACCGAGCTTTTCAAAAAATAGAAGTGAAAATGATACCTTTTTTCATTTCCATAATAATTTTTCTAGTTGTTCTTTTAATACCAGTTTTAAAAGATCATCCAGAAGCACATCGATGTTTAGCAATTCTATTGTTTGCAGCTTCACTTTGGGCAACAGAAACATTCCCTTTATTTGTGACTGCTTTGCTTGTTCCAATCCCTGTTGTTTGGTTCAAGGTTCTTCTTGACGATGATAACAAACCAATGAGTGCTGGTGAAGCTTCGTCTCAAATCACTTATCGTTTTTTCGATCCTGTTGTTCTTTTGTTTCTTGGTGGTTTTTGTATTGCTCAAGCCTTGCATAAATATAATTTATCCGAAAGGTTGGCTAATATCATTTTGAGAAAGGCAGGAACTAAGCCTAAAAAAATTTTGTTTTTAACTATGCTTTTGGGACTTATTCTTTCTATGTGGTAAGTTATTTGAAATAACTTTTAAAAATTCGAAATGGTTTTTTTTTTTAAATATTAACATGAAAGGAGTAAATTCTGTCATGTTAAAAAATTTTTTTCATTTTCGAAAAATTTTTAATTGATTAATTTGATTTAAAAAAAAAAGGATATCAAATGTTGCTTCTACTGTTGTTTGTATTTCTGTTCTACTTCCACTAATTCGAAATAATATCCCAGATGGAGACCCATTCCAAAAAGCACTTTTACTTGGAATAGCTTATTCAAATAATGTAGGAGGAATGACAACTCCAATAGCTTCACCTCAAAATGCAATTGCTGTTAAAGTTTCAAATCAAATATCAGATAACAATGAACCAATCGGATTTTTCCAATGGATTGTTATTGCTTTTCCAACTGCATTTCTTGTCATGCTATTTACTTATTTATTTCTCTTAAAATTCTACAGAACAAGATTGAAGGCTGTCGAGCAAGTTATTTACACACCACAAAGATTAACTTACAAGCATTGGATTGTTATAGTGACAACAATAGTAACAGTTTTATTATGGTGTTTGAACAGTCTTATTGATGAGTGATTATTCCAAAAAAAAAACAAAACAAAACAAAACAAAACAAAAAATTTTTATTAATTTTTAATTTTTAATTTTTAATTGAAAGTTTTGTTGGAGATCTTGGAATAACTGCAATAATCCCAGTTATTGTATTTTTTGGAACAGGAATTTTATCAAAAAAAGACTTGGGCAAATTATCATGGCCAGTACTATTATTAATGGGAGGAGGATTAGCACTTGGATATGCAGTTCAACAATCAGGATTACTTCATTTAATAGCAAATGGGATAAGTGATATAGTTGGTGATTCAATATTACTTTGGGTGATTTCAGCATTTGCAGTTTTAATGATATTTGCAAGTACTCTTATTAGTTCAACAGTCGCTGCTGTTATTGTTCTTCCTATTGTTGGTGCAATTGGTGATTCTCATCACCACTTGAGACTCATGTTGGTTCTTGTTGATTTGATGACTTCAGGTGGAAATTGTCTTCCTATTTCTTCTTTTCCAAATGCAACTACTTTTGCAGTTTCAAATGACAAAGGAAATCAATATGTGAAAACTAAGGACTATTTAGTTGTTGGGTTTTTTGTTACAGTATTGACTTATTTGGGAATGATTTCCTCTAGTTATGGAATTGCAACTCTTTTCAAATATTAAAATTCTTTATTTTTCCTTCCTTTCTTGTTATTGGTAAATTTCAATAATTTTTTTTTAATTTAATTTAATTTAATTTAATTTAATTTAATTTTTATTTTTATTGTTTTTATAGATTGCAGATTTATAGTTCCATTTTTTTTATTAATCCTTTCATTCTTTTATTTTTTCTTTTTCTTTAAATTAATCTCTGATTGATTTTAGTTCCAGAAAAGTGGAAGATTCCATATTCTTTTTTTTTTTTTCTTTAAACAAATTTTTTTTTGGTTTTTCTAAATTTTTCTAGATTTGATTGAATATTTTTTTCATTTTTTTGGTGAAGAAAATTAAAAAAAAGAGACTAAATTCATTTAAAAATAACAAATCAAAACAAAATCAAAAAGAAAAAAAAAATATGAGATTTGAATAATTTTTGAATTGAATTTTTTATTAAAATTAAAAGTTTGTTTTATTTAAAAAAGAAAAAGAAAAAAAAAGAAAAAAAGTGGAACAAAATTTTGATTTAAATTTAAATTAATTTTAGTTTAGTTTTTTTTTTGTTTAAAAATTAAAAATAAAATTGAAAGAAATGAAAATTGTTTTGTTTTTGGAAAATTTTATTCAAAAAAAAAAAAAAAAATCTTAATTTGAACTTTTTGTTGATTCTTGATTATCTAAAGTAACTTCTTGATTATAAATTGCACGAGAAAGAACATTACGAAACAGAACAGGTTGAGTATCAGTTTCTCTTAAATCAACAGAAGATTGAGTATCTGAAGTAGATTCAACATCAAAACGAGAAGAAGAAACCATATTTCTTGTTTGAGAAAGCATTCGTTTGATTTGTCTTCTTGCTTTAGCTTGCTGAGTTGTTCTTATTTCGTCTGCTTTTATTCTGGCTTCTTCAACAATAGTAATAAATACATTGAGGAATGTGTACATGAAAATACACACAAATATATATTCATAAACTCTTGAAATAAACGCCATTGAATTGCTATGTCTAAATGATCTGTTGAATGAATCTCGTATGACATCTCCATTCATAACTGCAAATAAAGTTACTGCTGATTGGTCTATTGTCGAGAAAACAAGTGAATAACTTCCATAAAAAATTGTTGCCATAACTTATTTTGTTTTTGTTTTTAATTAATAAAAAAAAAGTGGAACAAAAATTAAAAGAATTTTTTCTTTTTACAAGTAAATCCAAAAAACATTGGAAGTGTTCCTAAAATGCATCGAATTACATCAGGAAGTGCTTCTTTAAGTGTTGTAATCAAAATATAAAATCTTTCATGCCATTGGAAATAACTTATAATAATAATAATAATAAAGAAATTTTTTTTTTTTAAAAATAAATTTTTCAATTTAAATTTAAATTTTGATAAGAAATTTTTACTAAGTTAAAATATAACATGCCAAAAAGCAAGTAAATCCCATAAAAATATCTTCAATATAAATTCCATTTTTTTTTCCATAAATTTTTGCATTAATAAAGAAATTTTCAGAAACAACATTTAGAATGCAAGAAACAAGTGTTGCTATGTGCCAATAATCAATAAATTCTGAACGAAGTTTTGAACGGGCTTTTGGATGAACAGGATTTGAGTTTTGGTCTGTATTATCTGTTAATTCGATGATTTGAGTCGGAGCAATTTTTTTAAATTGCTTTATAAAATTTATTTAATAAGGATTTTGATTAATTTTTATAAATTATTTAATAAGAATTTTGATTAATTTTTATTATAAATTTATTTAATAAGAATTTTGATTAATTTTTATTAAATTATTTAATAAGAATTTTGATTAATTTTTATTAAATTTATTTAATAAAAATTTTGATTAATTTTTATTATAAATTTATTTAATAAGAATTTTGATTAATTTTTATAAATTTATTTAATAAGAAATTTTGATTTATTTTTATTAAATTATTTAATAAGAATTTTGATTAATTTTTATTAAATTATTTAATAAGAATTTTGATTAATTTTATGAAATTATTTAATAAGAATTTTGATTAATTTTATTAAAGATTTATTTAATAAGAATTTTGATTAATTTTATTAAAGATTTATTTAATAAGAATTTGGATTAATTAATTTTTGAATTGATAAATTTTGGACAAACTCTATAAAGTGAATATTCGTAAAGAAGAGTACGAATTGTTAATGCAAATAACCAAATAGATGCTATAATAATTATAAATGCATAAATAACTGAAATTCCTCCCAAAATATCTTTTATTTTTGCTATTTTTTTTTAAAAAAAAAAACAAAATTTAATATTCAAATTAAAATATCGAATCAAAATTTTCAAATTTTCAAATTTACGTTCATATTCATCTGAACATAATTCTGTTTGTGTTTGAATATAAGAATTAATAACGCCTGATCTAACTTCATAATCAAAAGTGTTCTAGATGAAAATAAATGGATTATTTTAAAAAACCAAATGTTTTTTCTTCTTTTTAAAATGTAAAAATTTTTTGATATAAATTACAATAACACTCCAAATAATACAAAATGGAGGATCAGAAGGATAAATTGTTTTGAATGATATTTTAATATTAGATGTTTTATATTGAGCCATAATTTCATGTATTTCTGTGATTGATTTGTTTTGAAAAGGTCCAAGAAGTGAATCTGGACAAAGTGGGAAAGATTCTGGAAATTTATAATAATATTGATAATCATAAAATGTTTTCTTTTTCTTTTTGCATTAAAATATTTTATTCAAATTTACCTGTTATTGTTTCTGAGTTATATCTGCCTCCCATTGAAATGTTATCAAATTTTGTATTTTTAAAAAGGGTTGTTTTCATAATTGGGCATTCTATTGTTCCATCTGAATCATAAAAGTATCTATTTTAAATATTTGATTTAAATATTTTGAATATTGATTTAAATATTTTATTTGAATATTTTATTTGAATATTTGATTTGAATATTTGATTTAAATAATTGAATATTTGGTTTAAATATTTGATTTGAATATTTGATTTAAATAATTGATTTAAATAATTGATTTAAATAATTGATTTAAATATTTGATTTAAATATTTGATTTAAATAATTGATTTAAATATTTGATTTAAATATTTGATTTAAATATTTTATTTGAATATTTGATTTAAATAATTGATTTAAATAATTGATTTAAATATTGTTTTAAATAATTGATTTAAATAATTGATTTAAATAATTGATTTAAATAATTGATTTAAATAATTGATTTAAATATTTTATTTGAATATTTGATTTAAATATTTGATTTAAATAATTGATTTGAATATTTGATTTAAATATTTGATTTAAATATTTTATTTGAATAATTGATTTAAATAATTGAATATTTGATTTAAATATTTGATTTAAATAAATGAATAATTGAATATTTGATTTAAATATTTGATTTGAATATTTTATTTAAATATTTGATTTAAATATTTGATTTGAATATTTTATTTAAATATTTGATTTAAATATTTGATTTGAATATTTGATTTGAATATTTTATTTAAATATTAATTTTAATATTAATTTTAAATCTTTTGAATACTCATAGTATCCCAAAGCATTCCCAGAGAAATTATAATAAGTTGTAGAAGTTAATTTAATGGCTTGAAGAAAATCATCAATATTATAAATATCTGTGCGAATAAGACCAGTCATAGATTCTTTATAAAGAGAAGGATCTGAAATAAAAGCATGAATAAAAGTGTTTTGATTATCTTGATAATAACGAGAAGTATATCTTGAAGCTAAAACAATCTAAAAAATATCACATTTTGTTCATTTTGACACTTTTTTTTCATTTTTGATTGTGTTTTTTTTTTATTTTTTTAGTTTTTTTTTTACTTGAGCAGATAATAAAACTGCTAAAAGTATATGTAATATAAATCTCATTGGTATTCTTCTATATTTCCAAAATTTCTTCCATGGACTTAATGAAAAATATTTTTCACGTGGAACTTTATGATGCAAACATCCACAATATTTAGTACTCATTCGAAAAAAAAATGTAAAAAAAAAATGAAAACTTACGAATGAAAATTAAATTATTTTAATTTATAATTTTATTATAAATATTAATTAATTTATATTTAAAATAAATTTACAAATAAAATATTAATTAAATATAATTAATAAAATTGATAAAATATTTAAATAAATTATTGATTAATTAAATATTAAGAAAATTAAATTATTTTAATTTATAATTTAATTATAAATAATAATTAATTTATATTTAAAATAAATTTCCAAATAAAATATTAATTAAATATAATTAAAAAAATTGATAAAATATTAGAATAAAATATTGATTAATTAAATATTAATAAAATTAAATTATTTTAATTTATAATTTAATTATAAATAATAATTAATTTATATTTAAAATAAATTTCCAAATAAAATATTGATTAAATATAATTAAAAATATTAATAAAATATTAGAATAAATTATTGATTAATTAAATATTAATAAAATTAAATTATTTTAATTATAATTTAATTATAGATATTAATAAATTTATATTTAAAATAAATTTCCAAATTAAATATTAATTAAATATAATTAAAAATATTGATAAAATATTTAAATAAAATATTGATTAATTAAATATTAATAAAATTGAATTATTTTAATTTATAATTTAATTATAGATATTAATTAATTTATATTTAAAATAAATTTACAAATTAAATATTAATTAATTATAATTAAAAATATTGATAAAATATTTAAATAAATTATTGATTAATTAAATATTAAGAAAATTAAATTATTTTAATTTATAATTTAATTATAGATATTAATAAATTTATATTTAAAATAAATTTACAAATTAAATATTAATTAAATATAATTAAAAATATTAATAAATTATTTAAATAAAATATTGATTAATTAAATATTAAGAAAATTAAATTATTTTAATTTATAATTTAATTATAGATATTAATTAATTTATATTTAAAATAAATTTACAAATTAAATATTAATTAAATATAATTAAAAATATTGATAAAATATTTAAATAAAATATTGATTAATTAAATATTAAGAAAATTAAATTATTTTAATTTATAATTTAATTATAGATATTAATTAATTTATATTTAAAATAAATTTACAAATTAAATATTAATTAAATATAATTAAAAAATTGATAAAATATTAAAAAAAAAAAATTAAAAATTAAATATTAATAAAATTAAATTACGAATGAAAATTTATAATTTAATTATAGATATTAATTAATTTATATTTAAAATAAATTTCCAAATTAAATATTAATTAAATATAATTAAAAAAATTGATAAAATATTGAAATAAAATATTGATTAATTAAATATTAAGAAAAATTAAATTATTTTAATTTATAATTTTATTATAAATATTAATAAATTTATATTTAAAATAAATTTACAAATTAAATATTAATTAAATATAATTAAAAAATATTAATAAAATATTTAAATAAATTATTGATTAATTAAATATTAATAAAAATTAAATTATTTTAATTTATAATTTAATTATAGATATTAATTAATTTATATTTAAAATAAATTTACAAATAAAATATTAATTAAATATAATTAAAAATATTGATAAAATATTGAAATAAATTATTGATTAATTAAATATTAAGAAAATTAAATTATTTTAATTTATAATTTTATTATAAATATTAATTAATTTATATTTAAAATAAATTTACAAATAAAATATTAATTAAATATAATTAAAAATATTGATAAAATATTGAAATAAAATATTGATTAATTAAATATTAAGAAAATTAAATTATTTTAATTTATAATTTTATTATAAAAATTAATAAATTTATATTTAAAATAATTTTACAAATTAAATATTAATTAAATATAATTAAAAATATTGATAAAATGTTGAAATAAATTATTGATTAATTAAATATTAAGAAAATTAAATTATTTTAACTTATAATTTAATTATAAATATTAATTAATTTATATTTAAAATAAATTTACAAATTAAATATTAATTAAATATAATTAAAAATATTGATAAAATATTGAGTTGGATCTAAAATTTTTTAATTCATTTTTAAAAAAGGGTTAAAAGTGGAGATTTTTTTTTGAGGTGGATTTATTGATATTAAATTTTTTTATTTAGATTTTAATTTAAAATTGTATTTAGATAAGAATGTTTGATCACAATTAAAAAATTTAATTAAACAAAATAACAAGCAAAAAAAAAAACGGGAAATTTGATCAAATTTTAAAAAATAAAACAAAGGCTTAATTAATTTAGTAAAATAAGTAAAATAATTAAAAGAAAATTTAATAAGAAGTTTAAATAAAAAAATGTCTTTTAATAAGAGAATTTTGTCAATTAAAAAAATTTTTTTATTGATCAAAAAACAAAAAAAATAAAAAAAAAGCAAAAAATGAAAATAAAAGAAATCTAATTTAATTAAGAATGAAAAGAGATGATGAAAGAAAATGAAAGAAAATGGAAAATGGAAGAAAAAAAACAATTAATTGCTTTAAATAATCCTTGTTGTCATTTTAAATGAAAAGGAAAAGAAAATTTAGTTAATCTTATAAATTTTTTAAAAAGAGACAATTAAAAACATGACAAAGCATTACTAACAATTATTATTTATTTTCTTATTTATTTTATTTTTAATTTTATTTATTTAAAAAAAAAAAATTAAAAAAAAATTTTTCAAAAAAACTAAAATCATTTTTTTCTTTTTTATATTTTTTTTACTCAATTTTTTTTGAGTTAATTTTTTTTTTTACCTAATCTTCTTTTAAATTTTTTTTAATAAAACAAATTCAACAAATTTTCCAAAAAACAAAACAAGAAAATGAAACTTATAGTAGCAGTTTGTGCGATGGCAAAAAAATCCAAATCCAAACCAATGCAAAAAATATTGAAACAACTTAAAAAAAACGGAGATTATGAGATAATAGTTTTCAGTGAAGAAATGATACTGAAGAAACCAATTGAAGAGTGGCCAAAATGTGATGCTTTAATGACTTTTTTCTCTGGTGATTTTCCTTTAGAAAAAGGTTAGTTTCTTTTTACTTTTCCAAAAACACTTGCCTTTTAAATTATTATTATTATTATTATTTTAATTATTTATAAAAAAGGTTTTTTGTGTTTTTGTTTTTTTTTTTAAATTATCTTTGCTAATAATTCTTTCTTTTTATTTTTATTTTATTTATTCTTTTATTCCAAATTTGCTTCTTTTCTTTTGTTTTGTTTAATTTTTTTTTTCCTTTTTTTTTTAAATTTCCCCTTTTTTTTTTCTCCTTTTTTTTTTTGTTTTTTTTTTTTTAATTATGGAAATG
Source organism: Anaeramoeba ignava (assembly GCA_028826165.1). NCBI lineage: Eukaryota > Anaeramoebidae > Anaeramoeba > Anaeramoeba ignava. The sequence goes on from JAPDFW010000114.1 coordinate 812,625, forward strand.
ACTTTCTGTTACTAAATTTTTGTTACTAATTGCAATTCTCACTTATTATTCAATTAATTTGTTGGTGATTCTTGATTGATTGTTGATTTGAAACGAAAATGTTAAAAATGATGTGGTGGTTGATTTATTTTGAATTTTGACTTTGATTTTGATTTTGAACTTTGATTTTGATTTTGAACTTTGATTCTGATTTTGACTTTGAACTTTGATTTTGATTTTGATTTTGAACTTTGACTTTGATTTTGAACTTTGATTTTGATTTTGAACTTTGAACTTTGATTTTGGTTCTGAACTTTGATTTTGAACTTTGAACTTTGAACTTTGATTTTGAATTTTGAACTTTGATTTTGAACTTTGAACTTTGATTCTGAACTTTGATTCTGTTTTTGATTTTGACTTTGATTCTGTTTTTGGACTTTGATTCTGATTTTGATTTTGACTTTGATTTTGATTTTGATTCTGATTCTGTTTTTGGATTTTGATTTGGATTTTGATTTGGATTTTGATTCGATTTTCTTTATGTATCTATTTATCTATCTTTTATTGATTCACCTGTAATTTGATTCAATTTTGATTATTTTCAAATTTAAAATTTAATCACTTTTATACTTTTATTCCAAAAATGCTGCAAAAAATTTTATTATTTTAATGATTATATCAATTTAAAATGAATATTTCAACTTGTTTCTTGGTTTTTGAATTTATTAAAAAAAAAACTCAACTCAAATCAAATCAAAAAAATTCAAACCAATAAATACAAAAAAAAAAAACCAAAAAAAAAAAATCAACCAAAAAAAAAATCAACATTTTTCTCACAAACAAAACAAAATAATTTTTTTCAAATAATTTTTTTTGGTAATAATTATAATTTCAAAAAAAAAAAATAATTTTGATTTATTATTAAAACAAACAGTTCAGCAATATATTCAATTAACAAGTTGTTGGAGTGTAAATGATATGAATTTTCAAAACGTACTATTTGATCGGATGTCAATTTATTCAAGATTAACAAAAATAGGAGTAAAAACACCAAAATATTTAGTAATCAACACAAAAGATTCAAAAGAATTAATTGAGAAGGAAAATTACATTGAATACAAAGATAAACGGATTTACAAGCCATTTGTAGAGAAGCCAGTCAGTTCTGAAGATCACAACATATGGATATATCATTCAAAAGAACAAGGAGGAGGATCAACTAAACTTTTCCGAAAAAGTGAACGATCCGCTAATTGTGAACGATCTTCAGAACGATCCAAAAATTCGCAGATCAGAAAAAACGGAACTTATCTTTATGAAGAATTTATTAATCCAGAAAATTTATTTGATATCAAAGTTTATGCTGTTGGTGAAAATTATGCTTATGCTGAAAAAAGAAGAGTTCCTTTTGCTCAAGAATTTCTTGATGTCAACACAAAAAATCAACATCGGCAAAAAGTTGAATTAACAGATTTGGAACGTGAATATGCTCGCAAAATTGTTCAGACTTTCCACCAAAATGTTTGCGGTTTTGATATCCTTAGAGACCATAAAGGTCGCTCTTATGTGATCGACATCAACGGTTGGTCTCTTGTTAATTCTTCTATTTCTGATGAATATTTTCAAAAATGTGGTCAAATTTTAAATGATTTGTTTATTCAGAATTGTTCCAAAATTGAAAATCAAAACAAAAAATCAAAAAAACGAAAAATCCCTTTTGAACAAAATATTTATGTTTAAATCAATTGGGTTTTTGTTATTTTTCTTTTGGTTTTGGTTTTGATTTTCTTTTCTCTTTTTTTATCTTTTTTTCTTCTTCAATTTCCTTTTTTTTTTTCTTCAATTTCCTTTTTTTCTATTTCAATTTCAATTTTAATTTGTTCAAAAAAGAATTTTATTGAAAAATTTCTTTTTTTTTTTCAAATAAGTTTTTTTTTAACGAACATTTTAAATAAAAAAACATTTTTTAAAAAATATAAAACTTTTTTCTTCTTTTTTTTTTCATTTTTTTCATTTATTTTCTTATTTAAAAAAAAAATATTATATATTATATTATATTTAATGTCTCATAGAAGAAGAAATCAAATTTCTAAAAGAGTTCATGAAAATGCAAGAACAACAACTCAAAGACCTATTAATTTAAAAATTAATAAAAATCAAAAAATTAAAAATAACGAAACAAAAAAAGAATCAAATAAAAAGAAAAGAAAATCAAATGAAAAATCAAATGAAAAATCAAATAAAAAATCAAATAAAAAATCAAATAAAAAAGAAACAATAAATGAAGTAAAACCAATTTAAAAAAAAAATTAAATAATTTCTTAATCAAAAATTCAAATCAATTCAAATCAAAATAAATTAAAAAGGAAGTAAATCAAAACTTAATGGATTTAGAAAAGGAAAAAAGAAAAGAAAAAAGAAAAACCACAAAAAGACCAATAAATTTAACTTTTCATCATAAAAAAAAAGATTTAAATACAGATCCTTCAGAATTAATGTTAAATCAACAATTAAAAATTCAAGATGAAAAAGATTTTCAAATTGATATTGAAAATCAAAATGAAAATCTAAATCTAAATCAAAATGAAAATCTAAATCTAAATCTAAATCAAAATGAAAATCTAAATCTAAATCAAAATGAAAATCTAAATGATTTTAATCTTTATTCAGATGATAATTTTATTATTGAAAATGATAATCAAAGTGATAGTGATTATCAAATTGAAAATGATAATATTTTCAAAGATTCGAATCAATTTATAAATGAATCAAAAGAAATTCAAATTGAAAAAAGACGGTATGAAATTTATAATAAAATAAATATAAATATTTAAAATATAAATATAAATATAAATATTTAAAATATAAATATAAATATAAATATTTAAAATATAAATATAAATATAAATATTTAAAATATAAATATAAATATAAATATTTAAAATATAAATATAAATATTTAAAATATAAATATATAAATATAAATATAAATATTTAAAATATAAATATAAATATATAAATCTAAAAATATAAATATAAATATAAATATTTAAAATATAAATATAAATATAAATATAAATATTTAAAATATTAATATAAATTTGATTCGAATTTTTAGACGAACAACAAAAAGAAAAATTCAAGTTTTTCATAGAGAACCAATTCAAGAAAATCAATATGAAGATGAATTACTTCAAACATCATCACAAGATGAACCACCAGATACAATAAATTCTGAAATGAAAATTTCAAGAGAAGAAGAGAAAAAATTTCCGATTTTGACAGCTATAATTTCACAAAAATTTCCAAAAAGAAAAATTAAAAGACAAATTAATGAAGTTGATGTTATAATGAAATTTATTGATGATTGTAAAGAAGAAATTATGTCTCAAATTGAAGATAAAGAAGATAATGAAGATTTAATTGATCTTTATAAAATTCAAGTTGATTTATTTCTTTCTCATATTTTTAGTGAATTCGCAATTTATGTTAGTGTTTTTTTTTTTAAAATTAAAATTAATAAAATATTTAAATTAAAATATTTAAATTAATATAGAGAAAAGTTCGCACAAATCAATGGAAATATCAACAATTAACAAACAAAATTCAAAAAGAAAGTGGATTAATAAGAAATTCTATTGTTGAACTTCGAGAAAAAATTCAAAAAATTGATGAAAATTTAAATAACATGAAAGAAAAATCAAATAAAATTGAAGAAACCATTTCAACAAAACAAAAAACAACAAATTATCTTCAACAATTCGAAAAATTATTACAAAAAGCAAAAGAAGGAAAAAAATAATCTTATTTGAAATTTATTTGTTTTTGTTGAAGAAAGTTGTATTTTTGTTTAATAAATAATAATAATAACAAAATTTATAAATTCAAAAAGAAATTTCTTTAATTTATCTTTTATTTATTTATTATTTAATTCAGAACAAAATTTAAATTAAAATTTGAATTAAAATTTTAAATAAAAATTTAAATATTAAAGGAGAAATCTTAAAAGTTTAATTTTTTTTTTTCTCCTTTTTTTTTTCTTTTAAAAAAAATGAACAAAAGAAAATACAAAAAAGCAAAAATAACAAATCATTTTTTTTCAATTTTTTATTTTCATTTTTTTTTCTTTTATTATTTTTTTTTTCTCTTTTTTATTTTTGTGTTATTCTTCAGTTTGAATTGATCTACTTTTTATTGATTTTTATTCTTTATTCTTCATTTATTTTTTTTTAAAAAGCAAAAAAAACAACAAAAAAAAATGCAACAAATAAGACCAACTTCACAAGTAATGCTTTCCATTTCATGTAACAACTTGATATCACTTGATAGAATTGGGTATTTTAAATGCAAAAAAAAGAAAAAAAAGAAAACAAAAGAAAGATGAATATTTGGCATTTTCAATTTTTTATTAATTTTTTTTCTTTTTTTCTTTTTCTTTTTCTTTTTCTTTTAAATAGACAAAGCGATCCAATGGCTGTTCTTTATAGTTTAGACCCTCAAACACATAATGAAACTGAAATAGGGAGAACTGAATCTTATAAAAGTATTTATTATTTTTATTTATTATTTTTTAACTTTTTTTTTTTCAATTATTTATAAAAAAGAAAAAGAATCAAAAAGAATCAATTTTTTGATCTTTTTTTTTTTTAATTATTTATAATGAGAACGAAATAAATTAAGAATTAAATTAAATGAAGAATTCCATTTAAAATTAAAATTCATTTATAAAATTAAAATTCATTTATAAAATTAAAATTTAAATTAAAAATTTATAAATTTAAAATTAAAAATAAAATTAAAATTAAAATTTAAATTAAAATTAAAATTAAAATTAAAATTTAAATTAAAAATAAAATTAAAATTAAAATTAAAATTTAAATTAAAATTAAAATTAAAATTTAAATTAAAATTAAAATTTAAATTTAAAATTAAAATTAAAATTAAAATTAAAATTAAAATTAAAATTAAAATTTAAAATTAAAATTTCTTAAATTTAAAACTAAAAATTAAATTTAAAACTAAAATTAAAATTAAAATTAAAATTAAAATTAAAATTAAAATTCATTTATAAAAATTAAAATTAAAATTAAAATTAAAATTAAATTAAAATTAAAATTCAAAATTAAAATTCAAAAAATTAAAATTAAAAAAATTAAAATTAAAATTAAAATTAAAATTAAAATTAAAATTAAAATTAAAATTAAAAATTAAAATTAAAATTAAAATTAAAATTAAAATAAAATTTAAATTAAAATTAAAATTAAAATTAAAATTAAAATTAAAATTAAAATTAAAATTAAAATTAAAATTAAAATTAAAATTAAAATTAAAATTAAAATTAAAATTAAAATTAAAATTAAAATTAAAATTAAAATTAAAATTAAAATTAAAATCAAAATTAAAATTTAAAATTAAATTTAAAACTAGATGAAAAAAACCCGAAATTTACAAAAACATTTACAATTGATTACTCTTTTGAAAAGACACAACTTTTCAAAGTGAAAATTTATGATATTGATTCAAAATCTGACAACCTTAAAAAACAAGATTACATTGGACAAATATTCTTCAATTTAGGAGAATTACTTGGATCACCAGGAATGTTTATAACAAAATCATTAGAACATCCACAAAAAACAGCAAGAAGAAATGGGACTTGCACAATAACAGCAGAAGAAGTACAACAAAGCAATATCATTGTACACATGCGAATTTCTGGAATCAAATTAGACAAGAAAGATCTATTTGGCAAAAGTGATCCTTATCTTGTTTTTTATCGACAACAAGTTGATGGAAATTCTTGGATTAAAAGTCATGAAACTGAAGTTATTAAAAATACTCTTAATCCAAAATGGAAAACTTTTAGTATTCCCGCAAATAATCTTTGTGGAACTGATGTTAATCGCCCAATTCGCATTGAATGTTATGACTGGAATAGAAGTGGAAAGCCTGATTTGATTGGAATTGTTGAGACAAGTGTTGCTGCTTTGGAAAAATTGAATCCAAAAACTCTTGAATTAAAAGATCCAAGCAAACTAAATAAGAAGAAATACACAAATAGCGGCACTATTCGTTTTGATGACTTCAGAATTGAAAAAAATCCTAGTTTCTTGGACTTTATTTATGGAGGTTGCCAGATCTCTTTGGTTGTTGCTGTTGATTTTACTGCTTCAAATGGAAATTATAGTCAGCAAGATTCTTTGCATTTTCATAATCCTTATCATGTTAATGATTATCAAAAAGCTATTTCAACTTGTGGTGCTATTTTAGCAAATTATGATACAAATGGGCAATTTCCTGCTTTTGGATTTGGTTGATATTTCAATTTAATTTAATAATTTAATATTTTAATATTTTAATAATTTAATAATTTAATAATTTAATATTTTAATAATTTAATATTTTAATAATTTAATAATTTAATATTTTAATAATTTAATAATTTAATAATTTAATAATTTAATAATTTAATATTTTATTAATTTAATAATTTAATTAATTTATTATTTAATAATTTAATATTTTAATAATTTAATATTTTAATATTTTAATATTTTAATATTTTAATAATTTAATAATTTAATATTTTATTAATTTAATAATTTAATAATTTAATATTTTTATTATTTTAATTTTTAATTAATTTAATAATTTATTATTTAAATAATTTAATAATTTAATAATTTAATAATTTAATAATTTAATATTTTAATAATTTAATAATTTAATAATTTAATAATTTAATAATCTAATATTTTTAATAATTTAATAATTTAATAATTTAATAATTTAATATTTTAATAATTTAAATAATTTAATAATTTAATAATTTAATAATTTAATATTTTATTAATTTATTTTTTTAATATTTTAATATTTTTAATAATTTTAATATTTTAATAATTTAATATTTTATTAATTTAATAATTTAATTTAATAATTTAATAATTTAATAAATTAAATAATTTAATAATTTAATAATTTAATATTTTAATAATTTAATATTTAAAATAATTTAATATTTTAATAATTTTAATAATCTAATATTTTAATATTTTAATATTTTAATATTTTAATAATTTAATATTTTAATATTTAAATAATTTAATAATTTAATAATTTAATATTTTAATAATTTAATAATTTAATATTTTAATAATTTAATAATTTAATTTAATAATTTAATATTTTAATAATTTAATAATTTAATAATTTAATATTTTAATAATTTAATAATTTAATAATTTAATATTTTATTAATTTAATAATTTTAATAATTTAATAATTTATTAATTAAATAATTTAATATTTAACAGGCGCTAAAGTTGGTGGAGCAGTTTCACATTGTTTTCCATTAAACGGAAATCCTCAAAATCCTATGGTTTATGGTGTTCAAGGAATTTTACAAGCTTATCATAATGTGTTTACATGGCCTGGATTTACTTTGTAAAATTAAAATTAAAAATTAAAATTAAAAATTAAAATTTAAAATTAATTCTATATCTTCAATAGATGGGGTCCAACAAATTTCGCTCCTATTATTAATTCTGTTGCAGCAATTGCTCGTCAATATACACAAATTCCAAATATGCAGAAATATTTTGTTCTTCTTTTCTTAACAGATGGTGAAATTACAGATTTTGAAGAAACAAAAAGAGCAATTGTTAATGCAGCTGATCTTCCAATTTCAATTGTTATTGTTGGAGTAAATAATAAATAACAAAAAACAAAAGAGAAATTAAAATGAAAAAAATATTCCGATTTGAAATTTATTCTTATCAAAAATTTTCTTCAATTTTTTCCGTTTTTTTTTTTTTTTTGATTTGTTAAGGTTGGAACAGGAGAATTTGCTCAAATGGAAGTTCTAGATGGTGATGAAAAAAGGATTTCTTTTCAAGGACGTGAAGCTGTTAGAGATATTGTTCAGTTCGTACCATTTAGAAAATTCTTAAATCGAGATATTGCTGCACTTGCACAAGAAACACTTGCAGAAGTAATTAAAAATTTCAATTTAAAATTCAAATTAAAAAATTCAATTAAAAATTTAATTAAAAATTTTTTTCCGATTTTTGACATTTTTTTTATTTAAATTTATTTTAGATTCCAACTCAATTATTAAGTTATTTCAAATCTAAGAATATTCAACCAAATCCTGGTTATTCACCTCAACAAAGACAACAAATGATTGTTCAACAACAACAACAAGTCGTTCAACAACAAGAAAAACAAGAAGGAAATCAAAATCAACAAAAATAATTTTTTTTTATTCTTTTCTCTTTTCTTTTTTCTTTTTACTTTTTACTTTTTACTTTCTTTTTTTTGATCGAAAAATTTTTGATTTTTCATTTTTTTCTTTTTACTTTTTTTTCTTTCTTCTTAATTAATTTTCTTTAAAAAAAAACAACAACTCCATTTATCAAAAAACAAAAATTAATTATTCAAATTTTTAATTATTCAATTTATTATTCAAATCTTTTTTTTCTCAAATTAAAATAAAAAAAAATATTTTTTTTTGTTTGGTTAATTAATGAATAAGAATAAACAATTAGTTTTACAAAATTTAACTTATAATAATTTAAAAGAACATTTAATAAAAGAATCATTATCAAAAACAGAAACAGAATCAGAAATAGAACCAGATTCAGACTCAGAATTATCATTAACATCTGAATCAGAATCAGAATCAGAATCTGAATCTGAATCTGAATCAATTAAAAAAAAAATAAACAAATTACAAAGTGAAAAAACTATTGATATTCAATCAATTATGCAAACTGAAAAATTTTTAATATTTGGGTTGGAAGTTGGAAAGAATTTTTATATTTCATTTTGGAGATTTATTTGGTAAAAAAAAAACTATTTAAAATTTCTTTATTGAGTTTTTTTATTCATTATTTTGGTTGGATTTATCAGGTTTTTAGTTGTTGGTTGTTTTGGTGCTTCTTTTGAATTTTGGATTCCTGATTGGTATGTGGATATTATTAATATGAGTAATGTTTTGAAAAATGCACTTGGTTCTTTTATTATTTCTGCAACAGCATCAATTGCTCAAATTAAATTTCAATATACCCAAACTTATTTAATGTAAATTTACAACCAAATTCATCTATTAAATATATAATTAAATTTATAATTAAATTTATAATTAAATTTATAATTAAATTTATAATTATATTTATAATTAAATTTATAATTAAATTTATAATTAAATTTATAATTAAATTTATAATTAAATTTATAATTATATTTATAATTAAATTTATAATTAAATTTATAATTATATTTATAATTAAATTTATAATTAAATTTATAATTAAATTTATAATTAAATTTATAATTAAATTTATAATTAAATTTATAATTATATTTATAATTAAATTTATAATTAAATTTATAATTAAATTTTATAATTAAATTAATAATTAAATTTATAATTAAATATATAATTAAATTTATAATTAAATATATAATTAAATTTATAATTAAATATATAATTAAATATATAATTAAATTTATAATTAAATATATAATTAAATTTATAATTAAATTTATAATTAAATTTATAATTAAATTTATAATAAAATTTATAATAAAATTTATAATAAAATTTATAATTAAATTTATAATTAAATTTATAATTAAATTTATAATTAAATTTATAATTAAATTTATAATAAAATTTATAATTAAATTTATAATTAAATTTATAATTAAATATATAATTAAATTTATAATTAAATATATAATTAAATTAATAATTATATTTATAATTATATTTATAATTAAATTTATAATAAAATTTGTAATTAAATTTATAATAAAATTTATAATTAAATTTATAATTAAATTTATAATAAAATTTATAATAAAATTTATAATAAAATATATAATAAAATTTATAATTAAATTTATAATTATATTTATAATTATATTTGTAATGAAATTTATAATTATATTTGTAATGATATGTTAATCTTTTGATAACGAGTGAATAACATTTTTATTTTTTTTGAAAATTTTTTTAAATTTTTTTTTTTTCGAGCTGTAAGCGAGAAAAAAAAATTAAGTTTTTTTCCGGCGAAGTCGGGAAAAAACCATTTTAAAAAAAGGAAAAAAAAAAATAAAAAATGGAATTCGGAGTTGAAAAGGTTAACTTTTTTGTCCTTCTGCAAAAAAAAATTTGAAAAAAAGAATTGAAAAAAAGAATTGAAAAAAAGAATTGAAAAAAAGAATTGAAAAAAGAATTGAAAAAAAGAATTGAAAAAAGAATTGAAAAAGAAAAATCGAAAATTGGAACCAGAAGAAATCAAAATGATCCATATGTCATTCATTTTCGATTTGGGCAACCCTTCTTATTGTGCCCGATTTCTCCGCATCTGGAGCATCTGTAAACTCTTCTTTTCAAGGGTTGAATTTGATCAATCATCTCATTCTCTTCTTCGACGTGATCGGGTTCAGTTTCATCAATAATCAGATTTTCAGAATCTTGCTGGTTATTCTCCTTTTCTTCAATGGAATTATCGATTGTCTCTTGCACCAACTTCTGTTTCATGAATGAATCAGTCACTTCTTCCTTTATGGATAAACTTGAAAATAATTTATCCAAATCATGGTTCTGGAAATTGAAAACCCGATCAATATGACAATTAGAAAATTGGAAAATAAACCCATCTTGTGCCGTTTTCAACCTATTGATTTGGGATTCAACCATGTCTGCCTCTTTTGGTTTTTGGTTTGTATTGGTCGAATTCTCGAACAAATTTTTCCTGAATTCAGTGCTTTCTTCCCGATAAACTTGCACACTTTTGGAACTTTTATGCCCAGTAATCTGCATTATTTGTTCATCTTTCATATTCAGATCTGATAAGCGAGTGATACAGGTTGCACGCAATGAATGAAGTGTGATATGCTTATTAATATTCGCCTTAATACAAAACTCTTTAAGGAGAGAGGTCATTTTTCCATATCCCATTGGACCATTAATGAATTCAGACTGAGCACGCACTTTATGGTTGATTCCTAAAAAGAATCTTGAGCAAGTGAATTCTTTTCTCCGTTTCAAGTATTGATCTATATCCTCGATCGCTTCGCGATCGAGGATATATGTTTTAAAAGCTTTTTGATCTCTTCGTATGCCTCTTTGGAGTGTTTTTCGCTTATAGAGAATGAGTTCATAAAAGAATTTTCCTTTATCTTCCTTCTTACAAAACTGGTTCATCAATAAAGTGTGATATTCTCCTCCTCTCAATCCACAAAACTTTCCTATCTGTAAGATACAAGCCATGAGGATACCTTGTGGGGTTGAACGATCACAAGCTGATAATAACTTGATTATCTCTTCTTCCGTTAAGGATTCTGTGTGCTTTACTTCAGATTTCCCATTTTGATCCAGATCTTTCATAACATGATCAAGCACTTTTTGAAACTGAAGAAAGTTTTTGTCGTGTAGTATATCCGGTGGACTTGGTTGGGTTGATTGTTGAAGGATCCATCTTCTCCATCCGCAGGTAATATAGTAGATGGTCGAGCTGGTATAACTTTTTTCTTTCTCGGATTTGAGTTGCGGTAACAGATTGCATAAATGAAAATTGAGTTCCTTTGTGTCTAACTCCCAAATATTTTCAGTAATTCCCATTTCTCTTGCATACTTGATCCAAATATTTTTGGCGAATTGTGTGGCCTTTCTTGTTGATTTCGGGGTTGAGGATTGAGCTAGTAAATCAATTTCTTCTGGTGTTGAAAGTGAATATCTTTGTTCCATAAAGAAAAAAATAAAGAGATCAAACTGTTTTTTTTTTCTTATAGATTTAAAATCGGACTTTTAGACAATTGGACAAATTATTTTAAAAAAAAATGTCCGATAAAAAAAGATTTTAAAAAATTATCCTTCGGAGAGGAATAATTTTGTTATTTCTTTGGAAAATATTTTTATTGATTTTTGATTGATGAATAATTAGAAGTTATTTCTTTGAAAATTATTTTTTTGCAAGGGGACAATTATATTTATAATAAAATTTATAATAAAATTTATAATTATATTTATAATTAAATTTATAATTAAATTTATAATTAAATTTATAATCAATTATGAATTAAATTTATAATTAATTTTATAATTAAATTTATAATTAAATTTATAATTAAATTTATAATTATATTTATAATTAAATTTATAATTAAATTTATAATTAAATTTATAATTAAATTTATAATTATATTTATAATTAAATTTATAATTATATTTATAATTAAATTTATAATAAAATTTATAATTATATTTATAATTAAATTTATAATTAAATTTATAATTAAATTTATAATCAATTATAATTAAATTTATAATTAAATTTATAATCAATTATAATTAAATTTATAATTAAATTTATAATTAAATTTATAATGAAATTTATAATTAAATTTATAATTAAATTTATAGTTAAATTTATAATTAAATTTATAGTTAAATTTATAATTAAATTTATAGTTAAATTTATAATTAAATTTATAATTAAATTTATAGTTAAATTTATAATTAAATTTATAATTAAATTTATAATTAAATTTATAATTATATTTATAAATAAATTCATCTATTAAATATATAATTAAATTTATAATAAAATTTGTAATTAAATTTATAATAATATTGAATTATTTAAAAGGTATGATGCTATTACGGGTGCATTTTGTAGTGTTATTACTACATTTGGTAATATTATAGAAGATACAGAAAAAATGATGTATTTCGAACGTTGGTATCTCAGTCCAATATTCTTATTTGGAAATTTAATTTTAAGTATACTCTTTAATTGGCTTGGAAGAGTTTTTGCAAACAGAATAAAAAAAGGAGTTAAATATTCCAACACTTTGATTCATTTAGATCAAGAAGATCAAAGAATGATTTATGAACTTGATAAAAATTTATTTCGAGATCAACAAAAAAAAGCAGCGAAACAAGATAATTTCAATTTAAATACAGTTGATAATTTTGATTTTTCATCACAAGAATTTGTTTTATCAACAGAAGAAGAGCAAGAAATAAATCAAAATATGAATGAAAATATGAATGAAAATATTAATGAAAATATAAATCAAAATATGAATGAAAATATTAATCAAAATATTAATGAAAATATTAATCAAAATATTAATGAAAATATTAATGAAAATATTAATGAAAATATTAATCAAAATATTAATGAAAATATTAATGAAAATATTAATCAAAATATTAATGAAAATATTAATGAAAATATTAATCAAAATATTAATGAAAATATTAATGAAAATATTAATGAAAATATTAATGAAAATCTTAATGAAAATGATTTTGATATTCAAGATGATAATCCAAATACAAATTCAAACCAAAATTTCAGTTTAATCAAAAAATCCGAAATTGAACTAAAATCAACATCAAATCAAAAAAATTGGAAAAACAAATCAATAAGATTTATTGAAGAAGATTCAACAAAAAAAAATCTTCCAATATATATCAAAAGTTTAGCAGGAAAAACATCACTAAGAGAACTTTCAAGTTATATCGACACACAATTCACGAAAAGAAGAAGACACAGTTCAGTTTATTTAACAGAAAGACACAAAATAATTTTAGCGATGATGATTTTTTTCACAATAATCACATTTATTTGCGCAAATTTCCCACTTTATTATCCAAATCCCGAAATCAAGACACCAGATTTACTGTTTTATTTTTGCATAATAACTCATATTTGTAATGTAACTGGAGCATTTGCAGGAAGTTTACTTTCCAAATCGCAAAACAAAAAATACGCGGTTCAATGGGGAACATTTCGGGCAAATATGGTTTCTTGCATTTTAATTGCAACTGCACATAATATTTATATGTTCCGTTTCTATTTTTCAAGCTCTCAAAAATTTGTCTTATTTTTGGAGTCTTTTATTTCCGATTTTTGTGGATCGGAATCTTCTTGGGCTGGATTAATTGATGAAACAGTCAATCTTTATGTTGCTGATATTTCAAAAAAATTTTGTGCTAGGAATTTACTTTATAATTTGTTTGTTTGCTTCATTTTTTATTTAATTCTCATTTATTTTGTTAGAATGATGGTTTTTTTTACTTGGTAATTAATCTCGTTGAAACATTTTTATTTCCTTTTTTTTTATTTCATTCATATTTTCTTTTAGAGATTTTCTATTCATTTTTGAATATTTCTTCTTCTTTTCTTTTTGATAAAATAATTTTTAAATTTGGAAAAAATTTTTTCATTTTTTCATTTTTTCATTTATTTTTAATTTATTTTTAATGGAAGAAAAAGAAAAAAAAGATTTTTCAACTATTTATGAAATTGTAAATAATTTAATTTCTTTTATTTTCTTTTAATTTACTTTTAAAAAAAATATAATAAGAAAAAGAGAATAAATGATTCAAATTTTCGAGATTATAAATCAAAAATAAAATCAAATGAATTTTCATTTATTATTGAACAAATTTTTCCTTTTAAAGGTGGTGAAAAAGAAGAAACAAATTTTTCTGAAATGTTGAAAAAAAACAAAAACACAATTCATCCAAATCTTTTGAAAATTTATGGATATTATAAAGATGATTATTATTTTGTAAAAACAAAATCAAATTGGAAAATTTAGAAAAAGGATTTATTTTATTTTTTAAAATGAAAATTTGGAAAAATTGGAAAATAAATTTATTAGATTTTCAAAGAAATAACTAAATGTTCTTTATATGATTTAATTGAAGTGAATTTTCATTTTTCAGAATATCATATTGCAGCTATTTGTTATTCTATATTAAATGTTTTAGATTTCCTTCATGGAAAAAATTTTATTCATTTTGATATAAAATCAGTGAATATTTTAATAACTAAAGAAGGGAAAATTAAACTTGGTAATTTTGAAAAATGAATAATTTAACAAATAATTTAACAAATAATCAATATTTAAATGTATTATAGGTGGTTTTTATGAAGAAAAAAAGGAAAATCAACCCTTATTTGGAAGCGTAAATTTAAAAATCAAAATTAAATTCAAAATCAAAATCAAAATCAAAATTAAATTCAAATTCAAAATTCAAATTCAAAATCAAAATCAAAATCAAATTAAATTCAAAATCAAAATCAAAATCAAAATCAAAATCAAAATCAAAATCAAAATCAAAATCAAAATCAAATTAAATTCAAAATCAAAATCAAAATCAAAATCAAAATCAATATCAAAATCAAATTAAATTCAAAATCAAAATCAAAATTAAATTCAAAATCAAATTCAAAATTCAAATTCAAAATCAAAATCAAAATCAAAATCAAAATCAAAATCAAATTCAAAATCAAAATTAAATTCAAAATCCAAATTCAAAATTCAAATTCAAATTCAAATTAAATTCAAATTCAAATTCAAATTCAAATTCAAATTCAAATTCAAATTCAAATTCAAATTCAAATTCAAATTCAAATTCAAATTCAAATTCAAATTCAAATTCAAAATCAAATTCAAAATCAAATTCAAAATAGCCTTATTGGATTTCACCTGAAGCAATAAAAGGGGAAGAAAAAAATGAAAAACAAGATATTTGGGCACTTGGAATAACTATTTTTGAATTACTTGAAGGAAAACCACCTTTATCTGGTATTAATCCAATGAGAGCATTATTTACGATTGCAGAATATGATAAACCACCTTCTTTAAAAAAACCAGAATTATATTCTCCTTTATTAATAGATTTTTTAAATAAATGTTTAAATATTGATTATAAATCTCGACCAAATGCAAAACAATTATTACAAGTAAATTCAAATTAATAAATTTGAATCAAAATTAAAATTAAAATCAAAATTAAAATCAAAATCAAATTCAAAATTAAAAATCAAAATCAAAATCAAAATCAAAATCAAAATCAAAATCAAAATCAAAATCAAATTCAAAATCAAAATCAAAATCAAATTCAAATTCAAAAAAGCATCCATTTATCAATGATTTAGGAAAGAAATATTATAATTCTGATATTTTTTCAGAAATTTTAATTGAATGTAAAATAATTTTTTGAATTTCTTTTTCCAAAAATTTAAAATTAAAAAATTTAAAAATTTAAAATTTAAAAGATTCAGAATTAAAAAAATTGAAACCAAAATCATCTTCATATTCATATTCATATTCAGATTCAATTTCAAAATCAATATCAAAATCAAAATCAAAATCAATATCAAAATCAAATTCAGATTCAGATTTAGATACAGATTCAGATACAGATACATTTATTCAAAAAGATGATTAAATTTCCAAATTTTTTATTTTATTTAAATTTAAATTAAATCTAAATTAAAAAAGGGAATGAAAATGAAGATCTGAAATTCAAAATTCAAATTTAAAAATTAAAATCAAATTTAAATTCAAAATCAAATTCAAAATCAAATTCAAAATTAAAATTAAAATCAAAATCAAAATCAAAATCAAAATCAAAATCAAAATCAAAATCAAAATCAAAATCAAAATCAAAATCAAAATCAAAATCAAAATTAAAAATCAAAATTTAAAATTAAATTAAATTAAATTAAAATCCAAATTTAAATTAAAATAAAAATTTTTGAAACAAGAAAAAAAATTGAGAAAAAAAATTTTTCATTTTTCAAAAAAACAACAAAAAACAAAAAGCAAAATTCAATGAGTAAACTATTAAAAGTAGTAGCATTTAACGGAAGTCCAAGAGCAAACGGAAACACAGCATATTGTTTAAAAAGAATGCTTGACATAATTTCTGACAAAGGAATCAAAACCGAACTAGTTCAAATCGGAAACAAAAAAATAGAAGGATGTTCAGCATGTCGACAATGCAAAGACAACAAGTATTGCATCAAGAAAAAAGACATTGTGAATGAGTCGATTGATAAAATGAGAGAAAGTGATGGAATTATTTTAGGATCACCAGTGTATTTTGCCGGAATGTCAGGAAATATGAAGAACTTTGTGGATCGTGTTGGATATTGTTTCAGAAACAATTGTGATAAGGATCGCCACAATGATTTGTATAGAAAAGTTGGCTGTGGAATCAGTGTTAATGCAACTGGTGGTGCTGCTAATACTTATTCTCAAATGAACTATTTTTTTGGAATCAATGAAATGATTATCCCTTCAAGTGTTTATTGGAATTTAGTTGCTGCTTATGAACCAAAAACTGCTGAAAAAGATAAGAATGCTATGTTTACTATCGATAGATTGGCTGAGAATATGGTTTGGGTTATGGAGGCTGTTAGAGATAAAAAGGAGAAAACCAATTAAATTCTAAATCAAATTCAAAATCAAAATTAAAATCAAAATCAAAATCAAAATCAAATTCAAATTCAAATCCAAAATCAAAATCAAAATTAAATTTAAAATAAAATTCAAAATCAAATTCAAATTCAAAATCAAAATCAAATTCAAAATCAAAATCAAATTCAAATTAAATTCAAATTCAAATTCAAATTCAAAATCAAAATCAAAATCAAAATCAAAATCAAAATCAAAATCAAAATTCAAATTCAAAATCAAAATCAAAATTAAAATTCAAATTCAAATTCAAAATAAAAATCAAAATCAAATTCAAATTCAAAATCAAAATCAAAATCAAAATAAAATTCAAAATTCATTTTTTCATTTTTTCATTTTTTCATTTTTTCATTTTTCTCAATTTTTTCTCAATTTAATTTATTTGAATTTATTTTAATGGAAGAAAAAGAAAAAAAAGATTTTTCAACTATTTATGAAATTGTAAATAATTTAATTTCTTTCCTTTTCTTTTTTTAATTTACTTTTCCAAAAAAAATATAATAAGAAAAAGAGAATAAATGATTCAAATTTTGGAACAAATTATAAATCAAAAATAAAATCAAATGAATTTTCATTTATTATTGAAAAAATTTATTTTGATGAAAGATATGAAAGAGATGAACCAAATTTTTCGGAAATTTTGAAAAAAAACAAAAATACAATTCATCCAAATCTTTTGAAAATTTATGGATATTATTATAAAGATGATTATTATTTTGTAAAAACAAATCAAATTGGAAAATTTAGGAAAAAGGATTTATTTTATTTTTTAAAATGAAAATTTGGAAAAATTGGAAAATAAATTTATTAGATTTTCAAAGAAATAACTAAATGTTCTTTATATGATTTAATTGAAGTGAATTTTCATTTTTCAGAATATCATATTGCAGCTATTTGTTATTCTATATTAAATGTTTTAGATTTCCTTCATGGAAAAAAATTTATTCATTTTAATATAAAATCAGAAAATATTTTAATAACCAAAGAAGGGAAAATTAAACTTGGTAATTTTGAAAAATGAATAATTTAACAAATAATTTAACAAATAATCAATATTTAAATCAATTATAGGTGGTTTTTATGAACAAGAAATACCAGTACGATCAATGATTGGAATTGTAAATTCAAATTCTAAAATCAAAATCAAAATCAAAATCAAAATCAAAATCAAAATCAAAATCAAAATCAAAATCAAAATCAAAATCAAAATCAAAATCAAATTCAAATTCAAAATCAAAATCAAATTCAAAAATCAAATTCAAAATCAAAATCAAATTCAAATTCAAAATCAAATTCAAATTCAAAATTAAAATAAAAATCAAAATCAAAATCAAAATCAAAATCAAAATCAAAATCAAAATCAAATTCAAATTCAAAATCAAAATCAAATTCAAAATCAAATTCAAATTCAAAATCAAAATCAAAATCAAAATCAAAATCAAATTCAAAATTAAAATCAAAATCAAATTCAAATTAGCCTTATTGGATGGCGCCTGAAATAATAAAAATGGAAGAAAAAAATGAAAAACAAGATATTTGGGCACTTGGAATAACTCTTTTTGAATTAATTGAAGGAAAACCACCTTTATCTGATATGCATCCAATGAGAGCATTATTTATGATTGCAAAAATGATAAATCACCTTCTTTAAAAAAACCAGAATTATATTCTCCTTTATTAATAGATTTTTTAAATAAATGTTTAAATATTGATTATAAATCTCGACCAAATGCAAAACAATTATTACAAGTAAATTCAAATTCAAAATTAAAATTAAAATCAAAATCAAATTCAAAATTAAAATTAAAATCAAAATTAAAATCAAAATCAAAATCAAAATCAAAATCAAAATCAAAATCAAAATCAAATTCAAAATCAAAAAAGCATCCATTTATCAATGATTTAGGAAAGAAATATTATAATTCTGATATTTTTTCAGAAATTTTAATTGAATGTAAAATAATTTTTTGAATTTCTTTTTCTAAAAAATTTAAAATTAAAAAATTAAAAAATTAAAAATTAAAAATTAAAAGATCCAGAATTAAAAAAATTGAAACCAAAATCAATTTCATATTCATATTCAAAATCAAAATCAGATTCAAATTCAGATTCAGATTCAAATTCAGATTCAGATTCAGATTCAGATACATTTATTCAAAAAGATGATTAAATTTCCAAATTTTTTATTTTTTCATTTTTTCATTTTTTCATTTTTTCATTTTTCATTTTTCATTTTTTCATTTTTTCATTTTTCATTTCTTTCATTTCTTTTCCAAAAAACAAAATTTAAATTAAATGGAGCCAATTCTTTATAATAATTTTGCTTGGGGGTTTTTTTTAAAAAAAAAATAAATTGATTTCAAATAAAGAAAATTGAATTAAATAAAAATAAAAAAAAAACGAAATAGATTTAATCAGAATAAACAATTAGGAATGAAAACAAACAATACAAAACAACCGGTTCCAATACCATTAGAAATATTTGAAGATGGATATATAAAACAAATATCAGCAACAATTTATTCAACAACTTTTCTTGGTTCAAATTATGAAATAATTTTAAGTGGATCAATAGTAAATGATTGTGAAAAACAACCAATAAAAAATGCCCCAAATTTTGAATATATATGTTCAAGTAGTGATGATTTTCTTGGAATTACAAAAGAAGGTCATGTTTATTCTTGGGGAAGAATTGGTTTGGAAAAATCAAAACAATTACAACAAAATGATAAAACTTTTTTTTATGAAATTGAATGTTTTAAACGAAAAGTTTGTGTTTGTATTGCTTGTGGTGCAAGTAATTTGTATGTTGTTCTGGAAAATGGTGATCTATATACAAAAGGTTATGATAGTTTTGAAGTTATTAAAAAGAGTAAATCAATATTTGGTTCAAATTCATCAAAAAAGCAAAGTATCAAAATCAAAATTAAAATTAGAATCAAATTTAAATTCAAAATTAAAATCAAAATCAAAATCAAATTCAAAATCAAAATTAAAATTAAAACCAAAATCAAATTCAAAAATCAAAATTAAAATTCAAATCAAAATCAAAATTAAAATCAAATTCAAAATTAAAATTCAAATCAAAATCAAAATTAAAATCAAAATCAAAATCAAAAATTAAAATTCAAAATTAAATTCAAATTCAAATCAAAATCAAAATTAGAATCAAATTCAAATTCAAATTCAAAATCAAATTCAAAATTAAAATCAAAATCAAAATCAAAATTAAAATCAAAATCAAAATCAAAATCAAAATTAAAATTAAAATCAAAATCAAAATCAAAATCAAAATTAAAATTAAAATTCAAAATTAAAATTAAAATTCAAAATCAAAATCAAAATCAAAATCAAAATCAAATTAAAATTAAAATTCAAATCAAAATCAAAATTAAAATCAAAATCAAAATCAAAATCAAAATCAAAATCAAATTCAAATTCAAAACCAAAATTAAAATCAAAATCAAAATCAAAAATTAAAATCAAATTCAAAATCAAAATCAAATTCAAAATCAAATTCAAAATTAAATTCAAAATCAAATTCAAAATCAAAATTAAAATTCAAAATTAAATTCAAATTCAAATCAAAATCAAAATTAAAATTAAAATTCAAAATCAAAATCAAAATCAAATTCAAAATCAAAATTAAAATCAAAATCAAAATTAAAATCAAAATCAAAATTTAAATCAAAATTAAAATCAAATTCAAAATTAAAATTCAAAATCAAAATTAAAATTAAAAATCAAAATTCTTTGTGTTAATTGTTCTTTAGAAAAAAAAAATCCAAAAGAATTTCTGAAAATTTTGCAAAATGTGAAAAAAGTTTTTTCAGGAAATGATTCACATGCACTTTTTGCAATTACAAAAGATGAAAAACTTCTAGCAGGAGGAACTAATACATATGGACAACTTGGAACAGGAGATTTTCAAGAAGCAAAAAAACCAACGGAAATCAAGAATCTTCCATTTAAAGTGAATCAAATCATAGACATTCAATGCGGATATTATCAATCACTCATGCTAAGCTCAGTTGATGGAATTGGAAAAGTATATTCAACTGGGGATCGTCTTGATAACGGACTTGGATTAAGTAAAAATACTTGCAAATTCACATTGATTCGTGATTTGGAAAATGAAAATATCATTTCTATTGGATGTGGAAGTAGCCATTCACTTGCTTTATCACAAAAAAATGAACTATTTGTTTGGGGGAAAAACACTGGCTACTCAGAATTGGGATTTGATAGCAGCGAATCAATTGAAAAACCAAAAAGATTGATTATCCCAAATCTTAATAAAGAAAATATCCTTAAAGTATTTGGAGGTCCACTTAATTCGTTTTTATATTCTTATCCTCAATTTTCTCTAGTTGTCGATTTTCAATTGCTGTTTGAAAGAGAAGAATGTGTTGATTCTTCTTTTATTTTTCTTAACGGAAAAAAGGATGTTCATTCATTGATTTTCTCAATGAGAATTGGTGATCAGAAAACTCAAGCTTTAAGACAAATTTTAGAAAATACAGACAAAGAAATCGGTGAAAAAGTTCTTCAATGGGTTTATTATGGTGGATTTAATAATGAATGTGTTGATATTTTGAAACAAATCGGTTTTACTGATCAAGAAATTCGAGAAAAATCAGGTTATTTAGGATTACAGAAAGATTTGCAAAAATTATATTTGCAACAAAATTCTAAAGATTTTACTATCATTTCAAAAAATCAACCGATTAAAGTTCATAAAGTTGTTTTGCTCGCAAGAAGTGATTTGTTTAGAGGAATGTTTATAAATGTTAATGATTCTTCAAATCAAGTTAATGATTATACAGAAAGAGATCCAGAAACAATTAGAATTTTTATTGAATATCTTTATAATAATAAATTGAGGAAGAAATTAGATCCAAAAACTGTTGAAGAATTGATTGATATTGATGAATATTACCAATTAAATTCTCCAGATCATTTCAAGAAAGAATTAGAAAAAGAAAAGAAATGAAGTTTTTATTTTAAGAATTTTTTTTTTTAAGAATTTGGAAAAGTAAAAAAAAAAAAAAAGTGGAACAAAAAAAATGGAATTTTTCATTTATATTATTTTTTTGAAATTTTTTAAAGTAAACATGTTAAATCTTCACAATAAAAATCAGGAACAATTGAACCAGATTTGACATTTTCCAAAATCATTGATTCAGAAGTTAAACCAGTTAAAACACATAAAGAACGAATACCAGAATTTTGAGCAAACAAAATATCAGTATCAAACTGGTCTCCAACGATGCAAACTCTATGAGGAAGAATATCAGGAAAACGTTTTTGAATCAATTGAAAAATAAAAGGATCAGGTTTAGCAACAATTGTAGGATAGCGGCGCGTAGTGGTTTGACAAGCAGCAATAAAAGTGCCAGGGCCAGGAATAGTTCTATCACCAACAGGATACACACGGTCAGCATTTGGCGCGATATAGAGTCTTGGGCCTTTTTTGGAAGGAAATGCGAGATATAAACAAGTTAATCCAATTTGATAGTAATTTAAATTTTGATCGGTTCCTATTATCACACATCCAATTTCATCATCCAAATCAACATCTTCAAGCGATAAATTTTGTTGCTCGACTTCCTGAGCAGTGATAAAATTGAATCCGTTTTTTTCAAGTTCTTCCGTTATTCCTTTTTGTCCCAAAACAAATATTTTGTCTTGATAATTGATTTTTTTTAAATAATCAATAGTTGCATTTGTACTGCAATAAATATCTTCAATATCAAAATTCATTTCTTTTTTGGCTAATTTTTCTTGAATGTTGATTTGTGTTTCGGATGAATTATTTGTTGCTACTAATACTTTTTTTCCCATTTTTTGTAGTTTTTGTATTAATTCAACTGCTCCTGGATGCATTTTATTTCCTGACCAAACAACTCCACTTAGATCAAATAAAAACATATCAAAAGAATCCAAAATTGTTTGAGAATCTTTTTTTGTTATTAATTGAGCCATTTTTAAATTAAAATTTAAGATAAAAAAATGAAAAAAAAATTGATTATTCAAAAAAAAAAAATCTTATTAAAAAAATTAAATTTAAAAAAATAAAAAGAAATTTAAATAAAAAAAAGAATTGAATGAATTTGGGAATGTTTTTATTGAGTTAAAAAAGGAAATGAAATTAAAATTGGAAATTGAATTTTGAATTAAAAAAAAAAAAGAAAAAATTATTTCTCTTCTGCTCGTTTGATATAAGTATTAATTAATGAAATTAAATGTTTTGGAAATGATTTAATTGGATGTTCAACCATTTCTTTTCCAAATTGTAAATGCATATTAACTATAACTGTTGTTGTTAACTTTCTTATTAAAACATTAGTATTATGAAGTAAATTATTAAATTGTTGAAATAATAAAGTAACTTTGGAAATCATAAATTCATTTTGAAGAAATGGAATAAGTTGTGAAAAGAATTCAAGAGAAACTGCAAGTAAAAAAGTATCTTTTTGAATTTCTTCTTTTGTTTTATTATTAACTTCTCCAATATCTTGAAATTCATCAAAATTGATAAAATCATTCAATTCATTTCCATCTGATTTAATAAAAGGAATAATTGCTTCAACTGCTTGTTCTTGATTAAAAACAGTTGCCAAAGAGGCTAAAATTTGATTAATAATGAAATATGAATCATCTTCCAAATCAAAATTTGAACAATTTCTGAAAATTTTGTTAATCCAATCTTTAGTTGAAAATTTAAACTTATTTCTCAATATATTCTTTTCATAAATCGTTAAATTTTTAATAATGTCAGAAACTAATAGTTTGAGATAGAAATCTTTTTCTTTTAAAATTGGCAATATACTTGTTAAAACTTTTTCAAGTTTCAAATTCCATGATTCTGTGAATTTTGAAGATGAAAGTAATAAAATATTATAAAGCGCTTCTTCTTTTTCATCTGAATTTCTAGTTTTATTTATAATTGCTGTTTGTTTATCAAAATATTCAGCTCTTTCTTCTTCTGTTTTCTCAATTAACATTGCAATTAGTTTTTTTAATTGTGTTTTATGAATTTGTTCAACTTCTTGTCTTGCTATTTGTTCTTTTGATTGAGTTGTAATTGAACTGAAAAGTCGTTGTTTTGTTGTTTGAAATGTTCTTAAGATTTTGTTTTTCCGTTCTCTTCTCATTTTAATTGCTTGTGGTGAAGTATCTGGTGGTCTTTGTGGTGTAGAAATAACAACTCCTGTTTTTGTTTTAATAATATTTGGTGAATCAGCCATTTATTATTTTTTTTTTTGCTTTTTTTTTTTTCAATTAAAAATTCGTTGTTTTTTTTTTTTTAATTAAAATGAAGAAAAAAAATGAAAAAAATAATTAAAAAAAATAATTTTTTTTTTCTCCTTTTTAATTTTCATTTTTTCTTTTTTTAAATAGAAATAAATAAAATAAGAAATAAAATAAGAAATTATGAAATTTATTCTTTTATTTTTATTTATTCTTTCTTTCTTTTATTCTTTTTCTTTTCAAAATCAAAATTTAAATTTAAATTTAAATTTAAAAAATTCAAGATTTGTTGAAGATTTTTATTCTGTTTCTTTTTTAAATGATATTAAAAATATTCCTTTTTTAAATGATTCTAATTTTAAAGTTGAAAATTTTACTTCATTTGATGGTACAATTTATGAATGTTTTATACCTGAAAAAATAGGAAAAACAAATAAAGAAACAAATACAGAAACAAATAAAGAAACAAATAAAGAAACAAAACAAAATGAAATAACAATTCCATTTATTGATAAATGTTTTTTAGCACAATCTGTAAAAATATTTAATAAATAAATAAATATTAAATAAATAATAATTTTTGAAATTTTAAATCAAAAAAGGAAGAAAATGGATGGAGTTATGAAGTTTGTTATAAAAAAGAAGTTAGACAATTTAAACAAGTTTATGGTTTTATTGAATGGATTAATTCTTTAGGAAAATTTACAAAAGATGAATTTACTTTTAAAGATAATAAAATTCAAATAACTCAATATTATGAATCTGGAACATTTTGTCCAGAAATTAATAAACCTCGTTCTTTAAAAGTTAATTATATATGCTTAGAAGAAGAAAATTATGAAGAAGTTTCCCAAATTTTAGATACTTTTATAATTTCAATTCAAGAAACTCAAACATGTACTTATGAAATTATTATTGCTTCAAAATTTCTTTGTGATATTAATGAAAATACTACTATTAATGAAAATCTTCCTTTTATTGAAATTCAATGTTTTAAAATTGGAAATATTTTTAATTAAAAAATTAAAAAATTAAAATTAAAAAAAATAAAATTTTTTTTGTGGATTATTCCACTTTTTTTCCTTTTCTTTTCTTTTTTCAATTTATTTTTTTTCTTTCTCTTTCTTTTCAAAAAGAAAAATAAAAAATAAAACAAAGTAAAAAGAAAAGTAAAATCAAAAAAGAAACTAAAATTAATTTAAAAAAAAATTCAAATCTTTTTTGAAAGAAAAAAATAAAAAGGAAACAATTCAAAATTTTTTGGATTGATTTGATTTTTAGAAGAAGAACATTTTTTAACTAACTAATCAAATTAAAATTAAAATTAAATTAAATTAAAATTAAATTAAAATTAAATTTAAAATTAAAATTAAATTTAAAATTAAAGAATTTTACCTGAATTTCAATAATTTTAAATTAAATTATTATAATATCAATTATATTTTAAATTATTTGGATCTAAATTTGAGAATGAATTATAAATCATTGGATTAGTAAGATAATATTGATTTGGGTAATAATAAGAAGAAGGAGGATAATAAACTTGATTAACAGGATAATATTGATTTTGATATTGATTTTGGTTTTGATATAGATATTGATATTGATATTGTTCAGTTAATTGAAAAGAAGGAATTTGTTGATTTGTTATTTGATTAACTTGTTGATATTGAGAAATTTGATTTTCATTTTCATTTTCATTTTCTTTTTCATTTTGATTTTCAATTTGATTTTCATTTTCAATTTGATTTTCTTTTTGATTTTGATTTTCATTTTCTTTTTCATTTTCTTTTTCATTTTCTTTTTCATTTTGATTTTCATTTTCATTTTCTTTTTCTTTTTCATTTTTTTTTGTAATTCTGGATAATTCAATTAAAGTTTGAGCAACAACATTTTTTAAATGGAAAATATCTTTTACATTTTTCTTTTCAATTTGATCTACATTATTATTTTCATTTTTATCTTCATTTTTCTTTTCAATTTTCTTTTCATTTTCCTCTTCAATTTTCTTTTCAATTTGATCTTTATTTAGATCTTCAATTTTCTTTTTAATTTCATTTACATTTAATTCATTTTTTATTGATAAAGTTTTCTTTACTTTCTTTTGTTTTTGATCTTTTTTTGGTTTTTTCAAATTTTTATTAGAATCTTTTAATTTTTCTTTTCTTTTAGTTCTAATACATTTACGAAATCTTAAATTAGTTGAAGGTCCATAAATTGCAGGTCTGTGTTTTGAATGAAGTTTATAATAACAACCACAAGCATTACAAAGATAATCATGATTTGGAGCTGGTCCTCTTCTCCACATTGGGGTATCTGTTGTTCCACAATTTGAACATCTTCTTTCGGTCATTTTCTTTATTATTTTTTTTTTTGATTAATTATTTTTTTTATTTGATTAATTATTTTTTTTATTTGATTAATTAATTTTTTTTTAAAATTATAATTATTAAAATTAATAAATAAATAAATTATAAATTAGGATTAGATGAGAAAAGTGTATTTTTATTTGATTAATTAATTTTTTTTTGGAATGATCAATTTTATTATTTATTAAAATTATAAATTTAAATTTAATAAATAAATAAATAAATAATAAATTAGGATTAGATGAGAAAAGTGTATTTTTATTTGATTAATTAATTTTTTTTGGAATGATCAATTTTATTATTTATTAAAATTATAAATTTAAAATTAATAAATAAATAAATTATAAATTAGGATTAGATGAGAAAAGTGTATTTTTATTTTTTATTTAATTGTTTAATTTTATTGTTTATATTTTTTTGATAATACAAATAATTTAATAATAATTTTATATTTAATTTAATAAAAATAAATAAATGGTTAATCATAAAATTTACAAATTGTAAAAAAAATAAAAAAAGATTATAAAGAGAAAAAGGGATAAAATATAAAGTAAAAATAAAAAAATAAAAGTAAGTAAAAAGTGTAAAAATAAAAATTTTTGATATTTTTGAAAAAAATAAAAAAATAAATTAGAATTAAAAATACAAAAATTAAATTAATTTCCTTTTTAATTTCCTTTTATTATTTCAAAAAATATTATTAATTATTTATTATTTAAATTTAAAATAAAAAGATAAAATAAATAAAATAAAATTAAATATTAAAATTGATTTTTCTAAATTAAAAGAAAAAGAAAAAAAAATATTATGTGATCTAATTTAGTTTTTTTTTTTTTTATAAGATCTAATATTTATTTAATATTATTTTAATATTAATTTAATATTTATTTTTTATTTAATTTTATTGTTTTAATTTGATCTTATTTATTAAAAACTAACACGTGTTTGTTTAAAATTTTTGCTTTTTTTTTTTTTCCTTTTAATTTTTAATTTGAATTCTTTTATTTTTTATTCTTTTCTAACTTAATCTCCTTTTTATTTATTTTAATTTAAAATATAATTTAAAAAACTTTTCTTTTATTTCTCTTTTAATGATCTAAGTCAAATTTTTATTTAAATTTCTTATTTAAAATTTTCTTATTTAAAATAATAAATTCCTTATTTAATTTAATTAAAGATCAAATTAATCAAAAATAAAATAAATTCCTTATTAATTTATTAATAAATTTAATCAAAAATAAAATAAAATAAATTTAAATTAAATTATTAATCAATTTAATCAAAATAAAATCAAATAAATTCCTTATTAAAATT
Organism: Anaeramoeba ignava; assembly: GCA_028826165.1. Classification (NCBI taxonomy): domain Eukaryota; family Anaeramoebidae; genus Anaeramoeba; species Anaeramoeba ignava. The sequence continues at coordinate 840,839 of JAPDFW010000114.1, forward strand.
ATTAATCAATTTAATCAAAAATAAAATAAATTCTTATTAAATTATTAATAAATTTAATCTAAAATAAAATAAAATAAAAATTTTTAAAATAAATTATTAATAAATTTAATCAAAAATAAATTCCTTATTAAATTATTAATAAATTTAATCAAAAATAAAAATAAAATAAATTCCCAAATTAAATTATTAATCAATTTAATCAAAAATAAAATAAATTCCCAATTTAATCATTAATAAATTTAATCAAAAATCAAATAAATTCCCTTATTAAATTATTAATAAATTTAATCAAAAATAAAATAAATTCTAAATTAAATTATTAATAAATTTAATCAAAAATAAAGTAAATTCAAATTAAATTATTAATCAATTTAATCAAAAATAAAATAAAATCTAAATTAAATTATTAATCAAATTAATCAAAAATAAAATAAATTCCTTATTAAATTATTAATAAATTTAATCAAAAAAAATAAAAATAAATTTCTTTATTAAATTATTAATAAATTTAATCAAAAATTAAATAAAATAAATTCCCAAATTAAATTATTAATCAATTTAATCAAAAATTAAATAAATTCTAAATTAATTTATTAATCAATTTAATCAAAAATTAAATAAATTCCTTATTAAATTATTAATCAATTTAATCAAAAATAAAATAAATTAAATTCCCTAATTAAATTATTAATAAATTTAATCAAAAATAAAAATAAAATAAATTCCTATTAAATTATTAATAAATTTAATCAAAAATAAAATAAATTCCTTATTAAATTATTAATCAATTTAATCAAAAATAAAATAAATTAAATTCCCAAATTAAATTATTAATAAATTTAATCAAAAATAAATTAAAATAAATTCTAATTAAATTATTAATAAATTTAATCAAAAATAAAATAAAATAAATTAAATTATTAATCAATTTAATCAAAAATAAAATAAATAAATTCCTAATTAAATTATTAATAAATTTAATCAAAAATAAAATAAATTCCTAATTAAATTATTAATAAATTTAATCAAAAATAAAATAAATTCCAAATTAAATTATTAATAAATTTAATCAAAAATAAATTCCTTTTTAAATTATTAATAAATTTAATCAAAAATAAAATAAAATCTAAATCAAATCAAATTAAAATGTTTCTTTGTTTGTTGGCTCTTTTATTGAAAAAAAAAAAATCAACTTAAAATGTTCCAAAAATTAAAAAAATTATTGAAATTATCTCAATTATTAAACTTGTTGGAAAAATTTTATTACTTGATGATACTGGATTTGGTTTTCCAAAAATTTGAATAAATTGATTTGGATCATTTTTACTTGTTGCAAAATATCCATATCCTGTTGAATAATCAACTCCTGAAACTAAAATATTCGTGTAATTTCCTATTGAAATATTTTCAAGAATTTCAATAGGATTTAATCCAATTTGAATAACTCTGGCTTCATAATATCCTCCTTCATTATTGTAAAAATTACTTAAGAAAAATCCATAATCTCCACTTGAATCAAGAAATGATGTTGAAAAACTTTCAATTCCACTAACTTCTTTTGAATCAATAATTTCCATATTTGTTAATGAAACTCTAAAAATCGAACTCCAATCATTTCCTGTTCCCAATTTTTCCGGATTTGAATCTGAATAAGAAGTGTAATGAGTTTCGTTTGTGAAATAAATGTATTGATATTTCTTATCAAGAACCATTGTTCCAGTATATTCATCCACTAAATCAACATAATCAACTTCACTAAAACTTGATAAATCAATTTTATTAATGTAGTAATGATTATCACTTGAATTTCGAAAATGAGAATAAAGATATCCTTTTGAGGAATCAATAAACAACCTTAAAAATGCTTTAACTTCAGGATTTGTGATATTATCAACAATTTCAAGATCAGGAAGACTAATTTTGAGAATTGAATAAATCATTTGATCAAAATCTTCAAAAGAAACATAAAGGAAATGATTCTCTTCATCAAATGAGCTTGATACTGTGTAACTATTTGAATTATCAAGAAATTTCTTTTCTTCAATAATTGAAAAATTTGATAATTGAACTTTGATAATTTTCAATCCTCCATGAACAAAAAAATAAGCAAATCCATTCTTAACATCAATTTCTCCACAATAAATCCTATCAGAATAATTACTAACAGCTAAGAAATCAATAATCTCAAATGATCTAAGATCAATTTTGGCAATAAATCCAAAATAAATATTGAAACCAACATATCCTATTTGATTAACTTCATCAATCAAAATTACTTTTGGAAATTGATAATTTGGAATATGAGTTGAATTTTCTTGAGTAAATGTTGTTAAATCAACTTTGATAGCTCTTGAAGTATCAAATCCAATAAAAGAATAGTTACTACTTGAATCCATCACCATAGTGTAAGAATATCCATTTATATGAAATTCCAATGAATCAATCCTTGTAAAATCTGTCAAATTAATTCTCACAAGATATCCAGACCAAGCTAAGAAATAAGCTATCCCACGATCTTCATCAATTCCTGCTCCATAAATATTTATCTCATATGATTCACAATCAATAGAAGTTACTTCTGTGAAGTTTTTCAAATCAACTTTGATAACTTTGATTGTATCAGTTCCAATTCCAGCCCCAGCTCCAACATACATAAACTCATTTATAAAATCAATTACTCCAAATAATGGATATGATTCTCCTTCAGCTAAAGCAATAGAATCAACTTCAGTAAAATTAGATAAATCAATTTTATGAATTCTTGAACTGGTTTTATGGATTAAAACATAAAGAAATTGATTAGGAACATCAATAACAGATCCTTGTCCTCCAGTTTGTGAAAGTGATAAATTTGATTCTATTGAAAAATTCACTAAATCAAGTTTCAAAACAGAAGCTGATGAAGTTTTAGTAATGAAATAAGCTTTCTGATTAATAGTATCAATTTGAGCTGAATAAAGACCAGAAATAGTATCTAACACAATAATATCAATTACTTCGAATGTTGTTAAATTCACTTTGATGATTTGTGAAGGATTGTTATTTGTTCCAAAATAAGCCAATTTATTCCCAACATCAATTATTCCACAATAAACCTTAGTAACTCCTAAATCAATATAATCAACTAATTCAAGATCACTCATTCTAAATTTGAAAAGATGAGAATTGAATCCATAAAAAAAATCACAATCAACAAAATAAACAAATCCAGATTCAGAATCTATCAAAGAATTATAAGTATTTTGCATTCCATTTGGAAGTAAATCAAGTGATTTAATTGAATTAATTTCAGATTGAACAAATAAAAAAAAGAACCCCAAAAACAGAATTTTCTTCATTTTCCTTTTTTTTTAAAAACAAAAATAATCAAAAATGAATTGAGAAAAATGAATGAGAATATTTTTTTTTTTTTGATTTATTTAAAAATAGGGGATTAAAATAATTTAATTAAATTTTTATTTTAATTTTATTTTAATTTAAAGTTGTTTGCAATATTGATAAGCTTCATAAATATGTTTTAAAAGAATTTTTTGTGGAAAATATTTATTAATTTGATTTCTTGTTGTTTTTGTTCCTTTATATTTACTTAGCTTTTTAATTAAAACTTTTTTCAATTTTTGATTTTCATCTTTATTATCTTTTAAATCAAGAATTAATCTTTTCCAACCTTTAAGTAAAATAATCTTATTAACTTTTGTTATAAAACTTTTCAATTTTGATTTTTGATGATTTGTAATTTTTTCATAAAATTTAATTGATTTTAATTTAAGTGGATCATTAATAACTTTATCAAGTTTATAATAAATATCTGAAACATTTTTAATTAAAACTTGAGAAGTAAAAGTACTTGAACAAGAATAAACATAAGAAAAATCTTGAATTATATCAGATAACTTAAGAATATTTTGAGAAAATTTCATAACTTGCTCATTTATAATTTTATTTTGATCTTCTTTTGATTTGTTACTTGAATTTTGCATTGAAACAAATGATGAAATGAAAATTTCAATAAAATGAAGCATTCTTGAAAATCCTGAATTTGCTTTTAATTCTTCAGAAATTTGAATCCATTTTTGTTTTGGAATTTTTTCTTGAACAATAATTTTGTTTAATAATTTTAAACTTTTTAATATTTATTTATTTTTTGAAATGGATCAAGTGAAGGATCAAGTGAATCAGCATCAATTTTAGTTAGAGTAGATGAGAATGATGATATCTTTGATTCAAGAAATTTCTCAAATATTTCTACATTTGATAAATTAATTTTGTTTTTTGAAATGAAGAAATAAATTTCTGAATAATCCAAATGAAAAACTGATGAAATATTTTCAATATTTTTGGAAAGATCTTCTGGAAGTGGAAAATTAAGAAGAATATCATTAAATTGAATTTCTTCTTTTTTTTCTTGGAAAATTTCATCAATAATTGTATTATTAAATCTAACAATATATTTAATAATTCCATAAATAAAATTAATAACATCCTTTTGTTTTCCAATATCAACTTTTTCTTCTGTAATTTCTGGAAATATTACATCTGTAAATGAATTTGTAAAGAATCTTTTTGAGATTTTGTTTGATATATAATTCCAAATAACTTGGAAATCTTCAAAAGATTTTGATAAAATATCTGAATTAATATTAGGTTGAATTTTCAAACTTTGATATAAATAATGAAATCCTATTGGTTTATCTTTGTTTATGTTTAATGAAATTATTTGATTTGAGAAAAATAGAAATCCAGGAAAACTTGTGAATATTGAAAATTCTTCTTGATGATTGAGATATATTTTCACTAAAGGGAATTGAGTTTGATTTCTAAAATCGTTGAATTGATTGCTTGTATTATCAAAAGATAAATCTAATTTATTTGGCAATACTTCAAGTGGAATTAATGATTCAAGTATTTTGTTTTCTTTTTCTTTAATTTCTTTTAAGGTATTCATTATTTTAGAATGATATTCATTTTGTAAAATTGAAATTATTTTTTCAAAATTATCTCGATTTTCTTTTTGTATTTCTTTTTGTCTTTGTCTTTCTTTTCCTTTTTGTTTTTTCATAAAATCGAAATCTAATTTTCTTTCTTCATTTTCCATTTTCAATCTATAGAAAAATAATCTAACATAATAAATTGCATATTCTTTGGAAATATTTAATTGAGTTGAAATAATTTCAAATTCTTCATCAATTCTATTTTGAATAATTTCCTTGAAATGAATCTTTTCATCATCTAAATTTATATTTTTCAATTTGTTTTCTGGAATAAAAAGACTAACTATTGAAGAATTTGAAGTAATTAATCTTGTTAAAAGACATGAAAACAAAATAATACGACATAAACATAATGAAATTGGATTTAATTCTCGAATTGTATAAGCATGAGAAATTTGAAATTTAGTAATTTCCCCAATCATTTCTTGATGAATTGAACTTTCTATTCCTGGCCAAAATTCATTCTTATTTAAAATATTACCTAATTTTGATTTTGTTCCCTTTTTTTGAATAGAATCACTTAATAATAGAATTGAATAAAAAGGTTCCCATTTTTTCAAATAAACATATTCAAGAATTTGAATAATCATTATTTTTTGAGTTTTTGATCCAAAATTATTATCAAGAAGAAGTTGTTTTTGAAGAATTTTAAAGAGATTTTCAATTGAAGAATTAGATTTTATCAATTTGGAAACTTCTTTATTGGGGAAATCTGTTTTATTATCAACAATAACTTGTAAATAATTTGTAATTATCTTTGAATTAATTTTATTAATAGTTTCCAAATCTTTTTGATCTTTTTTCTCGATTGTTGATTTTGTAATTTCATTTGGTCGATCAATAAAAGAAATCAAAAATATCTTTTGTTGTAAAGTAAAATGTTTTTCATTGAATAATGTTTCATTTTTATCTGAAAATGTATCAATAAGTAATTTGTTTTGTTCCTTATTTTTTTTAAGAACTTGTAATAAATAATTTATTCCTATTTTTTTGTAGATTTGTAGAAATGAAAAAATAATCCAACTTTTCATAATTTGTGATTGTTCAATAACAGAATATGCTTTTTCAAGGAAATTCTCTGGAAATTGTGATATAAAATGACTTATTTCAACCATTTTTTTAATATCTGAAAATTTGGATATTGCTTCTTTTGAAAAAGTAATCAGAGAATTCACTTCTAATTCTTTTTTATTTTGATATTTGTTATTTGTTGATAAAACTTCATGATAAAAATAAAGGATATTGGGAAATAAAGATTGATGGAAGTTTGGTTTGAATTTGTTTTGAACATCTTTAAAAAGATTTGGATTTTCAAATGTGTTAAAAAGAAAAGAATTCAGTAAAATTTCTTTAATAGAAATGAATTTAAGATCTTCAAAAACATTTCCTTCTTCTTCTTTCGATAATAATAATAATAAAAAGTCGACAAATTCAGACCAATTTGATTGATTTTCGATTGAATCTTTTCTTGAAATTGTGAAATAATTAATGATTATCTTCATATAATTATGCAAAAAAATATTGAATTGATTAATAAAAGTATTGTTTTTCTCTTTTAAATCTTTAATTTCTTCATTTTTTAGAGAGATAAAATGACTTTTGTTTTTCTTTATTGTACTTTTGCAAATTGGACAAGTTCTCGCTTTTTCAACATCTTTAAATAAAATATATCGAGATTTTTTAGTACATTTAACAATTTGAGTTTGCTTATTGCTTTTTTTTGTAGATTTCTTTGTAGATTTGCCTGAACTAAAATCAATTTTCATTTCTAAAAAGATATTTTTTCTTGTTGAAAATTCTCTTAAAATTTCATAAAAGGGTTGTTTACTAATATAACTAGCATAACTTTTAAGATTTAACATGAAAAATTCAAATTTTTGATCCTTATTCATAATTTCTTCTTTGAATCTCTGAATATTTTGGAAAAAATCTTTTTTTGATTTAATTTGATTTTTATATGGAAGATAAAAATATTCAGCTGTAAAAGAAAGAAGTTGAAGATTTATAAATTGATATATTTGTTCTGATTCAGGATAATTTTTAAGAACTTCCTTAATTGTTTCTTCTGTTTTTCTGAAGTTGATTATCCAATTTTGAAATTTATTGCTTTTTGGATCATTGATAATTTTGTTCAATTTCTTTTCAATTAAAGAAAGTAATTGAGTAATGAATTTATCTGTGAGAGAAATAGTATCAATTTTCCTCAAATTCCAATTCTCGAATAAAACGATCATTTTACTTAAATTTCCTGAATTTTCAGAATAATAATCATATAAATTCCTAAAAGTTATTTCTGAATCTTCTTCTTTATTTCTTTTAGAAGATATAAACTCAAAATTTTGAAGATTAGTTTCACTAAATATTTTGAATTGTGAATCTGAAAAATTCAAAAGAACTAAATCAGAAAGAAAATCATTTATCCACATTGAATAAACTTCTGGATCTTTTTGTTTTGAAAATTCTTTGAATTTCATATCAAGAAGAGGATCTTCTGAAAAAGATTTAAATAAAGATAAAATATAGAAACTGAAAGGAAATTTGCAACTTTGAATTGAAGTGCGAAGAATTGTTGGAATTGTATGAGAAGGATTGAATTTTTCACAAATGGTGATCCAAATACTTTCATAAATAGGATTTAAATAAGATTCTGTATTGTTGAATTGATCTAATTGGCGTAAAAGAACATTTGTAATTTGAGATAATTGGGAACTAATCTGTCTAAAACAAAGAGAACTTGAAGATTCAAATGTCTCACCAATAGATTTGGTTTCCTTTTCAAGATTTTCTATAGCAAGTTTCCAATGATAAAGTGTGTTTTGTGATGGTGCAGTTTCTACTAAAGTTTTTAATTTGGAATAAATTAAGTTACGAAGTTTAGGATTTTGAGAAATGGTATTAAAATGTTGAATTTGTTGATTGAAATTTGAATATGCAACAGAAATATCCATAAAAGAAGCTCTTAAAATTTGACTAAAGAAATCCATCTTGTTATCTTGATTTGTATTTGATTTTCTGTGTCTCTTTTTTTGTTTTTTATCATCATTTTCATTAATAGGAACTAATTGTTTTGAAAGATCATTCACAATATCAATAAGTGTTCTTTTTGGATGGAAATAATAAGAAATATCAAAATTATGTGGAGGATCTAAATCATCAAGATGAAAGATTTCCCATTTGTTTTCAAAACAAATCTTGAAGTTGTTTAGTTTGTCATTTGTTGGAATATGAACCATGAATACAATAAGAGCTTTGTATTCTTTTTGATTTTCTAATCGGAAATTTCTTTCAATAATATGTTTTGTATGTCTAAACTGTTCCATAACAAATTTCTGAGCAGCAGCTTCAATTTGGATAACAAGAGTAAATTTTGATTTTTTGAGATGAGTATTTGAAATACTTAAGAGTTTTTGTTCAAAATCAAGTGATGTTCCAAATGATGTTAATTTGACAATATCTGAAGTATCTTTTTTGAAATATTTATCAAATCCTTTTTCAAATGGAGGTGAATATGTTAGCAAAATAACACTTTTGGGATCTTCATTATTTGGAAGACTTTTTAACCAAGAATCAAAATTAGGAGAAAATACTTCCTTAAAGTAATATTCACATAATTCCCTAACAAAAATTACATTTGTATCATCTGGATTTGAAGCTTGGAATACAAGATTTCTTAATATAATCATTGTTCTTGTTTTAGCCATTCTAAGCCAATATTTGTGAATTCCTTTCAACATATCATCAAATGAAATTCTTTTTGACTTAAATAATTGTTTTAATAGGTCCTTGTTCTAATTTAACAACTAAAGAAGGAATTGTTTCTTGGTTATAACAAAGAATTAATTTATCTTTTTTAATCTCAGAAAAACTTTCAATTTTTTGGAAAGCATCTTCAATTATTTCTAAAATTTTCAATCCCATTTTTGTTTTGATAAAATCTTGAGCTGTTAATAATTGTTTTTCAAATCTGTTTAAAATTGCAGGTGAAAGTGTTGTGTATGCATTTGTTTTATCCATCATAACAATAATTCTTGAATCCAAACTAATAGGTGTAATTTTTCTTGTTGGACCAAAACTTATTCTTGTAAAATATTGACCACTATACTCAGAATAATTTTGATTCAAAAGATCATAAAGAGGTTCAAAAAGTTGATCTTCTTGAACTAAAACAACTAATTTCCCCAAAGAAATTGAATTGGCTACATTTTTTAAATCTTGAGTAATTTGGAAATCATTTCGATCTTCATTGAAAAATGATCCAAAAATAAGTTGATCATGTTCAATTTGAAATTCTTGAGCAATAAGTGGAAGAATCATAATATTATCTGTAAGTATCATTAAATGACGTGAAATTTTATTCTTTTTTAAGATGAATTCATTTTCTGACATTTGAGTTTTTGACATTTCTGATTCAGTATTTTTTTTATTAATTCCTAAATTTTTGACAAGCAAGTTCTAATCTTGATGGTTTATTTTTCAATTCTTGAAATCCAAAAATTTCTGTAATTTTCTTTTCAATTTCAATCATAAATTCAGGAGAACCTCCAAAATTACGATAAACTGAATTCCAAAAATCAGATAATTTTACTTTTTTTGAATCTTTCCAAGAAAATGCAATCATTTTAAGTAAAGAATAAAAATCACGTAAACCAAAGAAATTTCTAACAGATATTGATTGTTCTTCTTCTATTTCTTTTTCTTTTTCTTTTTCTTTCTCTTCTTCTTGTTTTTGATTTATTTCTTCTATTTCTGGATTTATAAATCTTGATTGATTTTCAACAATAAATTGATAAAGATATGGAAGTTCTTCATCAATTTTGGTTTCTCTATCTGTTATTGAAGCAAGAATTGATTTTGTTGTTTGTTTAAGACAATCAAAATCAGGATCATTTCTAGAAAGAAGAATACCACGATTAATTTGACTTGGATCAAGTTTCCAATTTGAAATTGCAAATACTGAAACAGGTTCTGGATTATCTACTTCAATAGAATCATTACTAGATCGAGTAGTTTGTGTTGCACCTAAAGCATATGAATGATCACAAAGTTCTAATTCTCTATGAAGAACTTTCAAAGGTAAATCTGGACTGTGTTCTGCAAGAGCAACTTCATCAAGAATAACAACAATAAGTAAGTGTCTATTTTCTGCTGCTGTTGTTCTTGCATTTCTAAAAACACCTTCGATTGCTTCTGCTGTTATTATTGGTGAGCATTGAATATAAAAAGGTTTAATTGCTTTTAAAGGTTCAATATCATTTTCTGATTTTTTGATATATTTGTTTTCCTTGTTTTCTGTATCAAGCCATTTGAATAAAATTTCTATTGAAAGTGATTTTGAAGAACCAGGTCGACCAACAATAAATAAAGGAATTTTATTGAAAGCACAAATGTATTCAAGCAAAAGATTTTCTGCAAGTGCATCATTTTCTGCAATAAATTCAGATTTGAATTCAAAACTTTCGTTAATAGTTGCCAATAATCTTTCTCTTGCAATTTTAATTTTTTCTTCAAAATCATTTTGTGAATTGAAAAAATTTTCTAAATCGTTTGATGTTTTGAATTTCTTTGATTTTTCCAATTTCTTTGATTGACTAAAAATTGAATTGTAATATTCCAATCTTTCATTTTGAGAAAATCTGCAAGCATAACAAACAAACAAAGTCAAACATATAGCAGTCAATATTTTTTCATTAGTACTAATTCCTTCAGAAAAAAATAATTGACCAGGAGAATCTTTTAAAAGAAGCCATTGGAAAACTTTACTCACTCTTGATCCATCTCGAAGAGAAACTGAACTATCTTTATCATGTGATTTACTTCTAACAAAATCATGAGATTTTGAAACAAGAGAAGAGAAGAATGAATGGAAATTATCTGGAAACTTAACACCACCAAGTTTATTAATTACAGCTTTAACCATTTCACTAATATATAATTGCTCTGATTGATGAGGAAGATGACCAAAATCGAATATATGATCAAAGAATGAATCAGGAATTTCATGAACTCGATATACAATTTTTCTTAAATCTTCTACTTCTTGTATCTTTTCAGAATATTCAAAAGTTAATCCAGCTTGCGTTAAATTTGGATCATCTTTGCTTCTCAATCTGAATGGATTTGCAATTGCTATAAAACGTATTTGTGGTAGAATTGGTTTTCCATCAATTGTTCTTTCGAATATCAAATTTTTCAGAAATGCAATGGTTTCATTTGGAGATGTATTGAATTCATCAAAAACAATATTACAAACTTGTTTTTTGTCTTGAACAAATTCTGTAGCTTGTATCATCATTTTACGTATATCATCTTCACTTGTTCTTCCATGAATACCATAAATCTTCGTTTCTTGGAATAAAATATTTCGAAGAATAAACTCAATTAATTTTGTTTTTCCACATCCAGTTTCTCCAAACAAAATAACAGGAAGACCATAATTTAATCTATGATGAATAGCAACACATTTTAGAAGATTATCACATGTGAGTTTGTAATTCCAGAAACTTATATATCCAGCTCTTGCTATTTCAAATGTACTTCTACTTCTTTCAAGAGAAACCAATAAAGAAAGTGCTTCATCAAGTCCAATTTGTGTAATATCTTCAACACTATTAAGTTTGGGAACAAAACTAATATTCAAAGCTTCCAATATTTTCTGAATATCTTTATCAAATGTATTTTGAAGTTCAATTTCATCTCTTCCAAGAAATTCAATTTTTCTAATTCCAATTTTAGAATTTATATCAGAAACTGAAGGATCTTTTCTTCTAAATACACAAAACATTAAATCCCGTTTTTCCCAAGGTACAATTTTGCTAAATATTTTTGAATGAGATTCAATTCTTTGATTTTCACTTTCAATTAATTCTGTTGTCCAATTAACAGATCTAAATACCATTCTTAATGATGTAATTACAATGATTTTGGATAATTGATAAGAAAATCTACGACATTTATCTTCATCTCTGAATAAAGGCATGAATCCTTCTGGATAAAATTTTTCCCATTCTTTTACTTCTTCAATCATTTTACCAAGAAATACCCAAAAATTATTAAGTAAAGAGAATGTTAATCTTTCTTCTTTTCCATTTGGAACTTTGTTTTGGATTATTTTTTCGCATTTCTTATAAAATTCTTTGATTTTGTAACTTTGAGAAAAGAGCTCATCTCGATTTTGGTAATGAATATTTTGGAATTTTTGTTTCTTTAATAAGAAAAAATTTGCAATTAATTTAATGTATTTGTTTTCAATAAATTTTGGAATTTGTTCTCCATTTTCTGGTATTTTTTCAAGATGTAAAGAAGATATTGTATTTTGGTTTGTTTCACATTTAACAACTGGAAGATATTTAAGAACTGGGAATATATCTAATCCAAAATTAGAATTTTTAAGTCTTATACTGGGAATTTCAAAGTATATTAAATCTGTTTTCTGAAGGATAAATGCTGAATTTCCTCCATAACATCTTGGATCTTCAATATGATCGAACATAATAAGAGACCATAGAGCCTTGGACATTTCAAGATTAATACAATGAGCAAAATCCAAATGTATAAAATTCTTAGTATTTCTTGGAATTGTTTTAAGTTGAGATATAAGATCTTCAATTTTGTTTGAACGAATTAATAATCTGAAATATAAATGTTTGGGATATTTTTCAAATGCAGTTTTTTGTATCTGATAAGTTTTTCCATTTCCAGCAATTTCAGAAACATAAACTTGGAAATTAAGTTCTTCATCTTCTCCATCATCATCTCCGTCACCATCTCCATTATCTTCGCCATCACCGTCATCATCTCCCTCTCCATCATCATCACCATCACCATCATCATCTCCAGAATTTACATCATTTTCATTATTTTCATTATTTTCATTATTTTCATTGTTTTCATCAATTTCATTATTTAAATCATCTTGATATTCTTCTTGCAAGTAAATATTTCTAATTGATTCTGGTGGAAGAGGTTCTAAATCTCGAATAATCCCATTATAAACACAACTTGCTAATAATTGGAAAGAATTAATCAAGCCTGTGCATAATAGAATCATTGGATATTTTGTTTTGAAATCAATAGATTGTATTTTGAAAATTAAATGACTTTGTTTTTTCTTTGAAAGTTCATTTGCAAAGAGAATTGCAAAACAGAAATTCTTTTCTGAATCTTTAACATAGTTGTGAAACATTTGATATCTTGAAAAGAAAATGGAAATATCATCTTCAGTAGTTTTTTGATTACAACAAAGAACATTTTCTCTTTTTGGAAATGATTTTGTATGAATAAGGAAAAAAGATGTTGTCATATCATAAATTCGATATGAATTTGGAATTTCCACAATGAATATTTTTGGATCTCCGATTGTTCCATCTCTTTGATTAAAATATTTCCTCATTTTGGAAGTGAAAGTAAGAAAGGGTTCTTCTTCAATATTAAATTCCCCTTCTTGTTTTAAATCTTCAAATGAAAATAATTTTTCTAATACTCCAAGATTGAGTTGTTTCAAGAAATATTTAAGCACTTCTTGTTTGTTTTTCTCGTTTTGATTGAATTTATTTGAATCTTTTTCATATTTCTGAAGAAAATCTTCAAAATTTTGGATAATATTTTCAGATTTTGGAGAGAAAATATGAAGAATATTGATAATTTCTTGTTTTTTTTTGAGATTGTTTTCTTCTTCATCATCAATTTCACTATAAGTATCAGTTTCACTATCAACTTCATCATCACTTTCACTTTCAGTTTCACTTTGAATTTTTTTTTCCTTTTCCTTTTCATTGTTGTTTTGGTTTTGGTTTTCATTATTTTGATTTTCATTTTGATTTTGGTTTATATGTTCTTCCTTTTTTAAGTTTACAAAATCTGAAATTAGTTTAAGTTGTTCAATTGAGAAGAATGAAAGAAATTTAAATTCTTTTTGTTTGAAGAAAATCTCGTTTTTATCTTTTTCCCATTGATTAAGAGCTTCAATAAATTCTTTTTTTGCTTCCTCAAATTCTTTTTTCCATTGTGTAGAATGAGAACCAAGTTTAAGTTCTTTTTGATAACCCATAGAAAATTCAAAATGGCCTGAAGAAGCAAGACGAGAAAAAGCTGAAATTGCAGCACTAATTTTAGGAAGAGTTCTTGTAAATTTGGAAAAAACTTTGTTTGTTTGATTTTGTTGTTGTTTAATTGAAAGAACTGTACTATTAAATTCAACTAAATTCCCAAGACCAAATTTTGCTATTTTCCGATTTTCACCAATAAAAGCATGAAGATAACAATCAACAGCTCCTTTATCATTAATAGTGAAGTAAAATCTTGTATCAGGATCAAATATTGCTTTTATTGTATTCATTGCTTTTTCTTGTGGACTTTCCTTTTGTGAGCTTATCAAACTTTCAATATCTTCAATTCTTGAATGAATGAAATTAAGTTGAACCTTTTTTTGTTCCTCAGTTACATCTTCCTCTGCTTTTGCAATAAAATCACAGAGTTGAGAAAGATCACTAAGATTATCTTTAAAAAAATAACTTGAAACACGTGTATGAACACGAATCAAAGAGTTTGATACTTCTGCCATCACATTATCATCAAACTTTGTTGGATCTGTATCTCTTTTTAATTGAATAAGATCAGGATATTTTTTCAAAAACTTAAACAATTTTTTATCATAATTCCCATTTAAACCAGGTACAAGTTCAGAAAGAAAATTAAATGTATCAGGTTTTAACTTTGCTAGAGTGTTACTTATATCCTTATAAATTAGATCTGAATCCTTTAATTTCTTTTGAGCAAAATCAGAATCTTCAAGTTCTGAAAGATTTCTTAATCGATTAAAAGAATCTCTGTTTTGGAAATGGAAATTGGAACAAAATCCAATAAAATTTGGAATTTGATCTCGAAATCGACGAATATCTATAAATTGGAAAATTTTTTGAGGATCAATTTCCTTTTCTTGGATTGGATATTGGGAATTAAGATAAGAAACCTCTTGCTTAACATAACTATTATTACAATCTTTCTTGAAAAAACGATCTAAATTGAAAAATTCAATATTTCCTTCATAAAATAATTGGAAAGTTTTAGTCCAAAACGAGGCAACTTTCTGCAAAAGTATTTTAATAAAATCATGGAATAATCTTGGTTTCTTCTGTCTTTTTTTTGATTTTGTAAAGAGACTTTCTGTAGTGATTAATTTATCCCAAACAAGTGTTCTAAAAATGATACTTGGTTGAATTTTTGTTATCACATTAAAAAACTTGAATTCTTCTTCTGAGATGAAAGAGATGAGTTTCAAAGAATCATAGACATTGAGCTTACCGGTGTTTATTTTGTAAGAAATTGTTTCATAAATGGATGTATCTATACTTGCTTTTATGATATCTGATTTACAAAAGTTATGAAGAATAAGAATTTTTTTTTGAAGTTCTCTAAAAGCTGGTTTAAGATTTGAATCTGTGAATTTTGGATCAATAATTTTGAAAATTTGTGTGAGAAACTTTGAATTATCATGGTAAACTTTGTATTCTGGTGGGCAACATCTTTCTGATTTTATGTCTTTCTCCAAATTGTAAATGATTTTGTATAAAAAATATGCATTTTTAGGAAAAGAACCTGATTGCGCTTTATGGATATCAAAATATCTTCTAGCAGCACGAATCCATCTAATTTCATTTCTTAAATCTGATCTTTTTTTTTTTTCCAAATTGCTAATAAAATGGAAAAATTTTTGAATTTCTGATCTTTCTGTTGATTTAAATTTTGGGAGCTTGATTAATGATTCCCAATAACTGCATTGAATATCATCAAATAAAATATTTTGGATAATTTTTCTTTCTCTGCGTTTTGTCTGGTTTGAATATCTGTAGCTTTTTTTAACCAATTCCAAGAAATAATCATAGAAATACGATGTATGTAAACCTTCTAGTGTTTTTTTTGATGCAACTTCATCTATAAATTGTGTATGATCAATTTTTGATAGTTGATTTTGATCCAAAATTTGTTTTTGAATATAGTTTTTAATCAATTTTTTTGTTTCCATTTTTTGTTTGCTTGTTTCATCAAGAATTCTATCCCAATACAAAAAACGGTCGGATAATGTTTTGTGTGGGAAATTATCAATATCTTTCATAAGCAATTTGACAATTTCATCATTGAAATATCCGAAGATTTTGTGCTTAAAAAGAAGAAATAAAAAGTTCTTGCGATTAATATTACTTTGGTAGAAAATATACATCATAAAATCTGTTGTTAATATTTCTCTGTAATTTTTTTCAGTAACAATTTTCAAAACATCCAAGAATTCTTTTTCTTTTTCCATTTCTGAAATGCATTTATACTCAGTGAGTATGTATGTAAGAATATTATCTCCATTGAGACATATTGTTAAAAATGGGAGGCATTGATAAAGAAACTTGAATCGTGATTTTCTTTCTTTTGGATCTTGGTTGTGAATTTTTTGGAAATATAATTCAAATGAAATTCTGATTCTTTGTATTATTTCTGGAATACTGATAACTTGCAACTGATTCACGAAAGTAAACAATTTTATTCTATTTTCTGAAGAAAGAAGCTTTTCTATTAAGAAAAAATCAAAATCAAAATAGGATAATAAAGCAAGAGAGATGATAATTTGGCTTATTTGATAATTTTTGAAATCTTGTTTTGATAATTTGAGATCAAAAGGCTTCTTGAATAAATTGATTATTATTATTATTATTTTGGAATTGATCTGCAAAAAACTCGTTGAAATAATACCAAAAAAACATAATTGATTGTAAATCAATATCTTGATTGTTGAATTGCTTGATAAAAACAGATGTTTGATGAAATAAATAAAGAAGAATTTGCACTTGATTATTTTTATCTGAAATATTTTGGAGAATTTTTCCTTGAGAATCAAAAACATTAACGAAAAGATAAGGAAAAAACTCAGAAATAGCAGCAGGTCTAAAAGGATTAACAAAAATTGAACTTGCAAATTTTTTGATTTGATTAAAAGGAATTGCAAAAACAGAATCTTTTGTTAAAAATATATCAGTAAAATTATTTTCATTAATTTCAGTTGTCATTTTCGGTTTTATTTCTTCTGTAATTTTTTCTTTTTTTGGATTTGTAAAAAAATTAAAATAACTTTCTGGAAGTTCAATTAAAAGAAATTCTTGTGTTTTTTGTAAAGTGTTTGTTTCATAAATCCATAAATTTTCATTTTCTTGTGATTTATTAATTGGAATAAAACTTTTTTGTTGTTGAATTGAATTTTCTTTTGCTATTCCTATTTTTAATTCTTTTGATTTTTTTGAAGTTAAAATAAGTAAAATAATTTGAATTGACATTTAAAATGAAAGAAAAAAATGAAAAAAAAAAGGAAAAAAAAAAATTTTTTTAAAAAAAAAAATAAAAATAAAAATAAAAATAAAAAATAGTTATTCTTAAAAGAGGACTTTTTTAATTTTGATTTTTAATTTTCTTTTTAAAAAAAAAAAAAAGATTGTCTTGTTTTTGTTAAAAAAAAGAAAAGAAAATTATTTATAAATCTTCTTTCTCTTTTTTCTCTTTTTGTTTTTCTTCTTGTTTTTCTTCTTGTTTTTCTTCTTCTTGTTTTTCTTGTTTTGCTTTCAAATAGAAAGATTCAAGTAATTCTTCAGTTAAATCTTCTCCAGCATATTCAATAGGATTTTCTTTATCATTTTGTTTATAAAAGAAAATTGCTGGAATTTGGTTTAATGCAATTTCTTTTCCAAAATCATTTTTCAAAGCATTAACTGAAAAAATCAATAAATTTTCATCTTCTAATTTCTTTGCCAATTTTTCAACAGTATCAAATAATCGAGAATTATCTAAAAAAATTTTTCAAAAATTTAAAATTAAAATTAAATTAAAAAATTTAAAATTAAAATACTGTAATCTGGAGTATAAATGATTAAAAGAATTTCTTTATCTGAAAGTGTAATCATTTCATTCCATTGTGAGAA
The DNA here is from genome assembly GCA_028826165.1 of Anaeramoeba ignava. Lineage (NCBI taxonomy): Eukaryota > Anaeramoebidae > Anaeramoeba > Anaeramoeba ignava. Next base: position 858,783 of record JAPDFW010000114.1, read on the forward strand.
AACAAGTTTTTTAATTATTCCATCATTTGATTCAGGAATTGGTTCACTTTTTGATGAAGTTTCAAGTTTTCCTTCAATATAACTTTTTTTTTATAAATTAAATTTTAAATTAAATTTTGAATTGAATTTTGAATTGAATTTTGAATTAAATTTTGAATTAAATTTTAAATTGAATTTTGAATTAAATTTTGAATTAAATTTTGAATTAAATTTTAAATTAAATTTTGAATTGAATTTTGAATTAAATTTTAAATTGAATTTTAAATTAAATTTTAAATTAAATTTTGAATTGAATTTTGAATTGAATTTTGAATTGAAATTTTGAATTAAATTTTGAATTAAATTTTGAATTGAATTTTGAATTGAATTTTGAATTAAATTTTGAATTAAATTTTGAATTAAATTTTGAATTAAATTTTAAATTGAATTTTGAATTAAATTTTGAATTAAATTTTGAATTAAATTTTGAATTGAATTTTGAATTAAATTTTGAATTAAATTTTAAATTGAATTTTAAATTAAATTTTGAATTAAATTTTGAATTAAATTTTGAATTAAATTTTAAATTGAATTTTAAATTAAATTTTGAATTGAATTTTGAATTGAATTTTGAATTGAATTTTGAATTAAATTTTAAATTAAATTTTAAATTAAATTTTGAATTAAATTTTAAATTGAATTTTAAATTAAATTTTGAATTAAATTTTGAATTAAATTTTGAATTGAATTTTGAATTGAATTTTAAATTAAATTTTGGAAATATTTACTCTTTAATGAATGAATTGATTTCTTCTTCTGTAAATTCCTTTTCCATTCTATAATAAATTGACTTTAAAAATTTAAAAAGAAAAAAATTATTTTTCATTTATAAAAATCAATTTAAAATTCTTTTTCTTATATTTTTTTTTACTCTTTGATTAAATTCTTCAACAATCACAAGACAAGGAAAAGTAGAAGTTCCAAAAAATTCACCAAATCTTCCAAATGATGATTGTTCAGCCCAAACGAAAGTTAATTTTGAAGAATTCCAATATTTGGCAATTGATTTCAATTTATCGAGAGTTGATAAATCTGATTTGTAATCAAGAAAGAAAACAGCAAGAGGAGTTTTTCTGATAAAAAGATATTTAAAATTTTGTCTTGTTAAAGGTTCAATTATTGCAAATTGATTTTCTTGAACAAACTATTTTAAATTAATTAAATAAATTTAAAATCAAAAAAATATTATTAAATATTTAAATAAATTTGAAAATCAAAAAACTTACTTGAGTTGTGTTAATATCATTAATGCTTTCAAATGGTGTAATAATAAATTCAGAATCAACTATTCTGTAAAATATCATTGAAGGAAGTGAAGTAATTGATAAATTCTTAGCAATTTCTGAATTTAAATCTCCTGTTATTGTTCCGAACATGACATGTTTTAATAAATGATTTCTTGAATTTTTTTCCATAATTTCCATCACTTTTTATTTTAAATTTTTTTGCAAATTTCATGTAAATAATTTTTTTTTCCAATTAAAAAAGAAAAAAGATGAAAAAAAAAATTCATTTTTGCTTTTACTTTCTTGGTCTGGTTCCTCTTCAAACATATAAAAAATGGAGAAAGGTAATTTTGAGCTATAATGATAAATATCATCCAAAGAAGAAATTTTCAAAACTCGAGGATATTGAATTCTAATTTTGAATTATTTTTTTTAAATGAATTATTTTTTTTAAATGAATTATTTTTTTTATTTCAATAAATACTTTGTAAAATAGGCAAGTAAATCTAACCATTCTGTTGAACCAGTATAGTCTTCAAAAAATTCACCATTCTTAAAAACTCTAATTGCTGGAAATGTTTCAATTTCATTCTGATCACAAATTGGTTTATTATCTTGACAATTTAAAACAGAAAGAACAAATTTTTCATTTTTTTCAATCATATGAGAAACTCTATCAAAATTTGGTTGTAACTTCAATAAAACAAATTAAAAAAAATAATTAAATAAAATTTTTCAATTTAAAAAAAAAAATTTTTTTTTTGTATTTTTTTTATTTTTTTTACTTCTTTGCTTTTTTCATCCCAAGGTGAAAAAAATGCTACAACAACTACTTCTGTTTCTTTAATTATTTGTTCATAATTTTCTTCTGTTAAAATTTTTATATCTTCATTCAATCCTTCATATTCTTGTTGAAAAGTTGAAAGAATTAAAAAAATTAAAAGTGATATAAAAAGAATGTTGAATTTCATTTTATTTTTGAAAAATGAAAAATGAAAAATGAAAAATGAAAAAATTTTAATTTTAATTTTAATTTTGAATTTTAATTATTAAATTTATTAATTAATAAATCAAATAAATTTGGATTTGTTTGATTTAATTGAAAATAATCAATTCCAATTTGAATTTCATCAATTATTTCTTTTGTAATTTGAATTCCTTCTTTGATTTGATTTGAATAAATCCAATATTCAAATATTTGAAATGATTTATTACTTAATTCACTATAATCTGTAACTTTATTAGATTTATCTTCAGTTACAGATAAAAACATTCCTCGATATAATTCACTTCTCATTATTAATATTAATTTTGGAAATTTATATTGTTTTTCTTTTCTTTCAATAATAAAATCTTTTTCATTAATTTATTTCAAAAATGGAATAAAGAATATTAAATAATTAAATTTAAAATTAATTATATTTTATATATTTATTTATTTAACATTTCTTTTATTTTAAATTAATATAAAAAATTAAATCCCAATAATTTATTCAAAAAATAGAAGAAGAAAATTAAATATTTTTAAAATAAAGATTTTTATTTATTTATTTTTTAATAATATTTAATAATAATTTAATTTAGATTTATTTTATTTTAATTTGATTTTTAAATATTTATTTATTATATTAATTATTTTTAATTATTTATTATTCCAATTTTAATTATAATAAAATATATTAAAAAGTGGAATAAATATTTTAATAAAAATATATAATTAATTTTAATAATATTTAATAATAATTAAATTTAAATTTATTTTATTTTAATTTGATATAATATTTTTATTTTATTATATTAATATATTTTTTAATTATTTATTATTCCAATTTTAATTATAATAAAATATATTAAAAATAAAATTAAAAATTAAAAATTTTTAAATAAATTGAATTTAACATGATTGAATAAGATAAACTTTCTAAAAAAATAATTTACTAATTATTCTATTTTTTGATTTTGATTATAATTTATTAATATTTAAATATTAATTAATAATAAATTTTATTTGATTTTTTTTATTTTAATATTTTAATTAATGAATTTAAATTTAATTATTATTAATTTCTATTTTCAATTTTTATTTTTATTTATTATATTAAAAATATTCAATTTTTTAAAATTTATTATTTTTTTTTTTGGATTATTTTTTATTAATTAAATTTTTAATAAATATTTTAAATTAAAATTAAATTATTTAAAATTAAATTTGTTTCTTATTTATTATTTTAAAGAAATTAATTTGATTAAAAGTAAATTAAAATTGAATTAAATTTTGAAAAAAAAATTAAAAAAAAAAAGTTTGATTTTCTTATTATTAATTAATTTTTAAATGAAATAAGATTCAACTTCATCAACAACCCATGAATTATAAGAACCAGCTAAATAACTTTTAGCTTCATTTGATTGATAAGTAATTCCATTAGGTAAATTATAACTATAACCAAAATTTGAATAACCAGGTTGTAAATTAGAAGATAATTGAAAATCATTTCCAAACCTTGGACCATAATCTGATCTAGAAAAAATTGCATATTGAGGTTGTTTATATGTAAACTTTGCAGGTATTCTATCTCCTTTATCATTTCTTAATGAAAAAATAAATGCATTTGAATCATTACTCCATTCTCCACTTTGTGAATATTTAAATCCAACTTGAGTAAAACCTCCAAAAATAAAATTATCTTTTGTTTTGATAATAACTAATGTTTTTCCTTTCCCATCAACTGCTTTATGCCAATTTTGAGAATTAAATCCATCTCTTTTTGCTGAAAATCCTTTTTTCATTTTAGAAAAAAAATCATTATCATTTATCCATTCTTGTAATTTCTTAACATATTCAATATCTTGAACAATTTCTGAATCTGAAAAAATCTTTTGTAATTCCATTAATTCAAATTTGGATTTAAGTTCTTCAACTTCTTTCTTCCATTTATCTTCAATTTCCTTCTCTTTGTTTTCAATTTCTTTCTTCCATTTCTCTTCAATTTCTTTCTCTTTATCTTCAACTTCTTTCTTCCATTTCTCTTCAATTTCAATTTTCATTTGTTGATTTTCCTTCTCTTTATTCTCAATTTCTTTCTCTTTGTTTTCAATCTCTTTTTGATTATCTTGAATAACTTTGTTTTGAATATCAACTAAAAAAGATTTAGGAAAAAAATCAAATTGTTTTAATTTATCAAAATCTTGTTTTGAAATTGAATCTTTATCAAATAATGAAAAAAAAGAATGAAATAATCTTTTCTTTTCAATTCCCTTTTCTTTTTCTTTTTCTTTTTCTTTTTCTTTTTTTCCTTTTAATCTTTCATTTCTTTTTTCAATCCAATTATTTAAAAATTGAAAAAAATCAAATTGAAAAATTTTTTTTTTTTCTTGTTTAAATTGAATAAATTTGATAATTTCTTCTTTAGTTAAATTGAATAAATTTTCATTATTCTTAATTTGGGAAAAATTTTGATTTATTAATTCAAAACATTTTATTTCAATTTCATTTGAATTTAAATTTCGATTTTGGAATAAAAATTGGAAAAATTTGAATAATTAATTGAATTTGAAATTTTTTTTTGAATAATTTTCAATAAATTTAATTTAAAATAAATTGAAATTTCCAATAATTGAATAAGATTTTCTTGATTCTCAAAAAGAAATATTTCCATAATAAATATAACTCAAAATTGATTCCATTTCTTTTTATTAAATTGATTTAAAGAAATAGAAAAGAGATTCTTGCCTTAATGACTCATTAAAAAGGAGATCTTGAAGATAAAATTGATTTATGAACTTTAATTTCAAAAGGATTTGATTTATTCTCAACAAAAATTGAAAAATCTTTAAATGAATTTCCATTTAAAAGGTTTGAATAATTTTTAATTAAATTTTTTGTTACTTTTTTTTCTAAATTTTTCATTTCATTTTGATTTTCATTTTGATTTGCATTTTCAATTTGGTTATTATTATTGTTATTATTATCCATTTTGGTTTTTGTTTTTTGTTTTTTGTGTTTTGTGTTTATTAAAAAAAAAGGAAAAAAATGAAAAAAAAAAATTTAAAAAAAAAATAAATAAAAAAAGTGGATTTTGAAAATAAATAAAAAATATAAAAAATAAGAATAAATTTAAATTAATAATTAATTTAATTTTCTTTTTAATTTATTATTTTAAATTAAATTATTAATAAATTATTATTATTTTTTATTAATTTTTTTTTATTAAAAAAGAAAAAATTATTTTAATTTAATTTTTAATTTAATTTTTTTTTTTGGAATTTAAAAATTATTAATAAATTTAAATTTTAAAACAAATTTCCAAATTAATATTAATTCAATTTAATTCAAAAAAAAAGATAAAATTTTAATTTCAAAAATCAATTTTCAAAATATTTTTAAATAATAAAATATTTAAATCTAAAACATTAAATTATTATTTTAAACATAAAATTAAATATTAAATTATATTTTCAAATTAATTTATAAATTAGATATTAAATTAAACCTATTCCCATTTTTATATTTATATGTAAAATATTCAAATAATAAATTATTTAAATTTAAAGCAATAAATTATTATTTCAATAATAAAATTAAATAATAAATTATATTTTTAAATTAATTTATAAATTAAATATTAAATTAAATCTATTTTCATTTTTATATTTTTATGTTAAATATTTTAAATAATAAAATATTTAAATCTAAAACAATAAATTATTATTTTAAACATAAAATTAATTATTAAATTATATTTTTAAATTAATTTATAAATTAAATATTAAATTAAACTTATTCTCATTTTTTATATTTTTATGTTAAATAATTAAATAATAAAATATTTAAATCTAAAACATTAAATTATCATTTTAAACATAAAATTAAATATTAAATTATATTTTTAAATTAATTTATAAACTAAATATTAAATTAAACTTATTCTCATTTTTTATTGGTTTTGATTATTAAATTTTTTAATTAATAAATCAAATAAATTTGGATTTGTTTCATTTAATTGAAAATAATCAATTCCAATTTGAATTTCATTAATTATTTCTTTATTTGTTATTGTAATTTGAATTTCATCTTTAATTTGATTTGAATAAATCCAATATTCAAATATTTGAAATGATTTATTACTTAATTCATTTATTAGAAGTATCTTCAGTTACAGATAAAAACATTCCTCGATATAATTCACTTCTCATTATTAATATTAATTTTGGAAATTTATATTGTTTTTCTTTTCTTTCAATAATAAAATCTTTTTCATTAATTTATTTCAAAAATGGAATAAAGAATATTAAATAATTAAATTTAAAATTAATTCTATTTTATATATTTTATTAATATTTATTTATTTAAAATAATATAAAATTATTCTCAATAATTTAATAAAATTGAAAAGAAAATTGAAATATTTTAATAAATATAAATATTTAATTTTAATAATATTTAATAATAATTTAATTTAAATTTATTTTATTTTAATTTGATATAATATTTTTATTTATTATATTAATATTTTTGATTATTTATTATTCCAATTTTAATTATAATAAAATATATTAAAAATAAAATTAAAAAATTAAAAAATTTTTAAATAAATTGAATTTAACATGATTGAATAAGATAAACTTTCTAAAAATAATTTACTAATTATTCTATTTTTGATTTTGATTATAATTTATTAATATTTAAATATTAATTAATAATAAATTTTATTTGATTTTTATTTTAATATTTTAATTAATGAATTTAAATTTAATTATTATTAATTTCTATTTTCAATTTTTATTTTTATTTATTATATTAAAAATATTCAATTTTTTAAAATTTATTATTTTTTTTTTGGATTATTTTTATTAATTAAATTTTTAATAAATATTTTAAATTAAAATTAAATTATTTAAAATTAAATTTGTTTTTTATTTATTATTTTAAAGAAATTAATTTGATTAAAAGTAAATTAAAATTGAATTAAATTTTGAAAAAAAAAATTAAAAAAAAAAGTTTGATTTTCTTATTATTAATTAGTTTTTAAATGAAATAAGTTTCAAGTTCATCAACAGCCCATGATTTATAAGAACCAGCTAAATAACTTTGAGATTCATTTGATTCCCATTTCATTCCATCAGGCATATTATATTTAAATCCAAAATTCGAATAACCACCATGTTGATAAAAATCAGAATATAAACAAAAATCTGCTTTTTTATATCCAAATCCAAAAATTGGGCCATTGTTTAAATTAGATAAAAGTGCATAGTTGTCTTCACCTTCTTGAATTGTAAATTTCTCTGGTTTTCTATTATTCTTATCATTTCTTAATGAAAAAATAAATGCATTAGGATCTGAAATATATCCTATATTTGCATTAAATCCAACTTGAGTAAATCCTCCAAAAATAAAATTATCTTTTTGTTTTTAATAATAACTAATGTTTTTCCTTTTCCATCAACTGCTGAATGCCAATTTTGAGAAGAAGATCCATTTTGTTTTATTGAATATCCTTTTTTCATTTTGGAAAAAAAATCATTATCATTTATCCATTCTTTTAATTTGTAAATATATTCAATATCTTGAATAATTTCTGAATCTGAAAATTGATTTTCAATGAAATAAGTTTCAAGTTCATCAACAGCCCATGATTTATAAGAACCAGCTAAATAACTTTGAGATTCATTTGATTCCCATTTCATTCCATCAGGCATATTATACTTAAATCCAAAATTCGAATAACCACCATGTTGATAAAAATCAGAATATAAACAAAAATCTGCTTTTTTATATCCAAATCCAAAAATTGGGCCATTGTTTAAATTAGATAAAAGTGCATATTTGTCTTCACCTTCTTGAATTGTAAATTTCTCTGGTTTTCTATTATTCTTATCATTTCTTAATGAAAAAATAAATGCATTAGGATCTGAAATATATTCTCCATCTGGTGAATATTTAAATCCAACTTGAGTAAATCCTCCAAAAATAAAATTATCTTTTGTTTTAATAATAACTAATGTTTTTCCTTTTCCATCAACTGCTGAATGCCAATTTTGAGAAGAAGATCCATTTTGTTTTATTGAATATCCTTTTTTCATTTTGGAAAAAAAATAATTATCATTTATCCATTCTTTTAATTTGTAAATATATTCAATATCTTGAATAATTTCTGAATCTGAAAATTGATTTTCAATGAAATAAGTTTCAAGTTCATCAACAACCCATTCATCAGGAGAACCAGCTAAATAACTCTTTGAATGATGATTGGCATTTGGACCACCGAAATCATACGAATAACCGAGATCGGATGATCCTCCACTTAATAATTCAGAAAAATATAGATCTGTTCCTGCTGGACCAAATACTCCACCATCCCAAGGACCAAAAATTGGGCCATTGTTTAAATTCGAATATATAGCATTTTTTTCATTTCCTTTTTTAATGGGAAATTTCTCTGGTTTTCTATTATTCTTATAATTTCTTAATGAAAAAATAAATGCATTAGGATCTGAAATATATCCTATATTTGCATTAAATCCAACTTGAGTAAATCCTCCAAAAATAAAATTATCTTTTGTTTTAATAATAACTAATGTTTTTCCTTTTCCATCAACTGCTGAATGCCAATTTTGAGAATTAAATCCATCTTGTTTTGCTGAATATCCTTTTTTCATTTTGGAAAAAAAATAATTATCATTTATCCATTCTTTTAATTTGTAAATATATTCAATATCTTGAATAATTTCTGAATCTGAAAATTGATTTTCAATGAAATAAGTTTCAAGTTCATCAACAGCCCATGATTTATAAGAACCAGCTAAATAACTTTGAGATTCATTTGATTCCCATTTCATTCCATCAGGCATATTATATTTAAATCCAAAATTCGAATAACCACCATGTTGATAAAAATCAGAATATAAGCAAAAATCTGCTTTTTTATATCCAAATCCAAAAATTGGGCCATTGTTTAAATTAGATAAAAGTGCATATTTATCTTCACCTTCTTGAATTGTAAATTTCTCTGGTTTTCTATTATTCTTATCATTTCTTAATGAAAAAATAAATGCATTAGGATCTGAAATATATCCTATATTTGCATTAAATCCAACTTGAGTAAATCCTCCAAAAATAAAATTATCTTTTGTTTTAATAATAACTAATGTTTTTCCTTTTCCATCAACTGCTGAATGCCAATTTTGAGAAGAAGATCCATTTTGTTTTATTGAATATCCTTTTTTCATTTTGGAAAAAAAATAATTATCATTTATCCATTCTTTTAATTTATAAATATATTCAATATCTTGAATAATTTCTGAATCTGAAAATTGATTTTCAATGAAATAAGTTTCAAGTTCATCAACAGCCCATGATTTATAAGAACCAGCTAAATAACTTTGAGATTCATTTGATTCCCATTTCATTCCATCAGGCATATTATACTTAAATCCAAAATTCGAATAACCACCATGTTGATAAAAATCAGAATATAAACAAAAATCTGCTTTTTTATATCCAAATCCAAAAATTGGGCCATTGTTTAAATTAGATAAAAGTGCATATTTGTCTTCACCTTCTTGAATTGTAAATTTCTCTGGTTTTCTATTATTCTTATCATTTCTTAATGAAAAAATAAATGCATTAGGATCTGAAATATATCCTATATTTGCATTAAATCCAACTTGAGTAAATCCTCCAAAAATAAAATTATCTTTTGTTTTAATAATAACTAATGTTTTTCCTTTTCCATCAACTGCTGAATGCCAATTTTGAGAAGAAGATCCATTTTGTTTTATTGAATATCCTTTTTTCATTTTGGAAAAAAAATAATTATCATTTATCCATTCTTTTAATTTGTAAATATATTCAATATCTTGAATAATTTCTGAATCTGAAAATTGTGGAAATAATTTTTTCATTTCTTCCTTTTTAGTTTTGATTTCTGAATTTCCTTGATTATTTATGGAAATCAAATATGATTAAATTACAACTTTTGATTTGATGAAAATTCTTTTAAAGAAAAATAAATTACTTTCAAAATTCATCCGATCCAAGCATTGACTAAATTCATTCAAAGAACTTCTTTTTTTTGAATTTTCATTCCATCCTTTTTGAATTACTTCTGCTAAATATTTTGGGAAATCATTTGGAAATTCAGGTCTTTCTCCTTGAATAATTTTCATTGGAATCATAATAGTATTTTCTTTATCAAAAGGTTCTTTTTTTGAAAAAATTGCATATAAAATCATTGATAAACTGAAAATATCACAAGAAGTATCATAAGTATTTCCTTGTTGAAAAAGTTCTGGAGCAGAATAGCGATATGAAACTATTGCTGTTGTCACTTCTATTGTGTGTTCATGAATTTTTGAAATTCCAAAATCTGTAATTTTTGGTTCGTTATTGGAGATCAAAATGTTTTCAGGTTTTAAATCGCGATGAATAATTAAATTTTTGTGAAGATATCTAATTGCTTCGATAATTCTTAAGGAAAAATTGATCTGTTCTCCATAAGTTAAATTTGGGATTTTTTGAGCTAAATTTCCTTGTTCAGCAAATTCCATAACAATTCCAAATTGGTTAGAAAATTCTACTATTCCATAAATCCGGATAATGTTCGAGTGATTCAATGTTACAGCAAGATTCAGTTCGTTTTGAAATTGTTCTTTTTGTTTTTCATTGCTCTGGAATCTCATCTTCTTAACAACAACTTGTTTATTTCCCCATTTAGCTTTGAAAATATCAGCTGAACCACCAAAAGCAAAAGGTTCTTTTTCAATATCAAGTTCATATAAAGGAATGATTGGAGAATTTTTGATTTTTGAGTTTTTTTGAGCATCTTCAGCAGCTCTTAATAAATCACGATTTGGAATTGGCTTGAAATTATCAAAAGATGTTCTGCAAAATGGACATTTATTCATGTTTTTTAAACATTTTTCACAAATTGAATGACCTTCTTGACAAATAATCATTGGCTTTCTTTCTTGTGAATAACTTTCAAAACAAATCGAACATGTAAATGTATTCATTCTCTTTTTAGAAAAAAAAGAAAAAAAATTTAAAAAAAAGGAAAATTATTTTTTTTGTTTAATAAATAAAATAAATATTAGGTGAGTAATTATAAATAAATATCAAATAATAATTCCTTTTCATTTTTATTTCTAATTTTTCAATTCAATTCCATTTAAATGAAATTTTTTTTGTTTTTTCATTTTTATAGAAATAGTATACTTGATTAAGAACTTATTTTTGAAAAGAAAAAAATGAAAAAAAAAATGAAAAAAAAATTCAAAGCCAGAAAAATTTGAAACAAATTTCTAAATTAATATTAATTCAATTTAATTCAAAAAAAAAGATAAAATTTTAATTTCAAAAAAATCAATTTTCAAAATATTTTTAAATAATAAAATATTTAAATCTAAAACAATAAATTATTATTTTAATAATAAAATTAAATATTAAATTATATTTTTAAATTAATTTATAAATTAAATATTAAATTAAATCTATTTTCATTTTTTATATTTTTATGTTAAATATTTAAATAATAAAATATTTAAATCTAAAACAATAAATTATTATTTTTAATAATAAAATTAAATATTAAATTATATTTTTAAATTAATTTATAAATTGAATATTAAATTAAATCTATTCTTATTTTTTATATTTATTTGTTAAATATTTAAATAATAAAATATTTAAATATAAAACATTAAATTATTATTTCAATAATAAAATTAAATATTAAATTATATTTTTAAATTAATTTATAAATTAAATATTAAATTAAACCTATTCTTATTTTTATATTTATATGTTAAATATTTAAATAATAAAATATTTAAATCTAAAAACATTAAATTATTATTTCAATAATAAAATTAAATATTAAAATATTTTTAAATTAAATTATAAATTAAATATTAAATTAAATCTATTCTTAATTTTTATATTTTTATGTTAAATATTTAAATAATAAAATATTTAAATCTAAAACAATAAATTAATATTTTAATAATAAAATTAAATATTAAATCATATTTTTAAATTAATTTATAAATTAAATATTAAATTAAATCTATTCTTATTTTTATATTTATATGTTAAATATTGAAATAATAAAATATTTAAATCTAAAACATTAAATTAATATTTTAATAATAAAATTAATTATTAAAATATTTTTAAATTAATTTATAAATTAAATATTAAATTAAATCTATTCTTATTCTTTATATTTATATGTTAAATATTTAAATAATAAAATATTTAAATCTAAAACAATAAATTATTATTTTAATAATAAAATTAAATATTAAATTATATTTTTAAATTAATTTATAAATTAAATATTAAATTAAATCTATTCTTATTTTTGATATTTATATGTTAAATATTTAAATAATAAAATATTTAAATCTAAAACAATAAATTATTATTTTAATAATAAAATTATATTTTTAAAATATTTTCAAATTAATTTATAAATTAAATATTAAATTAAACTTATTCTCATTTTTGATATTTTTTTTTTGACTTTTTCTTTTATTGATTTTTTAATTAAGAAGCAAAAACAAATTCACCATCATTATAAAACCAAGAAAAATGAATTGAACCAAAAGAAGAAATTTGATTAGAAATATCCAAAACAACCGAATCAGAAGGGAAATCATGAGTAACTCTAGCCATAGTACAATGGAATTCTTGAAGACGAGGATGGTTAACATGAACACCAGCATCACTAATTGCTTTTTCAATTCCACGAATCCAATCAAACATTTTTTTCTCACTTTCTTCGCTCATCAAAGCCAGCAAGTAGATGGTCTTGTTATCATGGTCGATATTGCAACCAACTCTGTTGTATTCCAAATCAATCGGTTCCCAATAATATTCTCTTAGTACTTTTTTGATAATCTCTTTTTCTTCTGAATTGTGACAGCAGAAATAATTCAAGCTCGTGTGAAGTTCAATATCGCTTTCCATGCGAATGATTTGTGAACTGGACTCTGCTGAGTTCTTGATGATTTCTTGTGCTTTGTGGATCTCTTCTGTAAATGAAATGTGGTACGAAAGATACATTAATGATGTCCAATTTTCTTTGGAATCTTCAGGACAAGTCATGCAATCTGAATCGCCATTCCAACAAGTATCAAATGAACTTGAAATTCCAAATATCAATAGCAATATTATAATGAAAATTGAGCTCAAAAAAAGATTCATAAAAAAGCAATCAAAAATGGAAAAATGAAAAAAAAATCAAAAAAAAAAATTCTCAAAAAAAAAATATTTCATTTATTTATTTGAATAAATTTCAACATATAAATGAGTTTGATCTCTTTCTTCTTCCAGATCTTCGTCTTCAATTTCAATTTCAAGAGGAATTCTTAATCTAATTTCTTTTTCTCTCATCATATAAACAAATTTGACAAGTTCCGAAATGGAAAATTTGTTTTTCAATTCAATAAAGGGTTTCAGCCATAATGCTTTCCAAGAAGGACATCTTGTGATTGCGCGATAAAAAACGCGGATTGCTTTTGATTTTCGAATGCGATGTTTTAACTCTTTTTTTTGTGTTGAAAAGTTTTCATTTGAAAGTTCATAATTTAAATACAATTCCCACAATTCAAAAGAAGAACTTGACTCGAATTTTTCTGAATCAAGAGCTTTTTCGAACAATTCTCTAATTCTTTCTGAAGTGTTTGGTCTTTTCATTTCAAAAAGAATACTGAGTATCCAAAACGAAGATGATAATCCCATTTTCTCTTCATTTTTCTTCAATTTGTCAGAGTTTTTCAATTCATTTGAATCAATAATTTTATCAATTAAAATTCTTGTAAATCCAACTGATAAATTTGATCTCATTTGCAAAACCAAAAAAAGCCCAAAAAATACAGGATCATTTTGGAAAGTCATGTTTCTCATCAGATCATGAAGCGAATCTTGAAGTTGTTTTAATGAAGATATGCTTGTTGATAAATTATAAAAAAGCAATTTCAAATGAGAAAAAGTGTGTTCTTTTTGGATAATCTCATTTTGTTCAAATATTTCCTTTGTAATTTCGAAAATTTTTGATGAAGAAGATGTACTAAATGTTGTGAAATATGTGAAAAATTCGTAACAAATTGCATAATTCATTTTCTCTTCAAGAGAATCCGAATCCTTTATCAATTTATAAAATGATTCTTTTGCTTTTTCAACTCTAAATTTTGACACTTTTTCATTTTTCATTTGGAAGTTTTTTTTTTCTACTAAAAACAATAAAGAGCTCACAATTCTTCTTGCAATTTCCGTAACTAAAATATGATTTGGATTTGTGGATTGATTTAATGCTAAATTCCCTCCATTTTGATAAAAAATTTCCAGTAAAAATTCAATAAACTTGCGATAAAACCAAATTATAATTTTTGTGTTTTTGGATATTTGATATTTGGATAATACTGATGTATAAACTTTTTGCGCCATTTCAAATTGTTGATAATATTTTAAAAAATTTGCGTATTCATTCCAAATATGAAGATTTTCAGCATCTTCTTTCAATATTTGCATTGAGATTTTCTTCATTCTTTGATATGATTGATTGAAATTTTCGTTTTTTTGCTTCGATTTTTGTTGAAGAATTGAGATACAACTTTCTATTTGGAATAAAGCTATTGAAATTTCAGGATCATCTTTAAAAGATACATTTTCAAAGTAAACATCAAGTATATTTTTTGAAAATTTAAATATCTTTAAGAGATTTTCTTTATCGTTCTTGCTGTTTTTTTGTTGAATCATTTCCCAAAAAATATTCATTTCAGAATCAAAATTTTTGAATGTTGTTTGAATAATTTCTAAATAATTAACATTTTTTTCATCAAAAGAAGAAATTAATTTGCGGAATTGATCCAATTTAAATGAATCTAAATTGTAGCCAAGTTGATTTGAGCAAAATTTAAGTTTTGGATTTGAATCAATGAAAAGTGAATAAATTGTTTTATAAGATGATTCACCAAGAGGAATTCCAAGAAATTTGAGGAAAAGTAGTAATACTATACTTTTAAAATTAGGGTATTTTTGATCAGGAATTTCAAACATAACATTTCTAATTTCATCAAAAATGATCACTTTTTCAGGATCAAATCCAAATTCATTTTGCATTTCTTCTAATTGTTTTGCATTTCTTCCGACGCATGGAAAAGAAGGTTTAGATTCTTCGTTTAATTCTGTAATTGCCCATTCCTCGAATGTATTTATAACTTGTTCTTCATCTCCTTCTAATTTATCATTATAATTATTTTCTTCATTTTCTAAAGAATCATCATCTTGTAAATTGTTTTTTTCTAGTTCTTCATTTTCTTTCTTTTCATATTTTGTTTCATAAGAACTTTTCCGATTTAATTTTTGATTTAATTTAGAAGATTTCTGTAAATTTTTATCCCAACCATTTGCATTTTCTTCTCCAATTCTTGGGAATTCTGAATTCCAATAATCATTAAATTTTTCACATTTTTCATTGAAATTTAAATTTTGGTAATTTTTTGGACAAAAGAAGTTTAGTTCAATCAAAGCTTGAAAAGAAGCGATAGCTTTTTCTTTGTAACCAGATTTTGCTTCAAAACAACAAGATTGAAAGAATAAAAAAATAAGTATTGCTATATTATTTTTTTTTATTTTTTCTTTTTTTTCTATATCCTTTTCCAAGTTTTCAAAAATATCATTTTCAATTTCAATTTCATTTTCAATTTCAATTTCATTTTCATTTTGTAATTGATTTGAATTTAATTGATATTGATTTTGATTTAATTGATTTTGATTTAATTGATATTGATTTTGATTTAATTGATTTTGATTTTGATTTAATTGATTTTGATTTTGATTTAATTGATTTTGATTTAATTGATTTTGATTTTGATTTAATTTATTTTGTTGTTGAAATTGATTTAATTGATTTTGATTTAATTGATTTTGATGTTGAAATTGATTTAATTGATTTTGTTGTTGAAATTGATTTAATTGATTTTGTTGTTGAAATTGATATTGATTTAATTTATTTTGATTTAATTGATTTTGTTGTTGAAATTGATTTAATTGATTTTGATTTTGATAATCTTGATATCTTTTATAATGTTCTGGATAATTTTCTATATTTAAATTAATTTCTTCATTTTGTTGTTGAAATTCATTTTGATTTAATTGATTTTGATTTAATTGATTTTGATTTAATTTATTTTGATTTAATTGATTTTGATTTAATTGATTTTGTTGTTGAAATTGATTTAATTGATTTTGATTTAATTCATTTTGATTTAATTGATTTTGATTTAATTGATTTTGATTTAATTGAAATTGATTTAATTGATTTTGATTTAATTGATTTTGATTTAATTGATTTTGATAATCTTGATATCTTTTATAATGTTCTGGATAATTTTCTATATCTAAATTAATTTCTTCATTTTGTTGTTGAAATTGATTTTGATTTTGATTTTTTTTTGTTGAAATTGATTTTGTTAGTTGAAATTGATTTTGATTTAATTTATTTTGATTTAATTGATTTTGATTTAATTGATTTTGTTGTTGAAATTGATTTAATTGATTTTGATTTTGATAATCTTGATATCTTTTATAATGTTCTGGATAATTTTCTATATTTAAATTAATTTCTTCATTTTGTTGTTGAAATTGATTTTGATTTAATTGAAATTGATTTAATTGATTTTGATTTAATTCATTTTGATTTAATTGATTTTGATTTAATTGATTTTGATTTAATTGATTTTGATAATCTTGATATCTTTTATAATGTTCTGGATAATTTTCTATATTTAAATTAATCTCTTCATTTTGTTGTTGAAATTGATTTTGATTTAATTGATTTTGATTTAATTGATTTAATTGATTTTGTTGTTGAAATTGATTTTGATTTAATTGATTTTGATTTAATTGATTTAATTGATTTTGATTTAATTCATTTTGATTTAATTGATTTTGATTTAATTGATTTTGATTTTGATTTAATTCATTTTGATTTAATTGATTTTGATTTAATTGAAATTGATTTAATTGATTTTGTTGTTGAAATTGATTTAATTGATTGTTGAAATTGATTTTGATTTTGATTTTGAAATTGATTTAATTGATTTTGATTTAATTGAAATTGATTTAATTGATTTTTTGATTTTGAAATTGATTTTTGATTTTGTGATTTTTTTTTTATTTTGATTTAATTTATTTTTGTTTTTGAAATTTTTTGATTTAATTGATTTTTTGATTTTTGATTTAATTGAAATTTGATTGATTTTGATTGATAGTGATTTTGATTTTGATTTTGATTTAATTCATTTTGATTTAATTCATTTTTTTGATTTTGATTTAATTGATTTTGAATTGAAATTGATTTAATTGATTTTGATTTAATTGATTTTGATAATCTTGATATCTTTTATAATGTTCTGGATAATTTTCTATATTTAAATTAATCTCTTCATTTTGTTGTTGAAATTGATTTTGATTTAATTGATTTTGATTTAATTGATTTAATTGATTTTGATTTAATTGATTTTGATTTAATTGATTTTGATTTAATTTATTTTGATTTAATTGATTTTGATTTAATTTATTTTGTTGTTGAAATTTATTTTGTTGTTGAAATTGGTTTTGATTTAATTGATTTTGATTTAATTTATTTTGTTGTTGAAATTGATTTTGATTTAATTTATTTTGATTTAATTGATTTTGATTTAATTGATTTTGTTGTTGAAATTGATTTTGTTGTTGAAATTGATTTAATTGATTTTGATTTAATTTATTTTGTTGTTGAAATTGATTTTGTTGTTGAAATTGATTTAATTGATTTTGATTTAATTTATTTTGATTTAATTCATTTTGATTTAATTGATTTTGTTGTTGAAATTGATTTTGATTTAATTTATTTTGATTTAATTGATTTTGATTTAATTTATTTTGTTGTTGAAATTGATTTAATTGATTTTGATTTTGATTTAATTGAAATTGATTTAATTGATTTTGATTTAATTGATTTTGATAATCTTGATATCTTTTATAATGTTCTGGATAATTTTCTATATTTAAATTAATTTCTTCATTTTCATAATTTTCATAATTTTCATAATTTTCATAATTTTCATAATTTTCTTCTTTTTGATTTTCATTCTCTGTTAATAAATTTGATTTGAAAATTTCCATAGATGATGAAAATAATCCTCTAATATTAATTACAGTAAATGTTTCTAAACTAGATAACCGATAAATAATATAATAAAACCATAAAATAATATCATCTTGATTGCTATGTAATATATTTTGCCAAAACCTAATCACTTTTTCTTTATCCCAATAATATTGAATAATTTGAAGTAATTTGAAAAATAAATCTGTTGAATTTGGATTAAACTCTAATGCTCTTTCTAATACAGAAATCTTCTTAATTCTGATCACCTTAGATTCCAAAACTCCTTTTTCTACTATTCTATCTTGTAAATCAGTCAATTCAATCCATGCAAAAATATCTTGTGAATTTTCTCTCAATTTTTCATTTAATTGCTTGATTTTTTCTTGATTTTCATCTAGAATAATTTCATCAGATAAATGATCCTCTAAAGAATTTTGTTTAATTTCCAATTTTTCTTTTTCATCATTTTGAAATAATTTTGTTGTTCGATTTTGATTATTCAAATTATCAATTTGCATAAAAAAATTTTGATGTTCTAATTTTTTTGGATTGATATTTTCAATCTGAATCTTATTTTCCAAAGAAAATGGAACAAAAAGTTGATGATAAATAAAATCTTCCAAATTATTTTCTTTAATTTCATCATTCAAATTCATTTTTTGAATTATATTGTTATTGATTTTATTGATTGAATATTTTGCAAAATAACGATGAAATATTGGTTTTCGAGGTAAATGATTATTATTATTATTTTCTTTTTGATAATCAATAGTATATTCAGAAACATATTTTCTTTGTATTTTTCCTTCTTTATATTGTTTTTCATCTCCTTCTTTTGCAATTTTAAACAAAATATTCCCATTTTCATCTCTAAATACAGAATCATTTTTGTTTAATTGTTTTGTTTTCTTTTTTCTTTCTTTTTCCTTATCTTTTTTCTTTCTTTTTTTTGATTTTGATTTCTTTGATTTTTTTATTTTTTTTATTTTCTTCTTTTTATGTTTTTTTTTTCTGTGTTTCTTTTCTTCAATTTGAATTTGATTATTTTGATTTTGATTTTGAATTTCATTTTGATTTTGATTTTGATTTTGATTTAATAAATTTGGATCAAAACTAGAAATTTTCAACCAATCCATTTTTAATTTTGTTTTTGTTTTGTTTTTAAATTTTATTTTTAATTTGTTTTTTAATTTGTTTTTTATTTTTGTTTTTTAATTTTGTTTTGTTTTGTTTTGTTTTTATTTTTGGAAAAGAAAAAAATGAAAATGAAAAAAATGAAAAAAAAATTTTGAATTTTGAATTTTGAATTTTGAATTTTGATTTTTGATTTTTGATTTGAATTTTGATTTTTGAATTTTGATTTGAGAAATTTTTCATCTCTTTTTTGTAAAGAATTGTAAAATTTGAGTTGAAATTGCTAAAATATCTTCATATCCTTTATATTTTTGCTTTTTTGCTTGTTTAATAATTTCTTGAATTTTATTTTGAGCAAATCTAGATTCTTTTTGAGAAAATGTTTTAAAACCATTCTCCAATAAAAACTTTAATGAATCTGCATGAATTTTAACAAAATTAATTTGATTAGAGGATTTAAAAGAATCAATAGAAGATTTTAAATGATTCAAATTAAAAAGGAAAAATTCATCAATAAATTTTATCATTTCTTGATCAAATTGAGATTTAGGAAATAAAGCAAAAACAAATGGAATTTGAGAAAGAAATTGTTCTTGTTGGAAAAATTTGTCTTTTTGCAAGAGAATCAAATCAAGATATTGAGGAATCAAAGATGATAATTGCTTTCCAAATTCTTGAATAAAATTATCTTTTTTAAAAGTTGGAACATTTTGATTTGATTTATTAAGATTTTCATTGATTTCAATCATTTTCGAAAGAACTTGATTTAAAAGGGAAGCACAAGAGAGAATAAGATCAAAATTGGCGTCTTTTTGGTGAAGAATCCAAACAAGATTAAAGAAAAGTGATTTAGTCAATAAATGAAATGATTGTTGAGCTTGTTTTTTTTCTTGTCTTTTTTTGCCTTTTTTTGGATGAGATTGATACTGTTTGATTAAGAGATCAAAAACCATTTGAGAAACAGTTGAAAAAGTAATTTGGAAATCATTAGAAGCAAGATAAGAATGATAATGAACTTTTGTATTTTGAGATGATTTAATTGAGTCATAAGAATAGGCAAACTCAACTTTGGAATGAAGAACCGCATGAAGATTCTTGATTTGTTCAATGGCATTTGATTTCCCTCCGTTTGTTGTGATCCCAATAATCAGTTGAATCAATTGCAAGCATTTTGTCGAAACAGAAACATCTTTACACTTGAAATCCATAAACTCAAGAAAACGTATTAAAGAATTGAACAATTTGATTTTTTTGCTCCACAAACGAGAAACATTGTTGATTTTATCAGGACTTGAATTTTTGGGTTCAAAACCTTTGATATTGCAAGTTGGACAGAGCCAAGAAGAAGAGTTGATAAGAATATCAAGAGCTGAAGAAATAATTTGCAAATCATCTTGAATAATTGGTTTTGATTTTGATTTTGATTTTGATTCTTTTTTTGATTCTTTTTCTTTTTCTTTGGAAATTTCAAGATCCTTTTCAAGCAAAGAAATTCTTTCAATTAATAAGTCAGAAAGAGTATTATGTCCGTTTTGTGTTTCTGTAAATGTGAAAAGTAAAAGAGTGTCTGAACCAAGAAGAAGATCCAAAAATTTAAGTGCGTTTTTGGGATGTTTTTTAACTCTTTCTCCAGTTAGAATTGCCTTGATTTTCTGAATTCGGAAATTGATTTTGGATGATATTTTGGAAATTATTGAAAAATACTTTTCTGAAAAGGAATCATAAAAAGGATCAAAAATAGTCTTGTCAAGAACATCATTTGCAATTGGAGATGAATATATACTATCAATAACGGTAGGATCGCGCTCGATACACAAAAACACAAGATTCAGGAAAAGAGGGAGATAAGCACTCGCATATTGGCTGTATGAAGGGTTATCTTGGATATCAATAAAAGAGCCTACAAAACGAGGAAACCGCGAATCTTGAATCAAATAATCTACATTCTCTTGGTTTTGCGAAATGCATTTGTCAAAAATACGAAGTAATTCAAGCTTGTTGAAATCACAACTCAATTTATATGAATCCAAATGAATAAAAAGATCCCAGAAGTGTTGGAAATTATCCTCAAAACTTGAAAACGAAATTTCATTAAACATTGATTTTCTTAAAATATTAAAATAATCAGTCAAAAAAAAGAATTCGAAAGGGAAAGGAGAAATCGAATCTGGTTGAGGAAACTCTCTGGGTTTGATATGCTGATAAACCTGAAGTTGGAGGTTTGGCAATAATCCTAATAGATATTGAAACATCTCGTAATATTGGGATGCCTTTGTATCACTAATTTCTTCATTTTGATTTGGAATCACTATTTGAAGAAGAAAAGATGCTTCGCGACGAATATCTCCATTTTGATTCGAAATCAAGAACTGCATAACCCATTGTTCTTGGTGTTGAATCATCCACTCAAACACTTCTTCGTGTTTGGCTATTTTGAGACGGAAATTTGATAAACAATAAACGGTTTTTTGAGATGAAAAAAATTCTGAATTGTTGATATTAACCATAAACTCGCATATTTTCTCAACTTTCCAATCAAAAAGCGAGTCTTTTGTCTCCAAAAAGCAAGAAAGAAGAGTGAACAATTTCTCGATATCTATTTGGCTTTGTTGTGCTTGCGAAATGTGAAGAAGAACAAATGAAACATATTTTTGAGTATAAATAGAGTTGTTCATGCAAATTCTTGCGAGAATTCGACCCATAATATCAGGACTGAGTCGATTCTTAATCATAAGCTCAGGGAAATTTGTTTTGAGAATCATTACACGATCAACAAGAGGGATTTTGTTTTGAACATTCTCATTTGTTTCCCCATCTTTTTCAATATTTTGAACTTGATCAAGTGAAAGATCTACTCCTTCAATCAATTTGTAAATAATTTCCAAACTTTCTGGACATTCTCGAAATTGCGAACTAAAAAGTTGAAGAAGTGAATTTGTTGAAAGATTTGCAGTATTAGCATCTCTTTTTTGGAGAGGAGAATAATAGTTGAGATTCAAATCAATGAATTTTGAAATCACATTTGTCATGATTAAATATTGACTTAATGGAGGATAAATATTAAGAAGACTCATCAAGATATCCATTCTACGACCCAAGAACATTTGATTGGAATTCTTAAGTGAATTATGAATAATACTGTCAACAAGCATAAGAGTAATTGGCCAATTTCCGTATATTTTTACAGCTTGATCAACAGACTCACATATTTGGTTCCATTGCCTAAAAATATCAAATTCCGTTTTGCATATCTCGTCCCATTCAAAACGTTGCACAGAAATAAGACTATGAATAGCTTCGTTGATTTCTTCTTTTTCATGTTCAAACATCGCTTGCATAACGCTCTGGAATAGTGCAATAGAGGAAGACCTGATATCGTCATGTCGACACGAAATCATATTCGTTTCCATCCAATCTCCCGAATTCTTTTTCTTTTCCGAATCGTAAAGGATGTAATTTCCAAAAAACCATAAACATAATTCCATTGAACGTGAAAATTGTTTTTGTAGAATTTTGATCCAATTTTCTAATTGGGAAGTGTATCGCGAACGGAAAACAACCTGAAGTACAATATCAGTAATAAGTTTTGTTAGTTCGGGATTATTAGCAA
This sequence comes from Anaeramoeba ignava, assembly GCA_028826165.1. NCBI lineage: Eukaryota > Anaeramoebidae > Anaeramoeba > Anaeramoeba ignava. Next base: position 881,951 of record JAPDFW010000114.1, read on the forward strand.
GAATAGGATCGGTGATTTGAGGGTTTTGGAGTTGAAATAATTGTGACAAAAACTGCAAAAAAACAGAATCAAATATGAATTTCTGGCGGAAAAAAGAAATATTTTCTTTCCAGATATCACGAGAAAGATGCGGAGGCAATTCTACACGAGAGAAAAGATTGGATGAATTCTTCTGGTTTTGGAATTCCAGTGCTTCTCTCTCTAAAACATCCTTGCGGGTGTAAAGGAGGATATAGGCTGAATAAGGTTTAAGCATTGGCGGAATTGGATTAAAATTTTCATCTTGATTTGTTTGTTTTTTGGGAGTTTCTAAACCACCAAAACAATCTTTCTCAATATTAGAGATATCATAGAAATCTGTGTATGTATCATCGAAACGGATCCAAGTTGCAGAATGAGCTGAAGAGCCATCACGTTTTCTGATGAAAGAGTAATAATGGCCACTTTCAGCACTTCCATAATGAGCAATAATACCTGTTAATTCGTAATGAGTAGATCCCACATGGTTCACTTTATTATCTGAATCATTTTCAATTAATTCCGTTGATTCAATTTTCTTTTCTTGCGAATATTCGTCCTCGTTTATATTTTCTTGTAATATTCCGTTTTTGGTAACTGCTTGTTCTGTATATGGTTCCATATCCAATTCAAATGGAAATTCAAAACGATCGTTGATTTTGTGGCGAACAAATGTTTCGAAATCAAACTCAAATCTTTTCAAATGAACAAGCAAATTTTGCGGAAGAGTTTCAAAACAAACTCTTTTTAATGCATCCACTTTTTTCCCTAATTCCTCAGAATAATATTGATTTTCACCGCTTAGCATTTCTGGTGCAACGTATTCTTTGAGTGATTCAAGAAGATTGTTTTTCTGTCGAATATCAAGAGAAATTGAATAGTAATCTTCAACTCTTCGATTTATTTTGTAATTTTCTTGTATGATTACTTGATGAGTAAGTTTTGCTCCAAAAGTTTCTTGAATCAAATTTTTTTGCGGAGTTGATTTTGCTTCCCTTGCAAATTGATCGAAAAACATATTCATAAATTCTTCAACATCCATTTGCACAAATGGATTGATTTTGGATGAATCCCATGTTTGGATAGTGTTGATAAACTTCCTGGGATCTACAAAACGAGATTTGCTTGCCATCAGATATGCGCCGAGACTTTGTGTTTGATAAAGAAGACTTTCTTCGGCTTGTTTTTCAGAAAAATCAGGGAATTTCAAATCAAAAACTCCCCGCACAAAGTTGGGAACCATGAAAATCTGCTGAACAAAGGAATTAAGATAACATGTTGAACCAAGATTTCGTAAACCAATAAATCCTGTTGGTAATATTTCTTTTTGTTTTGGATTAAATTTCCATTCAACATTCAAATTTGTTTGGGAAATTAGTTTTTTCTTAATATAATCCATAATTGCAACTATTTTTTTTTCATCATTTTTAACCAAATTTAAAAGAAGAGAAAAAGCAGATTCTTGTGATTTTTTTGTTTGGCATTTTGGCAGATTTATTTCAATCACATTTTCTTTATTTTCTTCCACTGAAAAATTGGATAAACAATCTTCAAGAAGATATTGAGAGAATTCAGGCTCTTCATTAAGAAGAAATTTTCTGTTTTTTTCACTTCGAGAAATTATTGTCTGAAGAATACGGAAATATCCATCAAGAGTTGTATCCACTTTTTCTTTCTTTTCGTTTTTAAGCAATGAAAACTCATTTGAATCTCTCATTTTGATCAATCTTGTAAATAGCATTGCGATATCTTCCAAATTTGTTTGTTGTTCATCTGGTAATTTGTAATTTTGTTCCACAAGTTTGTTCAAAAAGTCAAAAAAATCTGTTGAATTCCCAACATTTTCAGAATCTCTTTCTAATTGTTTCAAAATTGTAATTGCTTTTGAAAGGAATATTTTTGTTAAAAAGATTGTGTTCTTTTCAAGTTTAAGTGATTTCTCACAAATTTCCAGAATTTCTTCAGAAATCAACACTCGAATTTCAGGAATTGATGAAACCAAAATTGATTTGATAAATTGTTCAAGTTGTTCCATTTCTGAAAGTGTTTTTCTCCATATAATATTATCACTAACACATCCAGCTTTCAATATTTGAAGAGCAATTTTCAATATTTGGAAATGATCCAATGAATTTTCCATTTTGTCTTGAATATTAGTGTATTTTTGAATAATATCCATTAGCAACATCACAAATTCTTGCTCTGAAAATCCACACAAACTAAACTCTTCTCGAATACTTGGTTCTGATCCTTCTTTTTTTTCTATTAATATTCGAGATATAATTTTGAGAAGTAAGAAAATGTTTTGAGTTTCTAATCTTTTTTCTTCATTCGATTTTTCTTTTGGAAATTCTTCTTTACGTGAAAATAAAATTGTTAGCAAATGATTAGCTGCTTTCTCACGAATAAAACTTCTTGCTAAACTATTCATATTTATTTTCTTTTCGTTTGTGTTTTCTTGATTTTCTAATTCCTGTTCTTTTTCAAAGGATCCGAGAACTTGATCAATAATTTGGAGATCGTAATTCAATTTCAAAAGATGAGTTGAATTGAAATCTTGATTCCAATCAATGTTTTTTTGTTTGTTGTTTTGATTAATATCTAAATCAACGAGAAGTTTTGAAAAATGGTTTAAAATTTTTTCATTTGTTTTCATTAACATCAAAATTTGCCAAGCATTAGAAGCCATTTCCAAATCTTCATTTTCAAGCATTTCATATAAACTTTCGAAATGGGAAGATAAAATAAAGCTTGGTAGTTCTTCAGGAAGAATTGCTAGTTCCAATTCTCTCGAAAAATTCGAAGTTGAAATTTGATTATTTTCATCTGAATCAATTAAAACTCTCAAAGTTTGTTTATTAAATAATCCAATATCCATGATTGTTTTGCAATCATTCGATTCATTGATTTGAGGATGAGATTCTACAACAAATTTCTGCGATTTGTCTTCAATAATTTCTCCAATTTTCTTTCTTAAAAAATCAACAGAATTATTTGTTCTTATTCTTAACATTGTGTTTTGAATTTTGTTTTGATTAGCAATTTGGATTTGCAAATCAATAAACTCATTATAAAAGGTGTGTATATGCCGTTGGAAAGGAAGCATTTCAGGTATTATTTCTGATTCCACTTTCAAAATATATTCCAATAAAACATTCAAACTTCTTTTTCTCATGACAAGATCATTTTTGTTATCAGAACAAATTGAAATGCATTTTTCAATAAATTTCTGGCGAATGTTGATTAAATGTTGTTTGGCAATTGTTGGTTTTAGATTGAAAAAATTAAAAAGAAATTTTGTTGCAAGAGCAAAAACTGTTTCATTTTCACTTTTCAAAACAAATTCCCAAGTTTTTTCTTCTCCATTAATTTTTGATTGATTTGGATCAATGATTTGGAAATTTGCTGTATTTCCTTCAAGAATTTTGTTGTTTTTGTTTATTCTGTAGCTATATTCTTGGAAGAAATTGAATCCTAAAATGGATATTTTTTGAGCATCTAATTCTAATGATTTCTGGAAAAAAATTTTAACAATTTCATCTGTTACTTTAATTGAATTAACAAAAGTGAAAAATAAATTCTGTTCTTTTGAATTATAAGAATTTTTGATGTGAATATCCCAAAGTTTGTTTGCATCTTTAGCTTTAATAAATTGATTTGGTGGAATAGAATTTGCAATAAAAGAGAGCAAATCAAATCTCATTTGCATCTAAATAAATTAAAATTATTAAAATTATTAAAATTCATTTTGAAAATTAAAATACATTTTCATCTAAATTTGGATCAATATTCTCTTCAATTATTGAATTCTCATTTTGTTCATTTGTTTTCTTCTCTTTTTCATTTAAAAGGTTTGTTTTGAATTGAGCCATTTCTTGAATCAATAAATTCAAAATATTATATGTTTTATGAATGGATTGAATTTTTTTAGTTCTTGTTATTGATTCATTATCGTTTTTGTTTGATTTTGTTGGTAAATTCCTGAATATCGAATATAAAATTGGAATCACAAAATCAGCACTTTGTTTTTTTTGTAAACTTTCAAAAGAAAGATTTAAAAATTTATTTTTAGCAAAATCAAATTGTGAATTTTCTTCAATAATTTTTTGAATTTCATTTAATGCTAATTTTCTTTCATTTATATCATTGAGAGGATTGTTTGTTAATTCCCAAAGTTTGTGAAGTGAAGCGAATTTGTAATTTTCTTTCTCTTTTTTGAATTTGGAAAAAGAAATTGTTGCAAAATAACCAAGTAATGAAATTGAAGATTTTTCAAATTTTTCAATTTTATGAAGTTTTTCATTGACAAAATAAAGAAAAATTTCATCAGATAAAAATTTGCTTAAATTTTTAAATAATTTGTGAATCATTTCAGATGTTGTTTGATGATGGCCCTAATAATAATAAAAATAATAATAATAATTTAAATATATTTTTATAATATTATTTCTTTTTCTTGATTACTTGAGTAAATGACCACATTTGATCAATATTTTCTTTTGTAATTTTTTGATTTATTGCTAAAAATTTTAAAACAACTCCTGATCTTGATAAAATTTCTGTATGTACTCGATGACCAAATAATATATCAATAATATTATATTCAATTAAAGATTTCAAGTAATTTCTTTATTTTTAAATTAAATATTTAATTTTCAAATTTTTAAATTTTTAATAAATAATTTACTCAGTAGTTAACCATGAAGGAACATCTGATTGATTTTTTGATTTTTCATTTTGTTCAATTCTAGAAATATTTTCTTTTAATTGATTTATTCCAATAATTCGATTTTCTAAAAATTCTGATTTCAAATTTTTGATTGTCATTTCTAAATTGGATTTTTGTAAATGTTTTAATGCAGATTTATGACTTTTTTTCAATAAAATTGAGATTGGAAAAGAAAATAATAAATCAATATCATTTTGTTGTTTTCGATATTCTTCATCTTTAACTGATATAATTTTTTGGATCATTTTTTTAGCATAAGGAAATAAACATGGAATAAAATTTGAATCAAAAAATTCTAAACACTATTTTTAATATTAATATTTAATATAAATATAAAAATATTAAGAAGAAAAATTATTTTGTTTTTTTATTAAATCAAACCATTCCAATTGGTTTTAATAAATTGAATGATTTTTGGAAAGATATTTGATGATTTTTTGATAAAAATTGAGTTAATAAAGCTTCAAATCCACGATTTCTTGCAAAATATTCAATATTTTCTAATAAAAAAGAAGAAATTGCTGGAATTTTTGACTAATTTTTATTTTTATTTTAAATTTTATAAATAAATTTTATAAATGAATTTAAATTTTATTTACAAAATCAACAAAATTAAAATCATCTTGAAAAATTGATTCATTAACATTTGATAATTCTTTAGTCCAAAAAATTAAATGATCTTTCTAAAAAGAAAAAAGCAAAAAAAAATTTTTTTGAGAATTTTAAATTTTTCAAATTAATTTTTTTTTTTGAAAGAAAAATAAATAATACTTTTGGAGTTATTTTCCTAATTTTCATATCAGAAGGATGATGATAAAAAGAATTTGAAGAATCAATTGAAAAGATTTTTTGAAGAGATTGAAGAACATTATCATTTTCTTCAGGAATTTTTCTAATAATTAAATCAAGACAACTTTTAAGAAATAAATTAATAATTTTAAAAGGCATTTCATAATTATCTCTTTGACAAAGAGTTTCAACAACTAAACCAAAAATTTTATCTAAAAAATATTCTTCTTGATTTTTATCCATTTTTCCTTGAATAATTAAAGGAAAATGTGTTTCTAATAAAGAAAGTACTTTAGTTGGATTTAAACCTAAAAAAGAAAAAAAAAGAATAAGAATTTTTAATTTTTTATTCATTTTAAAAACTTAATTTAATTTTTAGTTAGAATTTTTTTTTTTTACTTGTTTTAATTTCGTTTAAAAATAATTGATATTGAATGATGTAATTCATTTTTAATTTTTTTTTAATTTTTTTGAAAAGAAAAAAAATGAAATTTAAAAAAATTAAAAAAAAAATTTTCATTTTTTATTTTTCTTTCATTTTCTTTTTTTACTTTAAAATGTCTGGCTTTGATTTTAATCAAGCAATGGGTGATCAAATTTTGAAAAATGCAATTGAAGAAAATAATTTAGAACTTGTTAAAAAGCTTTATCAAGAAAATCCAAAATTAAATTTAAAATTTCGTGTAAAATTTTTTTATATTAAATTTCCAATTTTTAAATTATTTTTTTATTTAACTTTTAATTTTAGTATGTAAATAGAAAATGTCAAAAAAAAAAAATACAAACTAAAGATAATTAATTTTATTATTAAAAATAAAAATAAATTTAGAGAGTAAAATTTACAAATAAAATTTGAAATAAAATTTGAAATAAATTTATATTAAAATTTGAAATAAAATTTGAAATAAAAATTTAAAATAAATTTATAATAAAATTTGAAATAAAAATTGAAATAAATTTATATTAAAATTTGAAATAAAATTTGAAATAAAATTTGAAATAAAATTTATATAAAATTTACAAATAAAATTTGATATAAAATTTGAAATAAAATTTATATAAAATTTGAAATAAAATTTGAAATAAATTTTGAAATAAAAATTGAAATAAAAATTGAAATAAAAATTGAAATAAATTTATATTAAAATTTATATTAAAATTTGAAATAAAATTTGAAATAAAATTTGAAATAAAATTTGAAATAAATTTATATTAAAATTTAAAATAAAATTTGAAATAAAATTTGAAATAAAATTTACAAATAAAATTTGAAATAAAATTTGAAATAAAATTTGAAATAAAATTTGAAATAAAATTTGAAATAAAATTTGAAATAAAATTTACAAATAAAATTTGAAATAAAAATTGAAATAAAAATTGAAATAAAATAAATATTAAAATTTAAAATAAAATTTAAAATAAAAATATTAAAATTGAAAATAAAATTTAAAATAAAATTTAAAATAAAATTTGAAATAAAATTTATATAAAAATTTGAAATAAAATTTGAAATAAAAATTTAAAATAATTTACAAATAAAATTTGAAATAAAATTTGAAATAAAATTAAATTTATTTGAAATAAGAAATTTACAAATAAAAAGGATGCAACATTCCTTCTTTTGCTTTAGAAAAATAAAATTAAAAAAATTGATAAAAAAAAAAATAAATTTAAAATTAAAATTAAAATTAAAATTAAAATTGGAATTAAAATTAAAATAGGATGTTGGTTTGTATTTTAAATTAAATTATTTTAATTTAATTAAATTTAACTTATATTTTTTTTAGTAAGTATTTTATTTAATTTTTATTTTTGAAAATAATAATTATATTATTATTTCTTTTAGGGAGATACTGCTGTTCATTTTTCTTGTTGGTTTCATAAAAGAGTGAATATTATTAAATTACTTATTGAAGCAGGAGGAGATATTAATTATAAAGATGTAAATAAATTTAAATTTAAATTTCCAAAAAAAAATAATATTAAATTTATTTTTATTTAGCATGTAAAAATCAAAATCAAAATCAAAATCAAAATCAAAATCAAATAAATTTAATAATAATAATAATAATAATTGTTTTTTATTAATTTAGTATGTATTTTTTTAGATATTTTTTTAGATATTTTTTTTAAATATTTTTTTTGAATTAAATAGGATTATACTCCAGTTCATTATGCTACAATAGGGAATTCAAGTGAAGAAATTTATTTTTTACTTGTTGATTATAATGGAGATTTTACAATTCCTGATGTTTGGAAAATAAATAATATTTAATCTCTTTTTTTTTTTGGAAAATGAATTAAAAATTAATTATAAAACAAAAATAGACTGTAAAATTTGGAACATTCTTTTTCAAATTCAATCTAAAAGAAAATAATTTATAAATTAATTTATTTAGTCAGTAATTATTTTTAGTTTAGAATAAATCAAAAAAAATAATAATTATTTAAATATTTAAATTATTATTTTAGAAAAAAACACCTTTAGATTATGTTAAAGATGAAAAACTAAAACAAAAAATATTGAATAGAATTCAAACAAGAAAATCTATTAATCAAGATTTTTTAGTTTTATTTGAAAGAAAAGAATTTACAGATTCAAAATTACAATTACAAGATGGAGAAATTTCATTTCATAAATTAATAGTTAAATCAAGAATAGGAGAAAAATATGATTCTTTAATGGATATTTTACAAAATAAAAAGAAAAATGAAGTTGAAGATTTTCTCAAGTTTATTTATTCATCAATTTTTGAAAATTCTGAAGTTATTAATGATATTTTAAATCAAATTGGAATTCAAAATCAAGAATTAAATGTTGTAAATTATGAAAATCTTTATCAAGAAGAAGAAAGTAAAGATTTCAAAATTTTATTTGAAGATGGAGTTGTACTTGCTCATAAAATAATTTTAATAGCAAGAAGTGATTTATTTAGAGGACTTTTTTTAAGTGTTGTTGATGAATCAAATCAAGTACATGATTATAGTGGTATTTCAAAAGATGCATTTAATGTTTTGATTAAATTTCTTTATACTGAAAAACTTGATTCAAATATTCCTCAAAATATTCTTCAAGATTTACAAGAAAAAATTGATTATTTTCAATTAAATGAAAATTCTTCACTTGATGAAAAAATTAAAGAATTTTTAAAATAATTTTGAAAAAAGGAAAAAAGGAAAAAAGAATTTTTATTTAAGAAAAAAAAAAGTGGAATTAGGGAAAAATTATTTTTTTTTTGGAAATTGAAAAAATTAATTCTTATTTGATTTTTGAATAATTTACAAATTTGGTTAATAAATTTCCATTTTAAATTTTAAATTTTAAATTTTTCATTTTTTTGCTTCTTCAAATGCTATTCCTTTTGGTGAATAACTTGGAAAAAGAATAGTTCCAGAATTTAAAATTTGGATAATTTGTTTAAAACTTGGTCTTGAAACTGGATTTTTATCCCAACAAGCTTGAATTAAATCTGATAAACTTTTTGGAACATTATCAGGAAGAGTTGGTCTTAAATCTTCATTTAAAACACCAACAGCAACTTGAATAGGATTTAATCTATCATAAGGAATTTTTCTTGCAACAAGTTCATATAAAACAATAGCATAAGAAAAAACATCAATTTTTTCATCATATTTAATATTAGCCAATATTTCAGGAGCCATCCAATAATAACTTCCTTTAAAATTTTAAAATTTTAATATTATAATATTATAATAAATATTTTCAATTATTTTAATTATTCACCAATTAAACCAGTCATAACATTTTGATCTTGTTTCATTCTTGACATTCCAAAATCACAAATTTTAACATTATATTGTAAATCAAGTAAAACATTCAAAGATTTAAGATCACGATGTAGCATTCCAGAACAATGCAAATAATTCATTCCTCTAGCAATTCCAAGAAGAATATTTTTCATTTGAGAACTACTCAAAACAATATCTTTTTTTTTATGAATCAAATCAAACAAAGAACCTCCTTCCATAAACTCTGTAATAACACAATAGGGTTCTTTAATCATATGAGCACCCATAAAAAGAACAATATTTGGATGTCTTAAAGCACCCATCACTTCAACTTCCTGTCTAAAACTTTCAATATTTTCATCATTAATTTTTTCAGGAAGAAGAACTTTAATTGCAACTTCAGTTCCTTCCCAAACACCTTTATAAACCTTTCCAAATCCTCCAACACCAACTAATTTATTGAATTTCAAATCATTTGGATCAATTTCCCAATTCGAATATAATTTACTAAATGATGTTGTTTGTTGTTTTGGTTGTTGTTTTTGTAGAATATTTTGCAGAATATTTTGTGGTGATTGACCCATATCTTTTGGTGAAAAACTTAAGGCATCAAATTGCAATAAATCTTGTCTTCTTTGATTTTGATTTCCAAAATTCATGTCATTTCCATTATTCAAAGTTATTCCAAAACTAAAATTATCTTGAGCAAGAAATGAGGATTGATTGGGTGATCTTGCTTGTGAAAATCCTTGTTTTTCATTAATAATTTGATTATTTGGATCAATATTGATTCTTCCTTGTTTTTCTTGAGTAAAATAAAAATAAAATGCTTGATTAATTCTTGATTGAATTGTCTTGATTCTTGATTCAATCATTTCAAATACATTTTGTTTGTCTGTGTGTTGTGAGCGTCTTGATAATAACTTTTCAAATTGTTTTTTTAATGATATTAAATCCTTGATTATTTCTGTCTGTTTAAAATGTATTTTTATTTTGTCAGAAACTTCATTTTCATGATAACCAATTAAAAATAATATTTCAATTATTCTTCTTGTTTGATTTTCTAATTCATTTTCAACTGTATCTGGATGATAAGATAAAGAATTTTGAAGCCAACGTTTTCCACTATATTTTTCTATTACTCCCTTTGAATCTGTTATTATTATTTCCATTTCTTTAATCAATTCATTTTGTATCTCCTTTTGACTCTCTTTTTTCCATTTAATTTTAAATTTTAATTTAATATTAATTCATCTTTTTTTTCTTTATTTAGTTTTAATCTTTATTTATGTTCTTTTTGATTTTTGTTTTTGTTATTTATTGTTGTATTATTTATTATATCTTTTTAGTGTGTTTTTTTATTATTACTTCTTAAAAATCTGTTGCAAATATTAAATTTGATAAAAATGTATTAAATTTAATTTGATGAACTTGTGATTCATTAATTATTTTTGAAACTTCAAGAATCTGTTTCATAATTTTTAATTTAATTTCTTTTTCTTGAATTTCCATATTTTGATTAAATTAAAAAAATTGAAAAAAATTGAAAAAAAAAATGAAAAAAAAATGAAAAAAAAATTTTTTATTCTTTTTGTTTTAAGTTATTATTTTATTTGGATTCCAATTTAAATTCTTTTTATTTTTATTTATTTAAGTTTATTTTATGCAAAGAGTTTTATTTTTTTTAATTTAGATCTTTTTATTTTTTATTTAAAAAATTTAAATATAAAAATATAGAAAATGAATTCAAGAATAATAAAGATTATATTTAGAAATATTTTATTAAATATAATTTTAAAAACTTTCTATAATTTTTTTTTAAGATTTAAATAAAAATAATAAAAAAAAAAATAATAAAAAATTTTTAATTTAATTTTTTTTTCATTTTTCATTTTTCAATTAAAAAAACAAAACAAAATTTTCTTTATTCAATTTTTAAATAATGGTTTTTGTTCTTATAATTGGAGATTTCCATATTCCACACAGAACATATGATGTTCCTACTCGTTTTAAAAAACTTTTAGTTCCTGGAAAAATTGAAATTATTTTATCAACTGGAAATTTAACAAACAAAGAAACAAGAGAATATTTAACAACTTTAGCTTCTGATATTCATGTTGTTAAAGGTGATTTTGATGATGATGTATTTATTCTTTTAATTTTATATTCAAAATTTAATAATTTTATAAATAATTTTATAAATAATTTTATAAATAATTTTATAATTAATTTTATAAATAATTTAATAAATAATTTTATATATAATTTTATAAATAATTTTATTAATAATTTTATAAATAATTTTATAAATAATTTTATAAATAATTTTATATATAATTTTATAAATAATTTTATAAATAATTTTATAAATAATTTTATATATAATTTTATAAATAATTTTATATTTAATTTTATAAATAATTTAATAAATAATTTAATAAATAATTTTATAAATAATTTTATAATTAATTTTATAAATAATTTTATAAATAATTTTATAAATAATTTTATAAATAATTTTATAAATAATTTTATTAATAATTTTATTAATAATTTTATATATAATTTAATAAATAATTTTATAAATAATTTTATATATAATTTTATAATTAATTTAATAAATAATTTTATAAATAATTTTATAAATAATTTTATAATTAATTTTATAAATAATTTTATAAATAATTTTATAAATAATTTAATAAATAATTTTATAAATAATTTAATAAATAATTTTATTAATAATTTTATAATTAATTTTATAAATAATTTAATAATTAATTTTATAAATAAAATTTTATAAAAAAGAATTTAAATCTTCCAGAAAATGATGTTGTTGTAATTGATGGAATTAAATTTGGATTAGTTCATGGACATGATGTTATTCCATGGGGAGATCATGATAGTCTTGGAGTTGTTCAAAGAAAATTAGGAGTTGATATATTAATACATGGACATACTCATGAATTTTCAGCATTTGAATCAGAAGGAAAAATATTTATAAATCCAGGTTCAGTAACTGGAGCTTATTCAGGTTTTACTGAAGATGTTGTTCCTTCTTTTGTTTTAATGGATATTCAAAAGGAAAAAATTATTACTTACGTTTATAAATTAAAGAATGGTGAATTAGAAGTTAATAAATTGTTTTTTTCAAGACCAAAAACTAAAGAATCTGATGAAAATTTTGATTAATTTCTTCTCTTTCTCTTTCTCTTTATCTTTTTAAATTCCTTTTCTTTTTAATCCAAAAACAAAATAATTTCTTTTAATTTCTTTTAATTTTTTTCAATTTAAAAATTTTAAGTTGAAAATCTAAAATTAAATCAAAAAAAATTTAATTCATTTTTTTTCATTTTTCATTTTTTCAAATTAAATTAAATTAAATTAAATGAATTTAACTCCAATTTTTAAAGAATTTGTTAATGGAATTAAAACTATTGAAAAACAAGAAGAAGGATTTGAAAAAATTCATAAATTAGCAGAAAATTTATTAATAAAACAAGATGAATTAAGTACTTTACAACAAACAATTATTCAAGAAAAAGCAATTTCAAAAGAAAATTTAGAAATTCTTTTTAAAAAATCAAAAGAAATTAAAAGAATTTTTTCAAAAATTAATCGTTTAGAATTATTTGTTAATGATGTAAAAAATACTTTAAATCTTTTAAAATCTCAAGTTGAACAAGAAACTTCTAAATCTTCATTTTTTTCAAGACTTAAAAAATCAAGAAAAAAAAATGATGATTCAAAAGAAAAACAGAATCAAGAATTAAAAGAAAAAATTGATTTAAATATAATTGAAAAAATGGAAAAATATGGATTAAAACCGAAAAATAAACCAAAAGAACAAAATTTAAAAGAAGAAGAAAAACAAAATTTAAAAGAAAATGAAAAACAAAAACAAAAACAAAATTTAAAAGAAAAATCAAAATCGAATAAACACAAAAAAGATAAAACAAAAGATAATTTAAAGGAAGATAAACAAAAACAAAATGAAAAACCAAAACAAAAACAAAAACAAAATGAAAAACCAAAACAAAATGAAAAACAAAATGAAAAACAAAAACAAAATGAAGAACAAAAACAAAATGAAGAACAAAAACAAAAACAAAATTTAAAAGAAGATGAAAAACAAATTGATAATGAAAAACAAAATGAAAAACAAAATGAAAAACAAAATGAAAAACCAAAACAAAAACAAAATGAAGAACAAAAACAAAATGAAGAACAAAATGAAAAACAAATTGAAAAACCAAAACAAAAACAAAATGAAAAACAAAATGAAAAACAAAAACAAAAACAAGAACAAATTGATGATGAAAATGAAAAACAAAATGAAGAACAAAAACAAAATGAAAAACAAAATGAAAAACAAGATGAAAAACAAAATGAAGAACAAAAACAAAATGAAAAACAAAATGAAGAACAAAAACAAAATGAAAAACAAAAACAAAATGAAGAACAAAAACAAAAACAAGAACAAAAACAAAATGAAAAACAAAAACAAAAACAAAATGAAGAACAAAAACAAAATGAAGAACAAAATGAAAAACAAATTGATAATGAAAAACAAAAACAAAAACAAAATGAAAAACAAAATGAAAAACAAAAACAAAATGAAGAACAAAAACAAAAACAAGAACAAAAACAAAATGAAAAACAAAATGAAAAAGAAATTGAAAAACCAAAACAAAAACAAAATGAAAAACAAAATGAAAAACAAAAACAAAATGAAGAACAAAAACAAATTGAAAAACAAAAACAAAATGAAAAAGAAGATGAAAAACAAAATGAAGAACAAAAACAAAATGAAAAACAAAAACAAAATGAAAAACAAAAACAAGAACAAAAACAAAATGAAAAACAAAAACAAAATGAAAAACAAAATGAAAAACAAAATGAAAAACCAAAACAAAATGAAAAACAAAATGAAAAACAAGAACAAAATGAAGAACAAAAACAAATTGAAAAACAAAAACAAAATGAAAAACAAGAACAAAAACAAAATGAAGAACAAGAACAAGAACAAAAACAAAAACAAAATGAAAAACAAAATGAAAAACAAAAACAAGAACAAAAAGAAAAACAAATTGATGATGAAAATGAAAATCAAGAAAAATGAATTAAAAATCTTTCTTTTTTTTTAATTAAAAGAAAATGGAAGAAATCAAAATTAAAAAATTAAAGAATTAAAGAATTAAAGAATTAAAAAAAAGAAAAAACTTTCAAATTAATTTTGTTTGAAATTAATTTTTTTTGGATTGTTTAATTTCTTCAATTTCTTTTGCTAATTGTTCATTTAAAGAACAAGCTTTTTGGAATTCATGAATTTTAGCAACATATTTTCTTTGTTTTTTAGATAATTCTTGAAATTGTTTTGAAAGTAAATCAAATTTAGTTTGCTCTTCTTCAAGAACTTTATGAACTTGTTGAGCATTTCTTGAAACTCCATCAATAATTTGTTCAAAAGATTGAATAAATTGTTGTTTAGTATTTTCTGTTTTCATAGAAGGTTGAAAACCAGCATTAATTTTATTTAAGAAAGCAAGCTAATTTTAATTTTAATTTTAATTTTAATTTTAGTTTTTATTTTATTTTTAATTTGAATTTGAATTTGAATTTTAATTTTAAATTTATAAATGAATTTTAAAAATCTACTTCTTTTTCAAGAATAGCTTTTTCATCTTCAAGTGAATTATATGTATTAAAATGTTTCTTAGTTTCATAAACTTTTGTATTCATTTGTTGATATAATTCAACAAATCTTTTTTCATATTGAATTAATTCTGCTCTTGTTGGAACTGATTCAATTTTTCTTTGTAAAATAGCAATATTCTATTTTATTTAAATTAATTTTAAATATTTTAATTAATTTTTTGGAATTTTATTTAAAAAATTAACTCTAAGTATTTCTCCAAGTGATTGTCTAAGTTGTTGATTTTTTGATAATTCTTGACTATAATTATCATTAATAGTTTTTTCTCTTGAATTTGTATCAACTTCTTCAACATTTCCAAATGATTCAATCATTTCCTATTAATTTTTTTTAATTTATTAATTTAATAAATTTATTTAATAATCTTATTTATAAATTTACATTAATTCGATCTCTTTCTTTTCTACAATGATTTTTAAATTCTTCTTCTTGTTTTTTCAAATTTTCTGTAAGAGATAATAATTGTTGTAAAATTCGAATAATTTTAGCAACTTCTTCATTCTTTTATTTTTTTTAAAAAATATTTTAAAATTTATATATATTTTTTTTCCAATAAAATTCCTAAATAATTTTTTTTAATACTTGTTCAATTTTTTCAAATCTTTGAATTTCAGAAATAATTCTATCTTTATATTGAACTCTTTTTTCAAATTGTTCTTTCATAGAATCAAGTTTTTCTTGAGCTTCTTCTCGATTTTTTTTTACACTTAAAGCTTTTCTTTAAAATATAAAAAAAATTTATATAAGTATAAATTAATTCAAAATTATTTATAAAATATTTAACAAACTCTTTAATCTTTTCAATTTGTTCATTCATTTTAGAAACTTTTCTTTCATGAGCTTCTTGAAGAAGTTCTTGTTGTTTTTTATCAAATATTCCAAGATTTTCAGTTTCCTATTTTAAATAAATAAATAAGAATTTTTTAATCAATTATCAAAAAGAATTTTTTTAAAATAAAAACCTTTGTATATTCACTAGAAAGTTGATAAATTTCTTGACTTCTAATTCCAACTATATTTCCAAGAGTTTTTGCAGAAATTTTATTTGTATCTGATTCAATTTCACTAAGTTTATTCATCATTTCTTGAACTTCTTTTTGTTGTTTTTCATTTTCATTAATAGTTTCTTTTGAAGTTTGCATTGCAACTAATTTTTTTGCAAAATCTGAACTTTTTGAATGTTCTTGTTTTGTTTTTTCGTTTTTTGCAATCTTTTTTTTTTTAAATTTTATAATTTTATAAATGAATTTTTCATTTTAAAATTGATTTATACTGTTTTAAAATGACTTCCATATTCTAATAAAGTTGATTGAATTCTCATTTCAGGTGAAGGATTTGATTTTAAAATTCTTCTAAATTTTCTTTGAGGTTTATATCTTGATTGAGTAGAAGAAAAATGAATTTGAGATTTAGGGAAAGATTGATCAAAATTAGTATCTGAAGGAAGAGAATAATTATTATGAAATTGATGAATAGAAAATTGTTTAATAATATCTCCAGTTTCTTCTCGAATTTCAAGAACTTGTCTAACAAGCCATTGAATAACTGGAAAAATTGCTTCTGTATCAAGTCCTGAAATTTGAAATGATTGAAGTGGAAATGGACATCTCATTTGTTTTAATGCTTTTTCAATTTCTTCTCCAAGTTTAATTTTTTCTCCAATTTTAGCTTCTTGATGAAATACAACCTCTTTTAAAATTAACAAATTTATTTATAATTAAATTAAAATTAAAATTAAAATTCATTTATAAAATTAAAATTAAAATTAAAATTAAAATTAAAATTAAAATTAAAATTAAAATTAAAATTAAAATTAAAATTAAAATTAAAATTATAATTAAAATTAAAATCAAAATTAAAATTAAAATTATAATTAAAATTAAAATTAAAATTAATATTAAAATTAAAATTAAAATTCAAATTAAAATTAAAATTAAAATTAATATTAAAATTAAAATTAAAATTAAAATTAAAATTAAAATTAAAAATTAAAATTAAAATTAAAATTAAAATTAAAATTAAAATTAAAATTAATATTAAAATTAAAATTAAAATTCGAAATTAAAATTAAAATTAAAATTAAAATTAAAATTAAAAATTAAAATTAAAATTAAAATTAAAATTAAAATTAAAATTAAAATTAAAATTAAAATTAAAATTAAAATTAAAATTAAAATTAAAATTAAAATTAAAATCAATATTCATTTATGAAATTAAAATTAAAAATTAAAATTAAAAATTAAAATCAATTTAAAATTTTATATTAAAAATTAAAATTAAAATTAAAATTAAAATTAAAATTAAAATTAAAATTAAAATTAAAAATTAATATTAAAATTAAAATTCATTTATAAAATTAAAATTAAAATTAAAATTAAAATTTAAAAATCAAAAATTAAAATTTAAATTTAAATTAAAATTAAAATTAAAATTAAAATCAAAAATTAATATTAAAATTAAAATTAAAATTAAAATTAAAATTAATATTAAAATTAAAATTAAAATTAAAATTAAAATTAAAATTAAAATTAATATTAAAATTAAAATTAAAATTAAAATTAAAATTAAAATTAAAATTAAAATTAAAATTAAAATTAAAATCAATATTCATTTATGAAATTAAAATTAAATTTAAAAATAAAATTAAAATTAATATTGATATTAGAATTAAAATTAAAATTAGAATTAAAATTAAAATTAAAATTAAAATTAAAATTAAAATTAAAATTAAAATTATAATTATAATTATAATTAAAATTGATATTAAAATACTTGAATCAACATCAATATTTGCATAAGTTAAACACCAAGCCATTCCACCAATAATTTTATCTAATTGAGAAAGACCTTGAATTCTTGCTCTAAAATAACCAGCTGCTAATAACATATCAATAATTTGATTGTATTTAATTTCTGTTTCATCTAATTCATCTTCTTGATTGTTTTCATTGTTTTCATTATTTTTATTTTTATTTTTTTTACGATAACTTGAAAGAACAATTGACATTTAAAATAAAAAAGGAAAAAAGAAGAAAAAAGAAGAAAAATGAAAAAAAAAAAGAAAATTAATTAAAGAAATTTTTGTTTATTTTTAATTAAAAATTTTTAAATTTTTCATTTTTTTCCTTTCTTTTTTTTATATCAATTTAGAAAGTAAAACACAAACAAAAACAAAAACAAAAAATTAAAAAACAAAAAAAAAATTTTTTTTAAATTAAAAATTTTGTTTAGAATAAAAATAAATGAAAAGATTAACTTATCGTAGAAGACATCCTTATAATACAAAATCTAATCGAGTTAAAGTTGTTAGAACACCAGGAGATAGACATATTTATCATTATGTTAAGAAAAGAGTAAAGGGAAGAAGATGTGGTGTTACTGGAGTTACTCTTCATGGTGTAAATATAAATATTATAATTAAAATTAAAATTAAAATTAAAATTAAAACTAAAATTAAAATAAATATTAAAATTAAAATTAATATTAAAATTAAAATTAAAATTAAAATTCAAATTAAAATTAAAATTGAAATTAAAATTAAAATTAAAATTATAATTAAAATTAAAATTAAAATTTAAATTCATTTATAAAATTAAAATTAAAATTAAAATTAAAATTAAAATTAAAATTAAAATTAAAATTAAAATTAATATTAAAATTTAAATTAATATTAAAATTAAAATTAAAATTATAATTATAATTATAAAAGCTTCCTCATTTAAGAACTCTTGAATCAAGAAGACATCCAAAAAGAGATAAGAAAGTTTATCGTGCTTATGGTGGTTGTTTATCTGCAAATACTGTTCGTGATAGGTATTGATTTTATTATTATAATTTTATTATTTTAAATTAATTAATAAATTTATATTAATTTATTTAAAATTAAAGAATAATTCGTTCATTTTTAAAAGAAGAACAAACTTATATTAAAAAACTTATTACACAAGAAAAGAAAGAAGAAATGAAACAAATAAAAGAAAAGAAAAAGGTTGCAAAGAAACAAACTAAAAAAACCAAAAAAACCAATAAAAAGAAAGCAGATTAAAATTTAAAAGATTAAAATTTAAAAGATTAAAATTTAGAAACAAATTTTCAATTTAAAAACAAATTTTTCACTTTTTTTTTTTCTTTCATTTTTAATTCAAAAAAAAAATTAATCAAGAAACAGAACCAAATAAAAATCCTTTCATAAATCAATCAAAAAATTTGTTTATTTTATTTAAATTTAAATTTATTTTTCATCATCTTTTTTTCTTTTTCTTCTTTGAATATTTTCTTGTTGAGCATATTTTTGGAAATTTGGATCAAATAAATAAACAGGAATTCTTGATTGATTTCTTGGAATACTTGGAACTAAATCTTCAAGTTTTAAAGAAAAATCATTCTTTTCTGTTTGAATTTGTTTTCTTGTTCTTGTTTCAGAAAATGGAATTGCTCTATCAAGTATTTCATCAAAGAATTTTTGAAGAAGAAAACTTATTAAATTTTGAACTCTTGAGTCTTCACAAATTAATCCATATTTCATTAACCAAAAATTAATAAATTCTTTCGGAATCTTTTTTAATTTTTTAATTTAATTTTTTTAATTTTATTTTTAATTTTTTATTTTTTAATTTTTAATTTACTTGTGGTGGATTTTTTTCAATAAATTCAATAAATTCATCATCTACACTTGATTTTTTATTTTCCATTATAATTTTTTAAAGAAAAAAAAAATGAAAAAAATGAAAAAAAAAAATCTAAAAAAAAATATTTTTTTTAATTAAAATTTTCAATTAAACTTTTGCTAAATCAATTTAAAATAAAAAAAATAATTTTTAATTCATTTTTTAAACAAAAAGAGAAATAAATCTTATTTTAAAAATTATTAGATCTAAATCTAAAATAAAAAAAAGGAGAAAATTCTAAAATTCTCAAAACAAAAAAAACAAAAAAATAAAAACAAAAAAACAAAAAAATTTTTTTTTTCATTTTTTTTTTACAAAATGGAAACAGAAAAGAAACAAGTAGAAGCAAAAAAAACTCAATTAAATGAAGGAACACAACAAAATCAAAAAGAAGAAGAATATCAACAAAATCAACAAAATCAAATTCAAACTATAAAAAAAAAGGAAACAAAAAATTCATTAAAACAATTTTTAAAGTTAAAAGAATGGACAGTCCAAAATTTAAAAGCTTTTTCCAAATTTTCAAATAATCAATGGAAACCATTAGAACTTTATATTTTAAAGCTTTTTTGGAATTTTAAAGAAAAAAAAATTCCAATAAAAATCCCTAATTTAGATCTTTATGGAAATAAAAGAAACAACAACGAAATCTTCTCACTTGAAATCAAACGAATTATTTTTCAACCCAAACACAATAATTTCATTTTAAAACCTCGAACCCTTTTAGTTTGTAAACGCAAAACTCCAGTTATTGATTTTGTTTTTTATTCTCAAGATGAGCATCTATTTTTCATTCAAATCTCAACTAAAAGATATGCTCATCATAAAACAAAAATTGATGATTTAATTCAATATAAACCTGAATTTAAAGAAAATCATCCAAAATTTTTGCCTTTTATTTTCCAAAAAAGAACTTCTTCAATTTGGAAATTTTATGCAAAAAAAACTCTTAATTCAAATAATCAACCTTCTAATTTGTCTTTAACTTCAAAAGAGATTTACAGAATTTCAAATTTAGATCCAACTATTCATTATCTTTATTTTACTTCCTCTAATTTTTTTTATGAAAAACATTCTAAATTTGCTGAACATCCTGTTATTTTGGTTAATAGATCTATATTGAGAAATTTAGTTAAAATTTCTTGGACTGAAATTGAAAAAGAATTAACTGGAATTGATATTTCTCCTCTTCATAAAAAAAGGAAAAAAGATTCTTTAAAT
This sequence comes from Anaeramoeba ignava, assembly GCA_028826165.1. NCBI lineage: Eukaryota > Anaeramoebidae > Anaeramoeba > Anaeramoeba ignava. Next base: position 902,841 of record JAPDFW010000114.1, read on the forward strand.
TTAAATGAAAATCAAAATCAAAATCAAAATCAAAATCAAAATCAAAATCAAAATCAAAATCAAAATCAATATCAAAATTAAAATCAAAATCAAAATCAAAATCAAAATCAAAATTAAAATCAAAATCAAAATTAAAATTAAAATTAAAATCAAAATCAAAATCAAAATCAAAATCAAAATCAAAATCAAAATCAAAATTAAAATCAAAATCAAAATCAAAATCAAAATCAAAATCAAAATCAAAATCAAAATGAAAATGAAAATTAAAAAGAAAAAGGAGAACAGAAAATCAACTTTTTTTTTGGTTTGATTTTGTTTTAATCTCAATTTTAATTTTCTTCAAAATCAAAATTAAAATCAAAAGTTCAAAATTAAAATCAAAATAAAATAAAATCAAAATCAAATTTTAATTTTCATTTTTCCTTTTTCCTTTTTCCTTTTTGAATAATTAATTTAAAAATCAAAAAAAAATCAAAACAAATTCACAAGAAAATCAAAATAAAAAATCAAAAAAAAATCAAAATCAAAATCAAAATCAAAATCAAAATCAAAATCAAAATTAAAATCAATATCAAAATCAAAATCAAAATTAAAAAAAATCAAAATGAAAAAGAAAAAGAGAGAAAAAATCAACTTTTTGGTTTGATTTTGTTTTAATCTCAATTTTAATTTTCAGTTCTTTTTAATTTTTAATTTAAATTTACAGTTAAGTTAATAAAAAATAAAATCAAAGAAAAATTTTCATTTTTCCTTTTTTCCTTTTTTTTCCTTTTTTTTTTGAATAATTAATTTAAATGCCTCCTAAAAAAAAAACTTCAACAAATTCACAAGAAAAAACACCTAAAAAATCTACTAAAAAAACTCAAAGAAATAATTCAACAAATTCACAAACAAATTCACAAGAAAAAACACCTAAAAAATCTACTAAAAAATCAAAAAGAAATAATTCAACAAATTCACAAACAAATTCACAAACAAATTCACAAACAAATTCACAAGAAAAAACTCCTAAAAAAACACCTAAAAAAACTCAAGAAATAATTCAACAAATTCACAAACAAATTCACAAACAAATTCACAAACAAATTCACAAGAAAAAACACCTAAAAAATCTACTAAAAATCAAAAAGAAATAATTCAACAAATTCACAAACAAATTCACAAGAAAAAACTCCTAAAAAAACATCTAAAAAAACTCAAAGAAATAATTCAACAAATTCACAAACAAATTCACAAACAAATTCACAAGAAAAAACACCTAAAAAAACACCTAAAAAAACTCAAAGAAATAATTCAACAAATTCACAAACAAATTCACAAACAAATTCACAAGAAAAAACTCCTAAAAATTCAAAGAGAAATTCAAAGAGAAATTCAAAAACAAATTCAAAAACAAATTCACAAACAAATTCACAAAAAAAAGATGATGAACAACAAAAAGAAGACAACTCAAATCAAAAAGAAACAGAAATCAATCAAAAACTAACAAACGATGATTTTGATAAATTTTTCAAACTCAAAATCAAAAAACAAATTGAACATCTAAGAATATTACATTTATACGAATCAACTCGATGGAAAGCACTGGAATTTTTTATCGCAAGTTTATTTCTCAACAAAAAAGAAATCTATCTTCCAAATCGAGATGGAACTGGAAAAAAAATTACTCCATTCAAATTAGGATGTGAAAAATATTTCAAACAAAATTCAAACGAATTCGAAGAACAAAAAAAATTGAGAAAAGGAACTTTTGTAATTTGTAGAGAAAATTTCCCTGTTATTGATTTTGCTTTCTTTGCTCAAACTAAAAGATTTTTTTTTATTCAAGTTTCTAAAAGTGATTATAAAGATCACAGCACAAAAATTCAACATTTAAATTCAACCCTAATTTCTAAAGAACAAAATTCTCCAACTGTTCTTCAATATTTTTTTAATAAATCCCAAAAAGTTTCTCAATGGTATTATGTTTATATCACAAATTCTTCTTCAAAACAATCTTCTTTTCCAAAAGTTCCTTCTCAATTTACTCTTTCTGGAAATATTCCTATTCAAATCACTCCTATTTTAGTTCAAGGTCAAGAACTTTATGATTTAGATGTTGAAATGTCAAGAAAAATGAGATTTACTTGTTATGGTTCTTGCAGAAAAGATAAAACAAATCAAGATGAAAATTAAATTAAAATTAAATAAAGAATAATTTAAAATTGTTTTTGTTTTTCTTTTTTATTCGTAAATTGAATTTGAAATTGAAGAAAAAGAGAAAAAAAAAAAGAACTAAAAGTGGAATTGGAATTGGATTTGAAATTGGATTTGAAATTAGAATTGAAAAAAAAAAGTAGAATTGAAATTGGATTTAGAATTGAAATTAGAATTGAAAAAAAAAGTGGAATTGGATTTGGAAATAGAATTGAAATTGGAATTGGAATTGGAAATAGAATTGAAATTGGATTTAGAATTGAAATTGGAATTGGATTTTTACCAATTTTCTCCTAAAACTTCAAAATATTTTTGTCCAACTCCACAAGCAGGACAAACATTTGGAGCATCTTTTGCCCAATGAAGATACTAAAAAATAATATATAAAAAATAAATATTTTTTAATTTTAAGATTTATTTTAAAAAAATTTTATAAACTTACACCACAATTAAGACATCTCCAAATCACAACTTTTTCTTTTGAAAAAACTTGTTTTTCTTTAATATTCTTAGCAAGATCTATTTAAATTTTAATTTTAATTTAATTTTGATTTAAATTTTTATTTTAATTTTGATTTAAATTTTTATTTTAATTTTAATTTAAATTTTGATTTTAATTTTGATTTTAATTTAATTTTATTTTTACCAAGAAAACGTTTTTGATGTTGTTTTTCAGCAACAGCAATAGCTTCAAAGATTTTTGCAATATCTTCAAAACCTTCTTCTCTTGCAACCTAAAAAATAAAAATAAATATAAAAATAATAAAAATAAATATAATAAAAATAAATATAAAAAGTGGAATAAAAAAGTGGAATAAAAATTTTTTTCTTTTTTTAATAATTCAAACCTTGGCAAATTCAGGATACATAATTGTATGTTCATAACCTTCACCTTCAGCACTTGCTAATAAATTATCCACAGTTTTACCAACTTTTCCAAAATCAAATTCAGCATCAGAATGAATTTTTGATTTTCCACCTTTCATTAAAGAAAAAAGACGTTTTGCATGTTCTTTTTCTTGATTTGCAGTTTCCTCAAAAATATTTGAGATTTGAACATAACCTTCTTGAAAAGCTTTTGCAGCAAAATAAGTGTATCTATTTCTTGCTTGAGATTCACCTGCAAAAGCTGTCATTAAATTTATTTGTGTTTTTGATCCTTTCAACTAATTTATTTTTTTAATTTATTTTTTTTATTTTTTTTAATTTTTTTAATTTTTTGGGGGATCTTTTTTATTTCTCTTTTGAAATTTACTTGATTTTGAATTTTTTCTGCTAAAGTACGTAATAATGTTTTTGTGTTTTTTGTTTGTTTTGCAATTTGTTTTATTTGAAGCATTTTAAAAGGAAAATTTTTGGAATGAAAAAAATGAAAAAATTAAATTTGATTTTTTTTTTCATTTTTTTTTTCTTTTTAAAAAATGGAAAATTTAAAAAAGAAACTTCAGGAAATAATTGAAGATAAATATTTTGTAAATGAAAAAAACAAAATACAAATTGAAATCAATAAGAAAAAAGATACACCTTTGCATATTGTTTGTCAAGAAATTTGCACTTTTTTAGTTTATTTTTTTATTAAAAATGGAATTGATCCAAACATAAAAAATATAGAAGGAAATTGTCCAATAAATTTTCTTTTTAAATCAATTCAATACAACAATTTTTTTACGATCCAAAAATTGAGTGTGAAAAAGCAAAACAAGAAAATTAATTCGCATGAATTAAAATTATTGAATCAATCTTTGGACTGTTTGTTTCTATTAGTTTTTTATGGGGGTTTTCAATCTCTTCATTTGTTTCAAACTTCGTCTCAAATCCAATCAATTCCAAATGAAGAAGTTTATCAATTGTTTATGAAAATTTATTTAATTTCAAAAGATTATTCTCCTAGTTTTTGTCAATATTTTTCTGAACAAAAAGTGATTGAAATTCATCAACACATTGAAAATTTGGGAATTGATTTTGGAAAATTGAAAGAAATTGAATTTTTAATGGTTGGTGCTTTTGGGAAAATATGGAAAGCAATTTATAAAAATCAAATTGTAGTCAAGAAGAAATTTACAAATCTTTTGGAAACAAAAGGCATTTTTTTTCTTCGAGAACTTAGTATTTTATTGTAATTTAAAAAAATTTGGAAATATCAACAAATTATAAATTAAACTAAAAATCCAAAAAAAACTCAAAAAAAAAATTCAAATTGAAAAAAAACTACAAGAAAATTGGATCATCCAAATATCATTAAATTAATTGGGTTTCATATCGACACAAATTTATCGAATAAGGAGAACAGAGAATCTGAATCATGTTTTCTTTTGGAATATGCTGAAAAAGGAGATTTATTCACATGGATGAAAAACGAAGAAAAAAATAACAAGAAAATTTCCAAAAAATTACTTTTAGAATTTTGCAAACAGATTGCATATGGGATGGAATTTTTACATGAAAATAAAATCGTTCATTGGGATTTGAAATGCTCAAATATTTTGTTAACATCGAATAATCAAATCAAAATATGTGATTTTGGGTTATCAAGATTTGTAGGAGATTGTTTTGGAGTTGAACTTGATTTTCCGATAGAAGATATTGGATATCTTTATTGGCATGCTCCAGAAATTCTTCGAAGAGAAAGTTATTATAATTTTAAATCTGATGTTTATTCCTATGGTGTTTTATTATGGGAATTGTTTACTGGTTCAGAAGCGAATTTTGAATTTGAAGTTTTAAAGGATCCTACTTCAAATGATAATATTTTTCAACAAAATGTTTGGCATCAAAATATTTGGAAACAAAATATTTGGAAAGAAATAATTTCAAAAGAAAAAGAGGATGAAGTAAAAGAAGAAGATGAAAGAGACAAGATTATTTTAATAGAGGATGATTTAAAAAAAGTGAAAGATTCAAATAAAATTATTTTACTTTCGGAAGATTCTTTACTAGATTTAAAGGAGGAACAAGATATAAATAAAACTAAATCAACTGATTTCAACAAAGAACAAGATATAAATAAGATTAAATCAACTGATTTCAACAAAGAACAAGATATAAATAAGATCACAACAATTAATTTCAACAAAGATAAAGATTCAAATAAAATTAAATCAAATAATTTCAACCAAGAACAAAATTCAAATAAGATTATTCCAATTAATTTCAACAAAGAACAAGATATAAATAAAATTAAATCAAATAATTTAAACAAAGAACAAAATTCAAATAAAATTAAATCAAATAATAATTCAAATAAAATTATTCCAATTAATGATTCAAATAAAGAAAAAGATTCAAATAAAATTAAATCAAATAATTTCAACAAAGAACAAGATTCAAATAAAATTATTCCAATTAATGATTCAAATAAAATTATTCCAATTAAAGATTTAAACAAAGAACAAGATATAAATAAAATTAAATCAAATAATTTCAACAAAGAACAAGATATAAATAAAATTAAATCAAATAATTTAAACAAAGAACAAGATTCAAATAAAATTATATCAAATAATTTCAACAAAGAACAAGATTCAAATAAGATTATTCCAATTAAAGATTCAAATAAAATTATTCCAATTAATGATTCAAATAAAATTATTCCAATTAAAGATTCAAATAAAACTAAATCAATTAATGATTCAAATAAAATTATTCCAATTAATGATTCAAATAAGATTATTCCAATTAATGATTCAAATAAAATTATTCCAATTAATAATTTAAACAAAGAAAAAGAAAAGAACTCAAAACAAATCATCTTGATAAAAGATATTTCAAAAAAACAAAATGAATTAGAAAAAATTATTTTATTAGAAGATAATTCCCAAAAAAAAGTTATAGATAAACAAATTGTACCTAAACAAAATATTTGGCAACAAATTGTTTCAAAACAAAATATTTGGGAACAAAATATCTGGAAAGATAATATTTTACATCAGAATATTTGGAAAGAAAATGTTTGGCAAAATAATTTTTGGAAAGATAATATCTTACAAAAAAATATTTGGAAACAAAATATTTGGGAAGAAACAATTTCAAAACAACAAAATAATTCCAAAAAAATCATTTCGAAAAAACAGAATATTTGGCAAAATAATATTTCAAAACAACATAAAATTTCACAAGAAGATGTTTCAAAACAATATAATCTTGAAAAAGAAGGAAAAAACACAAATAAACAAAAACTTCCAAAAAATCAACCAAAAAATCAAAATAATTCCAAAAATCAACCTAAAAAACATTTCGTTTCAAATCAAAATATTTGGCAAGAAGATATTTCAAAAGAGAATGAATCAATTCAAGAAAATATTTCAAAACAATTTTTATTAAAAGAAAGTAGTTCATTAGAAAATATTTCCAAAAAGATGGATTGGATTGAAAGTGTTACAATTAGAAAAAAAAGACCAAATTTAGATTTAATTCAAAAATATTTTCCAGAAATTGCTTATTTAATTGAAATTTGTTGGGATGATGATAAAGAAAAAAGACCAAATTTTACAGAAATTATTATATTTTTGAACAAGATTAAAATATAAATTTAAATCAAAATCAAAATCAAAATTCAAAATCAAAATCAAAATCAAAATCAAAATCAAAATCAAAATCAAAATCAAAATCAAAATCAAAATCAAAATCAAAATGAAAATCAAAATCAAAATCAAAATCAAAATCAAAATCAAAATCAAAATCAAAATTAAAATTTAAATCAAAATTAAAATCAAAATCAAAATCAAAATTCAAAATCAAAATCAAAATTAAAATCAAAATTAAAATCAAAATCAAAATTAAAATCAAAATCAAAATTAAAATCAAAATTAAAATCAAAATTAAAATCAAAATTAAAATCAAAATCAAAATCAAAATCAAAATTAAAATTTAAATCAAAATTAAAATTAAAATCAAAATCAAAATCAAAATCAAAATTAAAATTAAAATCAAAATTAAAATCAAAATCAAAATTAAAATCAAAATCAAAATTAAAATCAAAATCAAAATTAAAATCAAAATTAAAATCAAAATCAAAATCAAAATCAAAATTAAAATTAAAATCAAAATCAAAATTAAAATCAAAATCAAAATCAAAATTTAAATCAAAATCAAAATCAAAATTTAAATCAAAATCAAAATCAAAATCAAAATTAAAATCAAAATTAAAATCAAAATCAAAATTTAAATCAAAATCAAAATCAAAATCAAAATTAAAATCAAAATCAAAATCAAAATTAAAATCAAAATCAAAATTAAAATCAAAATCAAAATTTAAATCAAAATCAAAATCAAAATCAAAATCAAAATCAAAATTAAAATTAAAATCAAAATCAAAATCAATTCCTAATATAAATATAAAATAAGAAAGAAAGAAAGAAAGAAAAAAATTTTTTTTTTCATTTTAATTTTTCATTTTTTTCAATTTAATTAAATTTAATTAATTTAATGTTATCAAACAAAACAACAGTATTTACAAAAGGATTACGTTCAGTTTACACAGGAAAATTATATGAAATTAACAAATTTAAATATATATGTGAAACAGAAGAAGAAAAAAGTGTAATTGATGTAGTTTATGATTTTGAGAAAATAAAAGCACATATTGAAACAGAAGGATGGCCTTTAAATAATCCTGGAATTTGGAAATATGCACCACTTCTTCCACTTCCTTTGGAAAGAACTGATTGTTTTTCTCCTTTAATTGTTGGTGATACTCCTTTATATAAAATCAATCATTCAATAAATGGTTTCAATAATGTTTTTGTTAAAGACGAAGGAAGAAATCCTACTGCTAGTCTTAAAGACAGAGCAAGTGCAGTAGTTGTTTCTATGGCATTGTTTCAAAATGAAAAAGTTATTACAACTGCTTCAACTGGTTATTTATTCTTTTTATTTTTTCTTTCATTTCAAATCAATTTTTTTTAATTTATTTTTTTCATTTAAATTTTTCATTTAATTTTTAGGAAATGCTGCTGCTGCTTTATGTGGTAATATTTTAATTGGGAATTGATTTATTATCAAAAACGAATTGATTTAAATTGAAAAGAATATTTATTCAATTTTATTAAATTTATTACAATAATTTAAATTTTCATTTTAAAAGGAATTGCAGCACCAATTAAATCTCTTGAGAAAATAATATTTGTTCCAAAAAGAATTCCTCAAGCTAAATTAGCACAATTATTAGTTTATGGAGCAAAAGTATTTCTTGTTGATGGATCTTATGTAGACACTTCTTTAAATCAATTTATTTCAATTTATTTCACATTTATTTCAATTTATTTCAAATTTATTTCAATTTATTTCAATTTATTTCAATTTATTTCAAATTTAAATTTATTCCAAATTTATTCCACATTTATTTCACATTTATTTCAATTTATTTCAATTTATTTCAATTTATTTCAATTTATTTCAATTTATTTCAATTTATTTCAAATTTATTTCAATTTATTTCAATTTTATTTCAATTTATTTCAATTTATTTCAATTTATTTAAATTTTTTTCATTTTATATCAATTTATTTCAATTTATTTCAATTTATTCCACATTTATTTCAATTTATTTCAATTTATTCCACATTTATTTCAATTTATTCCACATTTATATCAATTTATTCCAATTTCTTTCAATTTATTTCAATTTATTTCAATTTAGTTTCAATTTATTCCAATTTATTTCAATTTAAATCAATTTTATTTCAATTTATATCAATTTATTTCATATTTATTTCACATTTATTTCAATTTATATCACTTTATTTCAATTTATTTCAATTTATTTCAATTTATTTCAATTTATTTCAAATTATTTCAAATTATTTCAATTTATTTCAATTTATTTCAATTTATTTCAATTTATTTCACTTTATTCCAATTTATTTCAATTTAAATCAATTTTATTTCAATTTATATCAATTTATTTCATATTTATTTCACATTTATTTCAATTTATATCAATTTATTTCAATTTATTTCACTTTATTCCAATTTATTTCAATTTATTTCAAATTTAAATCAATTTATTTCAAATTTATTTCAATTTATTTCAAATTTATTTCAATTTATTTCAAATTTATTTCAATTTATTTCAAATTTATTTCAATTTATTTCAATTTATTTCAATTTATTCCAAATTTATTTCAAATTTATTCCAAATTTATTTCACATTTATTTCAATTTATTTCAAATTTATTTCAATTTATTTCAATTTATTTCAATTTATTTCAATTTAAATCAATTTATTTCAATTTATTTCACTTTATTCCAATTTATTTCAATTTATTTCAAATTTAAATCAATTTATTTCAAATTTATTTCAATTTATTTCAAATTTATTTCAATTTATTTCAAATTTATTTCAATTTATTTCAAATTTATTTCAATTTATTTCAATTTATTTCAATTTATTCCAAATTTATTTCAAATTTATTCCAAATTTATTTCAAATTTATTCCAAATTTATTTCAATTTATTTAAATTTATTTAAATTTTAAAAAAGGATGATGCTTATGATTTATGTGAAAAAGCAACAAAGAAATTTGGATGGTATTCAAGATCAACAGCATATAATTATTTCACAATAGAAGGGAAAAAAACAGTTTCTTTTGAAATTTGCAATCAATTAGCTCAATTATTAAAATTAAAACCAAAAGAGAATCAAAAAGGAAATTTACAATTTGAAGCACCAGATTGTATTTTTGTTAGTGTTGGAGATGGAAATATTATTTCTGGTGTTCATAAAGGATTAAAAGAATTATTTGAATTAAAATTAATTGAAAAAATTCCAAAAATTGTTGGAGTTCAAGCAGAAAAAAGTAATTATATTTACAATCTTTGGAAAAATCAAAAGGAACGTTCTCAAGAACAATATGAATCAACAGATACAATTGCAGATTCTATTTCTGCTTGTTATCCAAGGTTTAATTCATTTTCATCTAGAAATTAAATTTCAAATTTTTGATTCAAAAAAAATATTTAAAAAAAAAATATTTAAACATGAAATTTAGAGATCAAACAAGAGCAGTTAGAGCTGCAAAAGAAACTAATGGTTTATATATAACAGTTTCAGATGAAGAGATTGTTAAAGCAATTCCACATTTAGCACAATGTTCTGGAGTTTTTCCTGAACCAGCAGCTGGTATAAATATATTTTTTAATTAATAAAAATATTTTAAATATAAAATATAAAATTAAAACAAAATCAAATAAATATTTCTTTATTAATTTAGCTGCTGGTTGGGCTGGTTTTTTAAAATTTACACAAGATGAAAAATATCAAAATTTCTTGAAAAAGGATGATAAAATTGTTATAATTTCAACTGGAAATGGTTTAAAAGATATTAATACAGCAAAAATGTCAGTTGAAAATAAAGAACCACCACTTATTAAATCACTTGAAGATATTGAGAAATTTCAATAAACGATCCAAAAAATAAATCAATTAAAAAAATCAATTAAATCAAATAAATCAATAAAAAATTCAATTATTTTTGATTTATTTTACGTAAGAAAAAAAGGGTAAAAAAAGTGGAAAAGAAAAAGGGTAAAAAAAGTGGAAAAGAAAATTAAAAATTTCGAATAATTTTCCATTGGAAAATAGACATATCAGCTCCACCAACAGAAATAACATGAGAATCAGAAAGACAACGAACAGAAGGAATATCAGAAGAATGACCAAGATAAACTTGAAATTTATCAGGATTAACAAGAGGATAAGAATAAACTTTTAATTGAGGAGTGACATTATTAGTAGCAACTAAACAACACATTGTTGAATCAAAATGTTTTTCACGATGTAATTTTTCAACAATTTCGCACTCATCTGTAAGCCAATTAATTTGAGTGTAATTTTGGCTTGAAACTTTTCCTCTATCATTTAAAAAAACAGTAGTTTGCTTGCCATCAGTTGCACGAACTTCATCTGAGTTTATTGACCAATCAAAAGCACTAACAGCACCAGAAATCTTTGTTTGCCATGATTTCCTGAAACGACTTTGTGAGCGATAGTTTGCAATTATCCCATCAGAAAATCCAATTACTAAAGATTGTGAATCTGAAGAAAATTTCATAGCTGTCAATAAACTTGTTATATCTTTTCGATTTGCTATTGGTTTCAGATCTGAATCTACAACAACAAATCCTCCATCTCGTAATCCAATCGCAATCATCTCCCCATTTGGTGAATATGTTACTGATCTTGGTTGTCCGTTGATTGTCATTTTGGTGAGCATTTCGTGAGTGAATCCACTCCAACATAACATTGTTCTATCGTCACCTACAGAAACGAATTCTTGTCTTTTTGGGTGGGTAGCTATTCCCCAAACTTCATCTCCATGAGACTTTAATTTTTGATTTAATTTAAAATTTGATTTAAATTTTGAATTAATTTTTGGATTGAATTGATTTAAAATTGATATAAAATTGATTTAAATTTGATTTAAAATTGATTTAAATTTGATTTAAAATTGATATAAAATTGATTTAAATTTGATATAAATTTGATTTAGATTTAGATTTAGATTTAGATTTAGATTTAGATTTGATATAAAATTGATTTAAATTTGATTTAAAATTGATTTAAATTTGATTTAAATTTGATATAAATTTGATTTAAATTTGATTTAAAATTGATATAAAATTGATTTAATTTTGATTTAAAATTGATTTAAATTTGATTTAAAATTGATTTAAATTTGATTTAAATTTGATTTAAAATTGATTTAAATTTGATTTAAATTTGATTTAAAATTGATTTAAATTTGATTTAATTTTGATTTAAAATTGATTTAAATTTCATTTAAAATTGATATAAATTTGATTTAGATTTAGATTTAGATTTAGATTTAGATTTAGATTTGAATTTAGATTTAGATTTAGATTTAGATTTTGATTTAATTTAGATTTAGATTTAGATTTAGATTTAGATTTAGATTTGATTTTGTACAATCATAATTGGTTTTGCAATATTGGTTGATAAATCAACTTCCCATATTTGATTTTTGTTTGAACCAGTAATTAATTTTCCATTTTCATTATGTTTTAATGAACGAAGTTGACCAATAACAAGAGAATCAATTTTTGAAATTGGTTGAAATTCTTTTTCATCCCAAATTATTATTTTCCCATCTTTTCCTCCTGTAAAGAAAGTTGAAGAATCTGTTGTACAAATTGAAAGAAGAAGACCCTAATAAAAAGAATTATTTAATAAATTTTAAAATCAAAATAAAAAAAGATGAATATTTTGTTTAAAATCTACAGTATGAGCTCTAAAAGATTTTTCTAAAGAATAACTTGAACAATCCCACATATAAACTTCTCCATTTTTAGTTCCTGTTAAAGCTTTATTACTTTTAGTTATTACTAATGATAATAACATTGTTTTTTGTTTTTCACTAAATTCTCCTTCTTTAAATGATAAATTTTTATTATTTTCTGTAAATTTCCAAAACTTGATATGAGAAATCCCACAAGAAACAAAAGAAGAAGGATCAATAGGATTTGATTCAATACATAAAACCTAAATTTAATTAAATTTAATTAAATTTTATTTTAATAAAAAAAAAAGTGGAATTTATTTTTTGCTTTTTTTGCTTTTTTTTACTTTTTGTTCGTTAGTTGAACTTTTTGCAAGCATTTCTTTATTTTCCCAATCCCAAACAGAAATAGGATAAGATTCACTATAACAACAAATAAATAACCATTTTCCATCACTTGAAAATGATAATCCAGAAACTCCTTTAGAATCTTCTACATGAAATTTTGATAATAATTTAATATTTACAGAATCCCAAATACAAATTAAAGGATTTTCTCCATCTTGACCAGTTGCAATATAAGATTTATTAGGATGAATTGCATTACTAAACAATAATAAAGAATATTTCAAATATAAACAGAAAATTTTCAATATGAATATTATTTGTATTTTGATTAAATCTTTGTTTTGAAAAATTCACCATGAAATTTGAGAAGAATGTGCTAAAAAAAATCTTTGAGTATTATTTGTGATATTATGTACAATTCCAATTTTTGCAGTAAAATAAACAATTTCACCATTTTCATTATAATGTATATTGTTTCTTGTTTCGGTTCCTTTGTATCCATAAACAAATTCTAATTCTAATTTGGATGAGCATTTTTGTAAACTTAAATCACTTTCCAAATTATTATGAATTGATGTTTTAAAATTTGAATCCGATTTATCATCATCACTATTAAAAGTGAATTCTGATTTATTTTCTAAGAAATTTTCATTTTCTCCATTTTCAAAATTTGATTGAATAATAGTTGGTGTTTTTGTTTGTGATCTAGATAGTGGACGTATTCCTTTTCCAATTTGAGTTCTTGATCTATTTCTTGTTTCAATTGGAGATTTTGAATCTGTGTCTATTTTCTCTTCTTCAATTCCAAATTTAATTTCTTGTTTGATTTCCAATTTTTTCATTTGTGAATTTAATGAATTTTCATTTTCATTTTGATTTTTTTTTGTATATTTTCTTTTTAATTCTTCAATTCGATTTAAAAAATCATTTTTGGAAGAAAGATCTGAAGAAAATTTTTGAGAATGCTTATGATCTGATTCTTCAGAATTTGTATATTCCGATTGAGCTTCCGATGTTTTTTTTTGGGTTTATTTGTTTTTAAAATGGAATTTAATTTTTGATTTTCATTTTGATTTTGATTTTGTTTTTGTTTTGTTAATTTTTCAATTTTATAAGAATGAATATTAGGATCTGTTTTTGAATAAGATTTTGGGATATCTCCTAAATTCATACTCTCTTCTAAAAGTGCATTTTCTTTTAAAACAGATTGAACTAAATTTTTTACATTCTTTTTGGAAAATTTTTTTTTTGAATTTAAAATTAATCTTTCTTTTTATATATAAAAATATAAACCTCTTTTGATCTCATTGCTTGATATTTTTTTGTTAAAATTTGAAATGTAACACTTGCATTAAGTTCTGGAATATCAAAATTTTTTGTTTGAATTTTATCTAAAGTAATTTTTTCTAATTCAATAATTGATTGTCCAATTTTAGCATCTCTAATTAATAAAACAAACAATTTGTTTTAAATATTTTATTTGAATTTAATTTAAACTATTTTTATAAATAACAGAATAATAATAATAATTATATTAATATTAATATTTATAATATTAATATACTTTGATTCTTGACGATCCCAAATTTCAAATTGTAATTTTTGAGGAAAAGCAGAAAAACCAAGATAAAAAGTCTAAAATTTTAATTTAATAAATGAATTTTAATTTTATAAATGAATTTTAATTTAATTTAATTTAATAAATGAATTTTAATTTTATAAATGAATTTTAATTTAATTTAATTTAATTTTATAAATGAATTTTAATTTAATAAATGAATTTTAATTTAATAAATGAATTTAATTTTAATTTTATAAATGAATTTTAATTTTATAAATGAATTTTAATTTAATTTTATAAATGAATTTTAATTTTATAAATGAATTTTAATTTAATAAATGAATTTAATTTTAATTTTGTAAATGAATTTAATAAATGAATTTTAATTTAATTTAATTTTGTAAATGAATTTTAATTTTGTAAATGAATTTTAATTTTATAAATGAATTTTATAAATGAATTTTAATTTAATTTTAATTTTGTAAATGAATTTTAATTTAATTTTGAATTTATAAATGAATTTTAATTTCTCACTTCATTCCAAATAGGATCACTGTTGTCAAAAATAATTCGACTTTTAAATCTTGTAGAATTTGGTGGATAAAAAATACAATAACTATTTGAAATTGGTAAATTATTTGCTCCAACTAAAGTTAAAACTACCCAATTCATAAACTGTTTTTCAACTACAGATTGTGCTTCATTTGAATTAATTGAATATTTTTCTCGAATAAGTCCTCTTGTTTTTGATATTTTTGATGTTTTTGTTTTGATTTTTGTTTTCGATTTTGTTTTTTGATTTTGTTTTTTTTTCAATTCTTGTTTTCTGGCTTTTCGTTTTTTTTGTTCTTCTTGAAATTTTTTTCTTGATTTACTTGACATATTAATTAATAATTAATAATAAAAATAATAATAAATTTAAAAACAGAAATTAATTTTAAATAAATTGTAAATGCTAAATGTTTTTTTTTATTTTTAATTTTTAAATAAAAAAAAATGAAAAAAAAATTTTTTTAATTTTTTTCATTTTTTTCATTTTTTTCTTTTTTATTCTCGTGTCAAAAATTCAAAAAAATAATTTATTAAGTTGGATTTTTCCTTTTGATATTAATATTGGATTAGGAAATTTTGGAATAGCGTTTCCTCCTTCTTGGAGAATGACGCGTTCAAATCAAATAAATTTTTCATATCAAGCAAAAGAACCATTTAAAGTTATAAACGAATTACCACTTGATCAAGAATCTGAAAAGGACACACTTGACAAAAAATCTTTATTAAATTTTGCAAATCCAAAATCATTATTTGTTTCTAATCAAATTGATTATCTTGAAAGATATTTTCCAAAACTTCTTATTCCTCATGAAATTTTACAAAAAATGATTTTGGAGTCTCAAAAAGTGGAAGAAAATTTAAAGTTTCTTCGAGGAAATAATGTAGTTACAATTTCAACTAAAAAATCAAATTATGCTTTTTTTGTGCAAAGCTCATTTTCAAATGTAGTTGATTTTGGAATATTAGAAAAAAATCATTTTGTGAAAATTCAGAAATTGAAATTTAGTCATACAATTTATTCATTATCAACACTTTCAACTCCATCTGGAAAGTATTTTGTTGTTGTTCGTTCTTTAACTTCTATTGGAATAATTGAATTAATTGAAACAACTTATAAATCCATGGCTCAATGGATAAAAACCTTTTTTTTTCCTTCTTTTATTTCTGATGTTTCTTTGAATCCTTTTTACCCAGAAATTGCTGTTCTTACTGAAAATAATGATATTTATATTTGGAAAAGTGGGGATTCAATGCTAAGATTTCATCTTCCAGAAATAAAAAAAAAGGAGGAAGAAAAATATATGAAAAAAAAGATACAGACAAAAGGGAGACAAAAAGGCAAAACGAAAAATTTGAAAAAAAGAAGGCATTTTTATGAAAGCAATCTTTCCAGAATTAAGTGTCTTATTTATGGTTCTCATCCTCGAATTTTCATCATTTCAAATGGAAATTATGTTTATAAATTGGATTTAAGAAAATCAAATTTGGATCCTAATCAAGATTTTGAACTCCCTTCAAATTTAACTTTTTTTGCTGAAAATCGTTCATTTAATCCTGAACAAATGACTATTTTTATTGATTTTGAAGAACGTTTCAATCTTAATTTTTTGTTTGTTTCTGCAATGACAAGACATCCTATCGATAAATTTATTTTTACTATTGTTACATCACTTCATGTTATTTTATGTGATGAACGTAATCCAAATGAGGTTTTGTTAATTTGGGATCATTATTTCCAACTTCCAGATATTCCAAAATTTGTTACAATTTTAAATTTAGATTCAATGTTTACTGAAAGAAATGAAAGTGAAGATGAAAGTGAAAGTGAAGATGAAAGTGAAAGTGAATATCAAAGTGAAAATGAAAATAATCAAAGTGAAAATAATGAAAATAATGAAAATAATGAAAATAATGAATATCAAAGCGAAAATAATGAAAATAATGAAAATAACGAAAATAATGAATATCAAAGTGAAAATAATGAAAATAATGAATATCAAAGTGAAAATAATCAAAGTGAAAATAATGAAAATAATGAATATCAAAGTGAAAATGAAAACGAAAATAATCAAAGTGAAAATAATGAAAATAATCAAAATGAAAATAATGAATATCAAAGTGAAAATAATGAAAATAATGAAAATAATGAAAATAATGAAAATAATGAAAATAATGAAAATAATGAATATCAAAGTGAAAATAATCAAAGTGAAAATAATGAAAATAATGAATATCAAAGTGAAAATGAAAACGAAAATAATCAAAGTGAAAATAATGAAAATAACGAAAATAATGAATATCAAAGTGAAAATAATGAAAATAATCAAAGTGAAAATAATGAAAATAATCAAAATGAAAATAATCAAAGTGAAAATAATGAAAATAATGAAAATAATCAAAATGAAAATAATCAAAGTGAAAATAATGAAAATAACGAAAATAATGAATATCAAAGTGAAAATAATGAAAATAATGAAAATAATGAAAATAATGAATATCAAAGTGAAAATGAAAATAATGAAAATAATGAAAATAATGAAAATAATGAAAATAATGAAAATAATGAAAATAATGAAAATAATCAAAGTGAAAATAATGAAAATAATGAAAATAATGAAAATAATGAAAATAATGAAAATAATGAAAATAATGAAAATAATGAAAATGATATTGATATCGATTTTGAAAATGAAAATAATGAAAATAATGAAAATAATGAAAATGATATTGATATCGATTTTGAAAATGAAAATAATGAAAATGATGAAAATAATGAAAATGAAAGTGATATTTATATTGATGTTGATAGCGAAAATACAAGTACAAGTACAAGTAACAGTGATATTGATAGCGAAGATTCAAGTGAAAATTCAAATTCAAATTCAAAATCAAGTGAAAATTCAAATTCAAAATCAAAATCAAGTGAAAGTGAAAGTGAAAGTGAAAGAAATATTCCAAATTACAAATATTTACAATTCAATAAAGATATTTTTCAAAATAAAAGAACAAAATTTAAAGCAAAGCCAGAAGAAAACATCTTTTCATCAATTTTCTTCAGTAATTCAAATCAAATTTTCCAACAAGATTCTGATATGGAAGAATCAAATGAAGAATCAAATAAAGAATCAAAAGATGAAAATGAAGATGAAAATGAAGATGAAGATGAAGAATTTCATTTAAACAATCCAGTTTCATATAATCTAATAATAGCATACACTTCAAATTCAAAAGAAATTATTTGCTTTCCTTATTGTGATAATTTATATGATAAAATGAAAATGTTCAAATTAAAAGCACAATATTACAAATCTTATCCAATTGCTGTTGATATTCCTTTTAAAATTCCATGTTTTAATTCAAATTTAACAAAACCAAAAGATCCTTATGCTATTTCTTTATCAGGATTTTCAATTTTCCATTACATAAAAAATAAATTTATAATTATTTTAACTTCTTCTATTGGAGATGCTTTATCTCAAGTTGGCAAAATTCGAATTTCAAGAAATTGGGATTATAAAAGCGCAAAAAGAAAACTTAAAATCAAAGAAAAAGATAAAACTCTTTCTGAAATCAAGCCTTTTCAGATTCAACCTGAAAATAAAAATATTCTTCCTTACAGGAAAATATCACTTAAAGGAGTTCTAGAAAATTTTAAATTTTGGAAACCTACTGAAAATGAAGAATTTCTGGAAAACTCATTAAAAATTGTGAATGATAATCAAAATTTTCAACATACAATGGCAGAATTTGCTTTTTTTCTTGAAAAATCAGAAAATGTTGCATATAAATCAACACCTTATCTTAAAAAAATATTAAATCAAAGACAAATTCCTCGATTTTCTGTTTATGATTGGAAATCCAATTTTAATTGGCAGAAAAGTTATAGGGAAGAAGAAAACAAAAGGGAAATTGAAGAAATGATTAATTTAACAAAAACTATTATTGAACCACCAGAAATTAAAGATTATTCAAGTGAAAGTGATTGGAAACAAGAAAATGATCAAGAATCTGAAAAAGTATTGGATGATTTATTATTTTCATGGGAATTGCAAGACAAATCAAAATCAAAATTAAAATTACAATTAAAAGATGAATCAAAAAAAGAATCACAAAAAGAATCACAAAAAGAATCACAAGAAGAATCGGATCAAAAATTAGAACAAGAACTACAAGAAGAATTTGGACAAGAATCACAAGAATCACAACAAGAATCACAACAAGAATCACAACAAGAATCACAACAAGAATCACAACAAAAACATGTTCATTTTTCTCAACCTTTAAATTCTAATATTCAACAAAACACTCAACAAAATATTAGACAAACTTCTTTATCTCAACAAATTTTACCACCTTCTTTTCCTTTAACAATATTCTCAGAATCACTTGATTTTCAAGCTCGTGAAGAACAACAAAATTTTAATCAATTTTCTCAATCACAAACTCAATCACAAACTTTATCACAAACTCAATCACAAACTCAATCACAAACTCAATCACAAACTTTATCACAAACTAAAAAAAAAAGAAAAACTAGAAAGAAAGGATTTTAAAATTTTAAAATTTTGAAATGAAAAAATTTTGTATTTGTTTGATTTATTTCTTCTTAAAATCAATCAAAAAAAATCAATCAAAAAAAATCAATCAAAAAAAATCAATCAAAAAAAATCAATCAAAAAAAAAAAAGAGAATGAACCAAAAAATTATTTCTGCTTTTTTTGTATTTAAATTGGAATTTTATCTGGATTCCATGGAGGAACTAAACCTTGAGAAAGTAATGTTGTGAAAACATAAACTCCACCATGTTCATAAAGATCTTTTAAAATAAAACGAAATTAAAATTAAAATTAAAATTAGAAATTAAAATTAAAATTAAAATTAAAAATTAAAATTAAAATTATTTTGTTCTTTTATTTTTTATTTTACCTGGAGCACTTGCAAAAACAAATTCACCAGTTCCAGTTCCATCAATACATTCACCAACAGGATTATTTCCATAACTAAAGAAGAGAAAAAATTTAAAATTTAATATTTTTATATTTTTATATTTTTATATTTTTATATTTTTATATTTTTATATTTTTACGCTGAATGATCAACCATCCATTGAAGTCTTTCTAAAACAATTTGAGGAATAGAAATTAATTCATTTGAGTTTAATTCAAATTCACTCTAAAAAATTTTTTTTTAAATAAAAATCGGATAAAAATTTTTTATTATTATTTTTTGTTATTTTTTTATTAAAATTTTATTTACCATTGCAGTAAACATTGTTACAACACTATAATTATAAATTTTAATAAAAGAAATTAATTTAAAATTAATCTAAAATTAATTTTTTTTGTTATTATAATTAAATAATTTACCCCCAAGGTGGTTCATAATCTCCAACTTCTTGACCACAAGCTAATAATCAAAAAATTTAAGAATAAATAAATAAATAAAATGAATAAAAAAATGAATAAATAAAAGGATAAATAATAAAAGGATAAATAAATAAAAGGATAAATAAAAGAACTTGTTTTGTTTAAATCTTTTTGAAAAATTACGATTATAAATTGAATTATAGAAAAATGGATCCTAAATTAAAATTAAAATTAAAATTAAAATTAAAATTAAAATTAAAATTAAAATTAATAAAAATAAATATTAAAATTAAAATTAAAATTAAAATTTAAATTAAAATTAAAATTAAAATTAAAATTAAAATTAAAATTAAAATTAAAATTAAAATTAAAATTAAAATTAAAATTAAAATTAAAATTAAAATTAAAATTAATTTAAAATTAAAATTAAAATTAAAATTAAAATTAAAATTAAAATTAAAATTAAAATTAAAATTAAAATTAAAATTAAAATAAAAATCAAAATTAAAATTAAAATTAAAATTCATTTATAAAATTAATGAAATTACTTTTGTATATCTTGCAATTCCATAAGTTTGATGAGTGAGACTATTAACTACCATATTAATTACTGATTGTTCAGTAGATAAACCAGTAAATATTGCAGCCATTGTTGAACTATCAACTCTTGTATCAGGAGATAAAGTATCACTCCACAATCCTCTATAAAAATAACCATTTTGACTATCCCATAAATGAGTTTCCATTGCTGATTTAATTTCTTGTGATCTTGCATATAATTTTGTACTTCTGTCTTGATTTCCAAGTGCATTTTCTATAATTGATGCTGATTTAAGACCTGCATAAGACATAGATTGTGAAAAAGTATAATATTGTGTTGGTAATGGATTTCCTGTATGAGGATCAGAACTTTCTTCCTTTTTAATTTTAATTTTAATTTGTTATGTTTAATTTAGTTTAAATTTTATATATTTTCTTTCTTTCTTTTTTTGATAATTTTTGTTAAGAAAAAAACCCAAATTGAATAATCAGGAATTGCAAGATTATAAGACCCTTTGTCATTTAAAAAGAAATTTTCAATTGCTTCCATTCTTTGATAAATTGGACTATTATTCTTTAAAAAGTTTGTATTACCAACTCTTGAGATATGATATAAAATGGATAAAAGGAACTATTAAAAAGAAAATTATTTAATATTAAATTAAATTGAATTGAATTGAATTGAATTGAATTGAATTGAATATTGAATTGAATTGAATTGAATTGATTTGATTTGATTTGATTTGAATTTGAAATTGAATTAAATTGAATTGAATTGAATATTGAATTGAATTTGATTTGATTTGAAATTGAATTAAATATTTAATATTGAATTGAATATTGAATTAAATTGATATTGAATTGAATTAAATTGAATTGATTTGATTTGATTTGATTTGATTTGTTTTGTTTTGTTTTGTTTTGTTTTGTTTTGTTTTGTTTTGTTTTGTTTTGTTTTGTTTTGTTTTGTTTTGATTTGAATTTGATTTGATTTGATTTGATTTGTTTTGTTTTGTTTGGTTTTGTTTTTGATTTGAAATTGAATTTATTTTAATCTTCTAAAATCAATACAGAAGCTGTTCCATCAATTTGAGGTTCAACAAAAGAAACAGGTTGTCCAGTAAAAACATCATAACAAGTATGGAAAAATCCATCACTTCTCAATTCAGCAGAAGCAGCCCAATTTAAGAAAAGTTCAGCCTCTGAGCTATAACCTGCAGCATCCAAAATCATAGCAGCAAAAACACCATCTCTTGACCAAACTTTATAGCCATATAAAGGATGGAATGAAGCAGCAATAGTACCAACAGTTGGATTTTGAGCCATTTTAAGACCCAACAAAGAAATTTGGAACATTTCCATTTCATCACTATTCAAATTATTAGGTTGAACACCTTGGCTAAGCCAATTTGCCAAGCTTTGCTTTGTTGATTGAATCAAACTTGACGCAGAAACACTTTGCATTTGCTGAGCAAAACTGACAGCAGATTGAACATCAGGTTGAATAGAATAATACAAATAACGAGTAACGGATTGACCGGGGGCAAGAGTTACAGTGAAAATGGAACCAAAAGATACCATGTTTGCCCACCAGTCACTTTGACTGTTTAAAATTCCGTTGTTGTTTTTGAAAACGTTCAACGGATTTGATCCGTCATTTTTGTCACCATTTCCAACGGAAAATTGATTTTTGTAAATGATTTCATTGTCAAGTGTGCCGGAAACCATGACTTTGGCGTCACAATAGGATTCATCAAAATAAAAGGCTTTGCTTGAGTTGTCAAACCAAGTGTGAGCGCAATTATAGTATTCAATTTTGCGATTTTCACTACTAACAACACCAGAAGTTGCGAAGTTAAGAAGAGTCACATATTCAGTTTCAGATCCAGTATTTTTAAGAATATATTCGACCAAAATAACGTCTTCTTCTGGTGGCATCCAATACGTCTTTTGCACACTAACATCAAGTGTATTTCCATCATATGTTGTGTATAATGTTGATAATGCTCCTGAAGTATCTAAAAAAACTCCCCCATTTGTTGGTCCAGAAAAAAGTTCCGGATTTGTCCCGAAAATCTTGTTTGTTTTTAAAGCAAATGTTTCTGATGACATCACTGACTTCCCATATGAATCGTATGATGAATAGAAATTGTTGATTCCTGGATATCGTACTGCTGGTTCTTTTAAACAATTCTTTGCACTTGCCCAAGTCATCATTTGGTTTTTCCAATTGTTTAGCATAAATGATGGAAGTGCATTTGGTGAAGAAAGATATGAAAAAGTAAAAAGGAAAAGAAATAAAAATAATTTTGTGTAAGAAATCATTTTTTTGGATTAAAAAAATTGAAAAATGAAAAAATGAAAAAATGAAAAAATGAAAAATGAAAAAATGAAAAAAATTTATTTCAAGTTATTTTATTTATTTCAAACTAAAACATAGATATTTTTCCAAACATAAATTCTGAACCTCCATAATTTGATAAAAACTTAAATTCACAACAATCACCAAAAATATTAGAATCAAATTCATAATTCAAAACAGTTAAATGAGAAACACGAGGAATAGAAACATTTGTTTCAAAAAAAGAATCAGGATTTAATAAAGAAGTTATTTTAAGATTAATTCCACAAACTTGAGACTTAGAACCTTCTTCTCCATGTTGAACCAGATATTGGAATCCTGATATTTTAATATAATCAAAGTTAATTTTCAATATTTTTCTTTCTTTTTGATATTCTGTTGTTTTTGGTTTAAGAAGTGATTTTTTTATTTTATTTGATGTATTAAATAAAGCTAAATCTTGTTGTGATTTGAAAAATGGAAACTTATCATCTGCTTTAATTCCTGTTATTGTTATTTTTCCTAAATGTAAAATGGATTTTTTTGCTAATTCATGATTTTTGTATTCTTTTGGAATTTCTGGAAGTTCTAATATAAAAGATATAATTTGAACAGGTTCTGTTGTTGGAAAATTATATTTGAGTCTTTCAAAAGGTTTAATATATTTGATTTTTAAATTTTCTTGATTAATATCAATTTCTGAATTTTCTTGATTTCCTTGAATTGAATTTTGATTATTATTTTTATTATTATTTTTGATTATTATTTTCATTATTATTTTGATTATTATTTTCATTATTATTTTGATTATTATTTTCATTATTTTCATTATTATTTTGATTATTATTTTGATTATTATTTTCATTATTATTTTGATTATTATTTTTATTATTATTTTCATTATTATTTTGATTATTATTTTGATTATTATTTTTATTATTATTTTTGATTATTATTTTGATTATTATTTTGATTATTATTTTGATTATTATTTTTATTATTATTTTGATTATTATTTTGATTATTATTTTGATTATTATTTTTATTATTATTTTCGCTTGATTATTATTTTTGATTATTTTGATTATTATTTTGATTATTACATTTTCATTATTATTTTGATTATTATTTTGATTATTATTTTCATTATTATTTTCATTATTATTTTGATTATTATTTTGATTATTATTTTCATTATTATTTTCATTATTATTTTTCATTGTTTCCAAGATAAGACTCTAAATTCCATTTATCAATTTGAAATAAATCTTGGAACTTTGATCCACAACTTATTGAAATACTTGGAATATCAAAAGAATTATATCCAAGTGGATCAACATCAAGATAAAGAGTATCAATAATTGATTTGCACTCAAAACCAATCATAATTTCAATCTTCCTTTCCCCAATAGAAGAAAACCAATATTCATTTTCTACACCACATAAATCAAATAAAATGGATTGAATTGGAAGTGAATTTTCATCAGTTTGGACATGTGTTAAAATAAAAGCTCTTGGATAACGAGAAATAATTTCAACATTGTTTTTTTCGTAAATATTATAAATATTCTCCTTTTTTTTATAAAATTCCTTTTGTAAATTTCGAATTGAATTTTGTGATATTCCTTTCCAAACAGGAATATCAACTTTATCTGTTGTACTTGCTAAAAATTGCATTAAATTTCTTCTCTTTTTTACATGATTGTTTTTTTGTGATTTGATCTTTTGGAATTGTGAATGATAATAATTAATTTCGGTTAAAATTCCTCGACATTTTTTGCAAACTTGAAATAAACGATTTGGATCATATTCAATTATCTTTTGAAAAATAAAATTAATTTAAAAAAAATAAAAAATAAAAATAAAAATAAATTGATTTTTAATTAATAGATTTTTACATGTTCTTTCACTTTCGAAATGCACTTGTTACAATAAAATTTACTACAGTATTTACATTGAAAAATACTAGTTGGTTTTTGGTTCTTGCATTTGGTATTTGAACATTTCTCCTTTTCAAATAAATTGGAATATTCATTTGATTGTTCTTCATTTTGTAAATATATATCATCATAACTCTTTCGATTTAAATAATTTTCTATATCGAATTGCTTCATTTCCAATTCTGAAAATGGATGAATTGCCTTAATTAGTCTATTTCTTTGCAAAACTGTAATTTGAAATGCTAATCTGATCACTTCTAATTTTAAGCAATTCAAAAAACTAAGTTGAATTTTATTCTTATTTCCAAATTTCTGCAAGATATTTGTAACAAATTGTTGGTAAATTTTGGTCTGAATTAAAAAATTTTCTTGAGATGATTTTGCTAAAAATTGTTCAAATTGATTTTCTTGATTTTCTTCTTCCTCTTTTTTTATGGGAATAATTTCCTCAGAAATCAATTTTTTGGAATGAGAATCCAAATAATTTAGAATTAAATCATGATGATTGTTATTATTATTATCGAGATTATCTCCAAAATTAAATTGATTTTCATTTTCTTCATTGATTTGTTTTGAAGTGGAAACATTTGTATCTAAAGATTCTGGTTCAATTTCATCAAATAAAATATCAAAATTTTTTTCTTTCAAAATATCATTTTGGAATTTATAATCATTTTCATTATCAAATTCAAAAAGAGAATTATCAATTTTTGATTCCTTTTCGTTATCCATTTTCTTTTCAAATGTGTGGGCTTGATTATGAATATGTTCAATATTCAAAAGCACTTTTTCTGATGTTTTATGATTGTCAAAAGTATTAATCAAAAGTGTTTTAATTGAATCTGAGTGCCGATTTTTATCAAAAAGAAGAAAATCGTGGAAATAATTAGATGGTGGGATTAACTCGTGGATTCTTTCAATATAATTATTCATGTACAAATCATGTAAAATTTCTTGAGCTTTTTTGGGAGATTGAAATTCAAAAATTTCTCCAAAAACATCAATTTTTCCTATTGCTAATTTTGATTTTTGATTTGGTTGAAAAGTATCAAAAAATTTGATAAAAATCAATCTTTTAAATTTAGGATTAGAATCTACTAAATTAAATGATTGATGAAAAGCTTCATTGTTGTTATTTTGGTTATTCTTATTATTTTCATTTTGAATATTAAGTAAATTGATTTTATAATAAAGTTTTGTTCCGTTTTTGCATTTTGGAATAGGTTGTCTTCTACATATATTTTTCATCTTATTAATATAATTCCCCACATCAATATCCATATAAGAAGGAGGATGTGAATGAATTTCATTACGAATTGTAATACAAATCTCTGTAATGAAACTAGGCTTTCTGAGACAAATTTGGAGCTGAATCAAATTGATTTTTAAATGATAAAAGAAAGGAAATGTTTTTTTTTGTTTTTGTTTTTGCGGAATTAAAATTGATTTGAATTAAATAAAATAAATTTGATTTTTTTTTGGCGAATTTACATTAATGGATTGTGAATGAGGATCACAATAACAAACAGAAGAAGAATCATGAATAATCTGTTCTAGAGGACCATTTTGATCAGGATAAATTTTTTCATAATCAAAATGACTTAAAAACCAAGTTGGATAACTTGATATTAAAATATTTCTATTAAAAGAATTTGGAAAATGAGAAAAATGAGGAAAATATTCCAATTTTTTCAATCCTAAAAAAAGCTCGTATTGAATTTGTCTTGTTGGATCATGAGCCACATTTTGATATCTGCGCATAAGTACAATAAAAGAGTCATTTGGAGCATTTGAAATATTAGGAGAAAATTCTCGAATCAATGATGTTTGCATTGCTTTTGAATATGTATATAAGAAGGAGCAAACATCACCTTTACGCACAAAAAATTGTGCTAATGTTTCAAGTATTGCTGATGATATGTGATTTTTGATATCTAACAAATCCAAATCGAGAGCTTTCCATTTTTCAAATTCAAATTTTGTTGTCAAACCAACTCCCAATCTCCTGCACATTTCAGCAAGAATTTGAATAGAGGCAACTTTTTAAAGATGTAATTATTAAATTATTATGATTTAAGAATATTTCTTTCTTTTTTTTTGTTTTATTTTCAAATATTTTTACAAAATGTTGCAACATTTGTTCTATCAAGTGAATCTGCGCAATTAACCCTCAAAACTCCTTTTTGTTTTGATGCTAATGTTGTAATTGCATAATTTCCATCAGGACAAAATACAGAATTGATTTCGATATTTGATAAATTTTGATTCTCGAAATCAAATTGAATAGATTCACCATCTCCATTTAAAATTTCTTTCCAAACCAAATCAAAATCAACATCATCCTTTCCAACAAGTTCAATTTGCCCTGAATTTAAATCATAATCTATAATTGTTTTTTTAATACTCTCCCAAAATCTTTTGATTCCGATAGCCTTTCCTTGGGTTTTGATTTGGAAAGACCAATCAAAATTTATAACAGAAAGATTAATTTTGATTTTATCCTTAACATATTCAACAATATTTTGAAAATATTTATTCAATTCATTTTCATTATTATTGGGTCTTGATTTGAGAAGATTCACACAAGTAATATTTTTTGTTTCCAGTCTTTTCATTATTCTCTGGAAATACAATTCTGATTTATTAAAAGGATTCTTTTTGATAACAAATTTTGGTTTAGATATTTTGGTTTTTAAAGATGTTTTCCATCGTAAAGGAACAGTTCCAGTTCTATAAATATAAGAAAACCATTTGATAACTTTGATTGAATTTAAAAAGCAAATAATTTCGCATTCCATTTCATTTCCACTTTCTAAAAAATAAATATATAAATTTTAACAAAAAATTTTTTTTGTAAATAATTAATTCTAAACCTCCTATATCATTCAATCCTCTTGCATAATATCTTGTTCCTGGATTTAAGTTTGTTTTCTTAGCAAAATAAACTAAATTGATTTCTTCTTGAGAATGTTTTGATAAAATTCCATTACGAAAACAAGGAATAAACGAACCAACTGCAACTCCTTGAAGTAAAACAACACACCAACGAGAAAGACCTAATTCTTCAAAAGTTTTTCTAAATTGCATGTTCCAACAAAAAATTGGATCATAACTAATTTTTGGAATATTTTTATTAAACAATAAATATCTATTTATTTGAGTAATTTTTTATTGATTTAATAAATTATCTATTTTACTCATCAATATCATATGAAGATGGAAAAGGATGTGTAATATCATATGTTTCAGAATAAAAATGAACACGATCTAAAATGAATTCCATCATTTTATCAATTTTTTTTTGGACATTTCTTTTTTAATTTTCAAAATGAATTTTTTATTTGATTTCAATTTTGAATTTTAATTTTAAATTTTCATAATTTACTGATTATCAAATTGTAAATAAGAAAGTTTAACTTTAATCCAATTTGTTGAAATAAGTGTGTATATTTTATGTTCTCCATAAAGTTGAGCAGATAATTGAACCTAAATTTAATTAATAAAAAAAATTAAATCAATATAAAAATTATTTATTTTTTGTTGATTTAAAATTTACTTTTGTTGCAATAAGAATTAAACCAAAGGAACCAATAACAACATATCCAAGTAATGCTTCTGCTCTAGTTGATTGTTTTATGGTTAATTTATTTGTAAAAGTTAAATAATTTTGTGCTTCCTCTTCTGAAGAAAATATATCCATATTTTCTCTTCCAACAAATTTTAAATTTCCAGAAATTGGATCTATTGAAAATAATTGTGTATCATTTCTTGTTGATAATGAAGAAATAATAAACTAAATTTTAGATTTTTAATTTTAATTTTAATTTTAATTTTGATTTTAATTTTGATTTTGATTTTGATTTTAATTTTTGATTTTAATTTTAATTTTAATTTTGATTTTAATTTTGATTTTGATTTTAATTTTGATTTTGATTTTAATTTTGATTTTGATTTTTAATTTAATTTTAATTTTAATTTTGATTTTGATTTTAATTTTGATTTTGATTTTGATTTTGATTTTAATTTTAATTTTAATTTTGATTTTTAATTTTAATTTTAATTTTGATTTTGATTTTAATTTTAATTTTAATTTTGATTTTAATTTTAAATATTAATTTTTTACAAATTGATTATTTGTTGTTTGAATTATTAAATGAGTTGTTTTTCTTTTCGTTTTCCAAGTATTTTTATTGTTATTTGTATTATTGTTGTTATTTTGATATTGCATAAAATTTATATTAATATATTATATTAAATTTAATTTGTTATTTAAAGAAGAAAAAAATGAAAAAAAAAAATGAAAAAAAAAAAATTTTTTCTCAAATCTAAATGAAAAAGTGAAAAAACAACAAAAAGAATTTTGACTTAGATTTTAATTTTGATTTTAATTTTGATTTTGATTTTGATTTTGATTTTGATTTAGATTTTTGATTTTAATTTTGATTTTAATTTTAATTTTAATTTTAATTATTAATTTTAATTTTAATTTTAATTTTGATTTTGATTTTAATTTTAATTTTAATTTTGATTTAGATTTTTATTTTAATTTTAATTTTGATTTTCTTTTTGATTTTGATTTTGATTTAGATTTTGATTTTAATTTTAATTTTAATTTTGATTTTAATTTTAATTTTTAATTTTAATTTTGATTTTGATTTTGATTTTCATTTTCATTTTGATTTTGATTTTAATTTTTAATTTTGATTTAGATTTTAATTTTAATTTTAATTTTGATTTTGATTTAGATTTTAATTTAGATTTTAATTTAGATTTTAATTTAGATTTTGATTTAGATTTTAATTTAGATTTTAATTTAGATTTTGATTTTGATTTAGATTTTAGATTTTGATTTTAATTTTGATTTTGATTTTGATTTTAATTTAGATTTTGATTTTGATTTAGATTTTGATTTTAATTTTGATTTTGATTTTAATTTTAATTTTGATTTTAATTTTGATTTTGATTTTGATTTTTGATTTTAATTTTGATTTTATTTTTTGATTAGACTTTGATTTTGATTTTGATTTTAATTTTGATTTTAATTTTAATTTTGATTTTGATTTTAATTTTAATTTTAATTTTGATTTTAATTTAATTTTAATTTTGTTTTTGATTTTGATTTAGATTTAGATTTTGATTTTAATTTAGATTTTGATTTTGATTTAGATTTAGATTTTGATTTTGATTTTGATTTTAATTTTAATTTTGATTTTAATTTTGATTTTGATTTTGATTTTCATTTTCATTTCATTTTTTAATTCAATTCCAAATTCATTTCTTTTTTTCATTTTGTTTTTGAAATTTGGAAATTTTAACTTGGTTTTCTTTCAAAAGTATCTCTGTTAAAAGTGACAATAGTTTAGAAAATTCAAAATCTTCTTTTTGAAATTCAGAAATAACTTCATCAATAAATTTAGATTTTCTCTTGATTTTTTTAGACAAAGTGATGAAAACATTTTGAAACCACTTCAAATCAGCATTTTTTGAATCTTTAATATCGTTTTGATTTCGAAATTTTGATAATCCAAGATTTTTTGAAAAATTCAAACGAAAACAAGAAAAATCTTTTTTGAATTCAGGCAAAAGAAAAATATCTGAAGTATCTAAATTTCCATGAGGAAACTTCATAAACATTAAACTATTCAAAGCTGTTGCGAGATCAATCGCAATTTTGATTAAATCTATAGACTTGAGAGTAATTTTCATATTTTCAGTGAGAGCTTGAGAATTATTCAATTTTTGTGTTACAAATGTAAGATAATTATTAAAAAGAAACAATCCATGAATATTCCATTTCGAACCATCAAGTGATTTTGCTTTTGCAATAAAATCGTTATATTGCTTTGTGAAATTGGGATCTCTATTAATTTGAATTTTTTCAATAACAAATTCTTGTTGAGTTTGTGGATCTTGATAAATTGAATTATGAAATAGTGAAGGATGTATTCCAAAATAGGGTATTTTCTGAAGACAAGAATTTTGATCAATATCTGAAACTTCTGCATTTTCCAAAAATAAAGAAACCAATTTTCTGTTTTGTTTCCATTTGTATTCTTTTTCCAAAATGTTTCCTAAGCAAATATAAGAATGAGAAAAACTGTTGTTTTTTTCGATCACTTTTTGGAAGCAAGAAATTGCTTGATCTCTATTGTCAATTTCTTTATAAAGCATTCCAAATTGGAACAAAAGTTGATAATCTGAAATTTCCTCAATTTTGACTTGAGAAAGGAAATTGTGAGTCTCTGTTTTGTTTTTCTGTTGATGAGAAATATCCGCCAATCGGAATAAAATGCAGTATTTCAACGAATTATCATCAAGATTTTCCAGCGCTTGAAGAAAATACTTTTTCGCATTTTCAAAATCTTTCTTAAGAAAGTAAATATCGCCAAGTTGAGCGTTAATGAATGTTCTGTATTTCTCTTCTGATTTAATTTTATTGGTTGCTTCGATTGCCTTCTCAAATTTTTTGTTGATTTTATGAGTGATAATCAAGATGATTTGCGCTAAATTTTTTCTGTTTATGAATAAATTTTGCTCTTTTGTTGAAGAGAAATCTTTTTCTGAGGTTGAATCGATCACTTTTTTCAGACGCTTTCCAATTTCTTTGTAATTTTTATATTTGAAAGAATAAAGACTATAAACAAAACAATCTTGAGGGTTTTTAAAATCAAATTGTTTGCTAGGCCACAACTGAATATTCTGTGAATCTTTCTTTTGATAATAAATCTCTTCAATTAAAAAAATGCACTTTCTTTTCAATTGTAATTTTGATTGTGATTTTGATAATCCAAAGGCTTTTTCTGCTGTTTCCAAGGCTTTTTTAAGCTTTTCATTTCCTCCCATTTTAAGATAAGTTGTTGAAAGTAATAAATGTGCAGAAATGCTATTTGATTTTAACTGAATTGCTTTTTGACAGTTTTTTTCTGCTTCTTCATAATTTGTTTTGAATAAATATATTTTTGCCAAATATAAACATGATTCAAATGATTTTGGATTGTGTTTCAATTCAAGCAAAAATTCTCCATTGATTTTGAACAATTTTCTTTGTTTGTTTTGAATTCTTCAAAATATAATTTTCCTAAATAATAATGAATGTGAAAATTTGTTTTCCAAATTTCAAACGGAGAAAGTTGTATTTGTAACTTCTCCAGTGTTGATATTGCTTTAGTTTTTGTTTCTTTTTCCTTTCCAAGTCTGAAAAGAAGTTTAATTGAATTTTCAATAATTTGTTTATTTTGCATAAATTTTTTAAAAAAAAAAAATGAAAAAAAAAAAAGGAAAAAAAAAAGGAAAAATTTTAATTTGTTTAAAAACTAAAAAAAATGGGAAAATTTTTGGATTTGATTTGTTCCATATTCTTCATATTCTTTTTTTTTTAAGGAACTTCTTAAAAATTCTTCTGAATTTACAAAAATTGAACCTCCAATCCAAGAAAGAAGATCATTTTCCATTTTTTTTGGAAAGGAAATATTTTCATTCCCACTTAAATAACTTATTTCTTTCTTTAATCTTTCTTGAAAACCATCAAACATGGTTGTTCCACCTGAAAGAATTATATTGGATAATAAGGAATTTCGAATTTTTGGATGAAATAATTCAACACTTGAGAAAATTGCGTTTTGAATACTTGGTTGTTCAAGATTGACTAAATTTGGCTGGAAAAGTATTTCTGGACATTGGAATCTTTCTGCACTAAGTATTACCTCTGTCTCTTTGATTTGGAACCTTTTTTCATATTGATTTGGTTGATTTGATACCATTTCAACTTCTTCATCATAATCTAAAGCAACATAACAAGCATTTTCTTTGATTTGTTTAACAAACTCAAAATCTGAGGTTGATGTAAAATAATAACCGCTTTTCTTCAATCCTTTAATCAAATATTGAGTAAGATCTCTTCCTCCAAATTCAAAAAAAGGTAATTGATAATTTGTTGTAAATTTTTCTTGATAAACTGGTAATATTTGAATCAATCCATCTCCAATATCAACAACAATTCCTGTTTTTTTCTTGACTGCAAGAAATGCTAACAAAGGCTGTATTTCAAATCCAATCGAACCAACTTGAAAAGTTTCAAACAATATTTGAGCAATTTTTTCTCTTTGTAATTTCGATCCAAATATTGGTTCGGTAATAAGAACTGATTTTTCTGTTGGTTCGATTTTAAGTTCAGACAGAAAAAGATGCTCATAAACTTTCTCAAAATTATCCCAGTTTTGGATTCTTCCTTTTTCCATTGTATATTCTATTCTTAATTCCTTTTTTGAAGTTGCTTCATCTCCAATATAAATATCGTTTTTTATGTTTTTTCCAATTAAATTAGATATTTTGATTTTGGGTGAAATTTCTCCTGAAAATCCCGCTTTGATTGAACTTGAACCTTGATCAATAACAATAACATTTCCAGATTCCATCGACTAAACAAAACAAAACAAAACAAAACAAAGAATAAAATTTATTATTTTTGTTCTTCTCTTTTTGAAAAGAAAATTTTTGATTTAGATTATTACAAAATGAGATGGAAGATCTTTCTGAAAATGAAAATGGGATTCATTTTTTGTTTCTGATATTTTTGGATTGTCTTGGAAAGTTGGAATTTCGCCATTTTCATTATATTCATCAATAGAATGAAAATCCTTCAATTTTGATGATATTTTTGAACTCCCAATCCAACTTAAATACTTCCGATTTTCCAAACTAACAATATTCACTTCTTTTCCAGATAAGAATTCAAGTTCTTTTTTCAATCTTGTTGGAAAGCCTTGAAACATGGTTGATCCTCCAGATAAAATGACATTCTGTAATAAACTTGCGTGATATTCATTATCACAAGACAAAATACTATCATAAATTAATTCTTGAATAGATTGGCATTCCAAATCTTGGAATTTGGGCTGAAACAATAACTCAGGACAAACGAATCGAGATTTTGAAAGCGAAACAACTTGTCCATCAGGAAGTTCGTAAGATTTACTGGAATCATCTTTTTGTTCATAATCCAAAGCCACATAACATAGTTTCTCTTTGATGTTCCTGATTATTTCAATCTCAGAAGTATCATTGAATAAAGGCAAATTGGCTGCTTCTGAATATAATAGTTTCCTCATAAATAAATTCAATTCATAACCTCCAATATTTTGTCTTCTCATATTTTCATACAAAGGATTCCCATTAATAAAAGGTTCCACAATACAAACTCCATCTCCAATATGAACAACAACGCCTGTTGAATTTATATCCACTGTTGCTAGCACTGATTGGCAAAAATCATTCAAATTTAAGAAAGGAACATCCAAAGTTTCAAAGAAAATTTCTGCGATTCTTTGTGATTGCTCCTTGGGATTGCCTGCAAATTCATTTACAGCAACAGGATGATCCTCAGGAGAGGCGCGAAGTTCATTATAGAATGTGTGATGAATCAATCTTTCGTAATCATCCCAATTCTCAATTATCCCGTTTTGTATTGGACTGTTCAAATTGAGATATCCTCTTTTTGAATTTGCTTCATCTCCAATATAAACTTCTCTTCTTTCAATCCCAGTTGTGAGTGGATGGTTTAAACGAAGCAGTTTTCTTTTTTCTTGTTCTTCTTTTCCAATATAAACTCTATTGAGTTCAATTCCTGTTGTTACAAGTGAATATTTATATCTTCCAACATAATTCGGAAAAACTACACATGGATATTTTTCATTCCCAAATCCTGCTTTAATATTATATGATCCCATATTAAGTAAAATAATTCTCTTTTTCTCCATTTCTTTTAATTTAGAAAGAAAAAAAAAATGAAAAAAAAAATATTTGAATTTAGAATCAATCAAACAAAAATCAATCAAACAAAAATTGAAGAATGAAAAACTAAGAAATGAATCAATCAAACAAAAATTAAGAAATGAATTAATCAATGAAAAACTAAGAAATGAATTAATCAATCAAAAATTAAGAAATCAATTAATCAATCAAAAATTGAGAAATGAATTAATCAATTAAAAATTAATCAATCAAACAATCAATCAATAAATCAATCAATTAATTAATCAATCAATTAATCAATTAATCAATCAATTAATCAATCAATCAATTAATCAATCTTAAAATTAATCAATCAATTAATCAATCAATCAATAAATCAATAAATAAATCAATTAATCAATCAATCAATCAATCAATCAATTAATAAATCAATTAATCAATTAATTAATAAATCAATTAATCAATTAATTAATCAATCAAACAAAAATTAAGAAATGAATTAATCAGTCAATCAATAAATCAATCAATTAATTAATTAATAAATTAATCAATCAATCAATCAATCAATCTTAAATCAAAAAAAAGAAATAAGAAGAAAAAAATTTTTTTCATTTTTCATTTTTCATTTTTCATTTTTCATTTTTCATTTAAAAAAATGTCGAAAAAAAGAAAAAATAAAATGAAATTTGAAATTGAAAACATTTCCAAACAAAATTCAAATTCGGATTTACAAACAAATTTACCAGAAGATTCCAATATAAATACTAAAATAGAAATAGATACAGATTCAGACACAGATTCAGATTCTTTTAATGAAGATGAAATGGTTCATAGAATTGAAATGTTTTCACTTGAAGATGAAAAAGAAAAAGGAAAAGAAAAAGAAAAAGAAAAAGAAAAAGGAAAAGAATTAAATAGTGATGAAAGTGATGGAGAAAATGAAGACATTTTAGTTGATTTTGAATTCTTTGATCCGAAACCTGAAGATGAAACACAAATAATTCCTTTTTTTCAGAATTGGATTGATATTAAAAATCTGGATTTAGATGGCATTATTCAATTTATTTTACATCAAACAAGAGTCGGAACAGTGATTAAAAATGGGGAAAATGGAGATATTTTCGGATTCATTTCTGTTATTAATATCAGCAAATACAAGATGAATTCTGTTGAAAAAATTATTGAATCAATTATTGAAAAGTCGCAAAAAACACCAAAAAAGAATTTTATGAAAATGCTATTCGCAAATCCAAAAAAGCAAATAGGATTGATTGTGAGTAACAGGATAATTAATCTTCCGCTTGAATTAGCACCACCTTTAACAAGAGGACTTTTTGATGAGATTTCATGGGCAACAGAAGATGAAGTATTTTAAATCAAAATCAAAATTTTAAATCAAAAATTAAAAAAATAAAAAAAATAAAAAAATATTCAATTATTAAGCCAACTGAAGAATTAAGAAATTCGTTCAAATTCACAGATTATATTTATGTTACAAGAGCTTTTAGGGAATTTGAAATGGAAAAAAATTCAGTTAAAAAATCAAGAAAAACCAAAAATCTTTCAAAATCGGAATTATATTATACAAAATTTGAAGATGAATTTTATCTCAAAGCTTCTCAATTCCATTTTATGTGGCCAATTCCACCCAAAGAAGAAAATCCGATTACTCATTACTATCAAGTTGTGATGGTAATTCCACAAAATAAACTTCCATCAATTAGAAAACAAGTTCATGAAGCTTTAGGAATGGAAGAAGAAGAAGAAAATAAAAATTAAAATCAATTAAAAAAAATTAAAAATAAAAATCAATAAAAAATTTTTTTACTTTTTGGGAATTTTTTTTTGAATTAGCAAAAAAATTTTAAAAATAAATTTTAAAAATAATTTTTAAAAATAATTTGAAATTTTTCATTGTAGAACACAAAACCAAATTGAATTGAAAAGATAATGAAAAAAAGATAATGAAAAAAAGATAAAAAGTTGTTTTGAAAAGATCAGGAAAAACCTACAAAGATCTGCAAATGCTATTTATTGACAGAATTTCTCACAATTTTAAATCCTGAACAAGTAGCGCACAAAGCTTCTGGAATTCCCAAATATCACCGATAATTCTTTTGAACTTGATCATATTGAGTTTACGCAAATTTTGAACACGAACGATCTCAAGTTCGAATTTGATCTCGTTCTTTGTGCATTTGAGAACGAAGCCTTTCTCCTTGAAGATGACGTTTTGGCGCTTGAGCATGCGCTTGCACCTTTTGAGAATGGATTTAGGAGAGCGAGAAGAGGTTGTCGAAGCATCGAATGCACCACGAGCTTCTCGTGTTTGCTGGTTGTCGTTCTTCTTCAGCTCGTTGAGCTCAATGGAGATTTTGGGGATGTCGTGAGGCTCGAATGTGATTGCACGATCTCTTTTTGTTTCATCGGTGATTTTGGGGTTTTTTTGTGGGAAAATGTTTGGGTTTTGTTGTTCATTTTGTGGGGAAGGTTCGTGATCCATTGAATTTTCTTGTTTTTGGGTTTGAATTTTGGATGAGATTTCGATCATCTCGTTTGTCGACATTGTGTTTGCTCGTTGTTTTGAGACAGGACTTTGTGAATATATGGTTTCCATGGAGGTATTCGGCTGGGAAAAAGGCGGGAGAGTATAAGGCGGGAATTGGGGGTTCTGATAAGGATGAAAGTGGCTCTGTGGCTGGATTTGCTGAGGGAATATATTGCTGTGGAACTTTCTTTGCGCGTAGTTGGGGATGGGGAACTGAGGTTTTATATTTTGTTGGGGAAAAATATTTCCATTTGATTGAATGTTTGGATTGTTTATGTTTATTCTGTTTGTGTTGATCCCTTGTTGCGTATTTTGTGCGTTGAAGAATTGGAAGGGAGGATCCTGGAATACAGATGGCTTTGTGAAGTATCCGAGAGGCGGTCCGAATATGGAAGGGTTGAGAAAGTACCGTTTGTTATCGTTATTTTGAGGAATTTCTTTTTTTTCATTTTGATCTTCAGTTTCGAACTCCATTTCTTGAGACTGTACTGAGTGTTCCTGTGCTCTTGCGCCCTGTTGCGGGAAGGGTATCTGGCTGGGGTTCATTCCTTGGTAGTACATTTTCTGCGAGGGATATTGGAACGTGTTCTGGAACGGGAACTGATATTGAGGTGGTTTGAAAGAAGGGAATTGCTGTTGGTTTGGGATTCCGAAGAAATTGGGTCTCTGAACAGGAAAATTAACATTGCGATTCCATTGTCTTGTTTGCGCGGATTGTTTCATCTGGGCATCCATCCGCTTCTGTTTGTTGTGGAAGAATACGCGATAGGCTTCTGTTGTTGAGTTGTGAATTTTGTTTTTAATGAGCTCACGAATTTCTTCCGAATCAAAATTGAGTTGTTTCATCTCCATCAGCACTTCGTCGTCGATAGAGATATTTGCAAAGAAATCCTGTTCGTTGTCTAAATTATCTTGTTTCTTTGTGCCTTTAGTGAACCAAGGATGGACTTTGATCTGTTCGATTGTATATCTTGAGTCCGGATTTTTATCTATGATCTTATACAGAAGATCTGTGGCTTCGAGAGAAATGAAGGAAGGAACCTGGAAGGAGCCCTGTACAATTCTCTGGCAAAGATCGCGAACCGTTGGGCCTTGAAACGGCAGAAACCCGCATAGTATCGCATATAAGACAACGCCCAATGACCAAATATCTACCTTAGGTCCTATGTACTCCTTCCCAAGTATCAGCTCAGGTGCTGAATACGATAATGACCCGCAGCTTGTTGTTAATAATTCCCCAAGATGCGTGAAATTTGCTAATCCAAAGTCGATTATTATTACTTTCATTTCTGCGTTTAATAGCAGGTTTTCGGGCTTGATGTCACGGTGAACTATGTTTAATTTGTGGCAGTAATCAACACCTTTAATTTATTTTTTAAATTTAGTTTGTTTTTTTTGATTAATTTTTTTATTTAATTTTTTTTATTTAATTTTTTTTTTTGGAATTTCAATTTTTGCTTTTTATTTTTGTTTTTAGATTATATTTTGATTTAATTTCCCTTTTTCTTTTTAAATATTTATTATTATTAATTTATTAATTAATTATTTTATTTTATTTTATTTTGATCGATTTTGATCTAAATAAAATTTTTTTTAATTTTTTAATTTTAAATTTTAAATAAAAAATAAATAAAACTTTTTTTTGGATAATTTTTAATTTTTAATTTAATTTTGTTTAATTAAAAAAAATTACCAGCAATAATTTGTCTAAAAAAATCTCGGGCTAAATCTTCTGATATACGACCATGAGTAACAATAAAATCAAAGAGTTCTCCTGTCTCTGCATATTCCATAACAAGATATAAAAATTGCTCATCTTCAAATACTTCAAATAATCTAACAACATTTGGATGATCAATCATTTGTAATATTTTTATTTCACGTTCGAGTTTTTCTTTAGCACCTTTTTCAAGTAAAACTTTTGACTTATCAATTTCTTTTATTGCAACCTTTTAAAAGTTATTTTATTGAAGAGATTTTAAATAAGATTTTTTTTTCTTATTTCTTTTTATTTCTTTTTATTTCTTTTTTTATTTTGATGTGATAAAAAAAGGAAAAAAACGGAAATTCATTTACTTTTTCTCCTGTTTCAATATTTGTTGATAAACGAACTTTTCCAAAACTGCCTTCACCAATAGTTTTTCCTACTATATATCTTCCTATTATTCTTTGTATATTTTCCGTTTCCATTTTAAAAAAAAAATTATTTAACTTATTTTATAAGGAAATTTAAACAAAAAAAAAAAAGTAAAAAAAAGTAAAAAAATCATTTTAAAATTAAAATTAAAATTTTTTTTTTTTTTCAACTTTCAAAAAACATTTTTTCATTTTTTTTCTTTTCTTTTCTTTTCTTTTCTTTTTTTATTAAAATGATAACTTTTATAGAATGGATTCCAAGAGGAGCTCCTCAATCAATTCCTATTCAAAATGAAATGGAAAATCCTATATTTCCTCAAGAATTTTCTAAAATGGATTTAAAACTAAATGAAAATTTAAATGAAAATGAAAATGAAAATTTAAATGAAAATTTAAATGAAAATGAAAATGAAAATGAAATTGAAATAAATGAAAATGAAATTGAAAATTTAAATGAAAATGAAATAAATGAAATTGAAATAAATGAAAATGATGATGATGATGACGATGATGGAATTCTTAATCAATTTGCTACTAGAATTGGTGATTTAATGTATTATAACAATCCTCAAGATGATCCAAATTTAGTTCAAGTATATTATTTTTTTAATTCTAATTTTAATTTTAATTTTAATTTTAATTCTAATTCTAATTCTAATTCTAATTCTAATTCTAATTCTAATATTAATTCTAATTTTAATTTTAATTCTAATTCTAATATTAATTCTAATTCTAATTTTAATTTTAATTATAATTCTAATTCTAATTTTAATTCTAATTCTAATTTTAATTTTAATTATAATTCTAATTCTAATTTTAATTCTAATTCTAATTTTAATTTTAATTTTAATTCTAATTTTAATTTTAATTTTAATTTTAATTCTAATTTTAATTTTAATTTTAATTTTAATTTTAATTTTAATTCTAATTCTAATTCTAATTCTAATTTTAATTCTAATTCTAATTTTAATTTTAATTCTAATTTTAATTCTAATTCTAATTCTAATTCTAATTCTAATTCTAATTCTAATTTTAATTTTAATTTCAATTCTAATTTTTAATTTTAAATTCAATTTTAATTTTAATTTTAATTTTAATTTTAATTTTAATTTTTAATTTTAATTTTAATTTTTAATTTTAATTTTAATTTTAATTTTTAATTTTTAATTTTAATTTTAATTTTAATTTCAATTCTAATTTTAATTTTAATTTCAATTCTAATTTTAATTATAATTCTAATTCTAATTTTAATTTTAATTTTAATTTCAATTCTAATTTTAATTATAATTCTAATTCTAATTCTAATTCTAATTTTAATTTTAATTTTAATTCTAATTCTAATTTTAATTTTAATTCTAATTCTAATTCTAATTTTAATTTTAATTTTAATTTTAATTTTAATTTTAATTTTAATTTTAATTTTAATTTTAATTTTAATTTTAATTTTAATTTTAATTTTAATTTTAATTTTAATTTTAATTTTAATTTTAATTTTAATTCTAATTCTAATTTTAATTTTAATTCTAATTCTAATTTTAATTTTAATTCTAATTTTAATTCTAATTCTAATTCTAATTCTAATTCTAATTCTAATTTTAATTTTAATTTTAATTCTAATTTTAATTCTAATTCTAATTCTAATTTTAATTTTAATTTTAATTTTAACTTGAGAATGATGATGATGATTCTGAAAAAGATGATTTAATTATTAAAAATACAGAT
Source organism: Anaeramoeba ignava (assembly GCA_028826165.1). Lineage (NCBI taxonomy): Eukaryota > Anaeramoebidae > Anaeramoeba > Anaeramoeba ignava. Next base: position 944,076 of record JAPDFW010000114.1, read on the forward strand.
CTTCTTGCTATTGCAGCAAAAAGTGAAGAAGAAATGAGTTCACTTGAAATTTATCTTTATGAAGAAAAACAAGATAATTTTTATGTTCATCATGATATTATTCTTCCAACATTTCCTTTAAGTCTTGCTTGGTTAAATTCTGCACCAGATAGTTATTTAAAAGAAAGATCAATAGAATCTGGTATTTTGAATCATTTTGAATTTAAAATTAAAATTAAAATTAAAATTAAAATTATAATTCATTTTGAAATTAAAATTTGAATTTAAAATTAAAATTAAAATTAAAATTAAAATTAAAATTAAAATTAAAATTCATTTTGAATTTAAAATTAAAATTAAAATTAAAATTAAAATTAAAATTAAAATTATAATTCATTTAAAATTAAAATTCATTTTAAAATTAAAATTAAAATTCATTTTGAAATTCATTTTGAATTTGAATTTAAAATTAGGAAATTTTGTTGCAGTTGGAACATTCGATCCAACAATTGAAATATGGGATTTAGACATATTAGATGCAGAAGCACCAATAGCTATGCTAGGAGGATTATCAGAAAAACCACGAAAAAGAAGAGTTAAGAAAAAAACAGGAAGAAATCGAGGAATGAGATTTGAAATTGAACCAATTCTAAAATACAAACCAGAAAGCCACACAGATTCAGTTCTCGGATTATCATGGAATAAATTACATCATAATCTTTTATCAAGTGGATCAGCAGATAAAACAGTGAAAATTTGGGAAATACCAACACAGCAATGCCTTCACACTTTGTCCCATCATTCCAACAAGGTTCAATCAGTTTCATGGAATCCTAAAAACGATTCTTTACTTCTCACTGCGGGATATGATTCCGCTGCGTTTATTTGTGATATCAAACAAAATTTAACTAAAAATCAAGGAATCACAAAATTTTCTCTTTCATCCGAAGTTGAATATTGCGCTTGGAATCCAATCGAATCTGATAAGTTTATTGTTTCTACTGATGATGGTATTGTTCAATATTATGATATTCGAAATCATTCATCTCCTATTTTTTCAGCTAATTGTCATAAAAAAGAAACAACAAGTATTTCTTTTTCTTTGATTCCTGGTCTCCTTGTTACTGCTGGCACAGATAAGTCTATTAAGATTTGGGATTTGCAGGGAAATCAACTTACTTTTATTTATGCAAAAGAATTTCCTGAAATCGGAAAAATTTTTTCTGTCAAATTTTCAGATGATTCTCCTTTTGTTGTTTCTTTTGGTGGAAGTCAAGGAAAAGTTTCCTTTTGGGATTTAACAACTTTAAAACAAGTTCAAGACAGATTTATATCAAGAATTCCTCAAATGAATTCTTCTAAAAAAAAATAGAAATTCAAAAAATAAATTTTTAAAAAATAAATTTTTTATTTTTTCATTTTCATTTTCTTTTATTTTCTTAAAATGCAAACAAATCAAAAACCTCAACAAATTAATTTAGAAAATCAATCAGAAGATAAATTATATACAAAAGAAGAAGTTATGAAACATTGCTCAATAGCTTTTATTCAAGGATGGACATCACATAATATTTTTCTTTCAGAACAACAAAACAAACAAAACAAACAAAACAAAAAAAACAAAAACAAAAAAAACAAAAACCAAAATCAAAATCAAAATCAAAATCAAAAAAATTCAAATCAAAATCAAAATCAAAAATCAAAATTCAAATCAAAATTCAAGTCAAAATGAAAAATCAAAACAAAAAAATGATCCAAAAGAAATTTTATTATCATTAGATATTGATGCTATAAAATTATTAGCAAGTGCTTTGACAAGAAAATCAAATGAATATAAATTAGTTTTAATTGTAAATATGGGTCTTGGAATGAGAACAGGAAAAATAGCTGCTCAATGTGGTCATGCCACTCTTTCAGCTTATAAAAAAGCTCTTAAACTTGATCCAAATGGTTTGCGTAATTGGGAAAATTCAGGTCAACCAAAAATCACTTTAAAAGCTCCTAATACAGAATATCTTGTTGAATTAGATTCCGTTGCAAGATCTCTTAATATTCCTTCTGCTAGAATTTATGATGCAGGAAGAACTCAAGTATAAAAGAGATCTTCAAACTTTATTTACAATTAATTTAAAATTGATATAAAATTAATATAAAATTAATATAAAATTAATATAAAATTAATATAAAATTGATATAAAATTAATATAAAATTGATTTAAAATTAATATAAAATTGATATAAAATTGATATAAAATTAATTTAAAATTGATATAAAATTGATATAAAATTAATATAAAATTAATATAAAATTAATATAAAATTGATATAAAATTAATATAAAATTAATATAAAATTAATATAAAATTAATATAAAATTAATATAAAATTAATATAAAAATTAATATAAAAATTAATATAAAATTAATATAAAATTAATATAAAAATTGATTTAAAATTGATATAAAATAGATATAAAATTAATATAAAATTAATATAAAATTGATATAAAATTAATATAAAATTAATATAAAAATTGATTTAAAATTAATTTAAAATTAATATAAAATTGATATAAAATTGATATAAAATAGATATAAAATTAATATAAAATTAATATAAAATTAATATAAAATTAATATAAAATTGATATAAAATTGATATACAATTAATATAAAATTAATATAAAATTGATATACAATTAAATTAAAATTGATATAAAATTGATATAAAATTAATATAAAATTGATATAAAAATTGATATAAAATTAATATAAAATTAATATAAAATTGATATAAAATTAATATAAAATTAATATAAAATTAATATAAAATTAATATACAATTAATTTAAAATTGATATAAAATTAATATAAAATTAATATAAAATTAATATAAAATTAATATAAAATTAATATAAAATTGATATAAAATTGATTTAAAATTAATATAAAATTGATATAATATTGATTTAAAATTAATATAAAATTAATATAAAATTGATATAAAATTAATATAAAATTAATATAAAAATTAATATGAAATTAATATAAAATTGATTTAAAATTAATATAAAATTAATATAAAATTGATTTAAAATTAATATAAAATTAATATAAAATTGATATAAAATTAATATAAAATTAATATAAAATTAATATAAAAATTAATATTAAAATTAATATAAAATTGATATAAAAATTGATATTAAATCAATATAAAATTAATATAAAATTAATATAAAATTGATTTAAAATTAATATAAAATTAATATAAAATTGATATAAAAAATTAATATAAAATTAATATAAAATTGATATAAAATTAATATAAAAATTAATATAAAATTAATATAAAATTGATATAAAATTGATATAAAATTGATATAAAATTGATTTAAAATTAATTTAAAATTGATATAAAATTGATATAAAATTGATATAAAATTAATATAAAAATTGATATACAATTAAATTAAAATTTATATAAAATTGATATAAAATTAATATAAAATTAATATAAAATTAATATAAAATTGATATAAAATTAATATAAAATTGATATAAAAATAGATTTAAAATTGATATAAAATTGATATAAAATTAATATAAAATTAATATAAAATTAATATAAAATTAATATAAAATTGATATAAAATTAATATAAAAATTAATATAAAATTAATATAAAATTAATATAAAATTAAATAAATAAAATTAATATAAAATTAATATAAAAATTAATATAAAATTAATATAAAATTAATATAAAATTAATATAAAATTAATATAAAATTAATATAAAATTAATATAAAATTAATATAAAATTAATATAAAATTAATATAAAATTAATATAAAATTGATATAAAATTAATTTAAAATTAATATAAAATTGATATAAAATTAATATAAAATTAATATAAAATTAATATAAAATTGATATACAATTAAATTAAAATTGATATAAAATTAATATAAAATTAATATAAAATTAATATAAAATTAATATAAAATTAATATAAAATTGATATAAAATTGATTTAAAATTAATATAAAATTGATATAATATTGATTTAAAAATTAATATAAAATTAATATAAAATTGATATAAAATTAATATAAAATTAATATAAAATTAATATGAAATTAATATAAAATTAATATAATATTAATATAAAATTAATATAAAATTAATATAAAATTGATATAAAAATTAATATAAAATTAATATAAAATTGATATAAAATTGATATAAAATTGATATAAAATTAATTTAAAATTAATATAAAATTGATATAAAATTGATTTAAAATTAATATAAAATTAATATAAAATTAATATAAAATTGATATATAATTAATTTAAAATTAATATAAAATTAATTTAAAATTAATATAAAATTGATTTAAAATTAATATAAAATTGATATAAAATTAATATAAAATTAATTTAAAATTAATATAAAATTGATTTAAAAATTAATATAAAATTAATATAAAATTGATATAAAATTGATATAAAATTAATATAAAATTGATATAAAATTGATATAAAATTAATATAAAATTGATATAAAATAGATTTAAAATTAATATAAAATTGATTTAAAATAGATTTAAAATTAATTTAAAATTAATATAAAATTAATATAAAATTGATATAAAATTAATATAAAAATTAATATAAAATTAATATAAAATTAATATAAAATTAATATAAAATTGATATAAAATAGATTTAAAATTAATATAAAATTGATTTTAAAATAGATTTAAAATTGATATAAAATTGATATAAAATTAATATAAAATTGATATAAAATTAATATAAAATTAATATAAAATAGATATAAAATAGATATAAAATTAATATAAAATTAATATAAAATTAATATAAAATTAATATAAAATTAATATAAAATTAATATAAAATTAATATAAAATTAATATAAAATTAATATAAAATTGATATAAAATTAATATAAAATTGATATAAAATTGATATAAAATTAATATAAAATTAATATAAAATTAATATAAAATTAATATAAAATTGATATAAAATTAATATAAAATTAATATAAAATTAATATAAAATTGATATAAAATTAATTTAAAATTAATATAAAATTGATATAAAATTGATATAAAATTGATATAAAATTGATATAAAATTAATATAAAATTAATATAAAATAGATTTAAAATTGATTTGAAATTTAAAATAGATTTAAAAAATTTGATCAATAAGAATTTTATTAATAGATTAAAATCCCCCAAAAACAAAAACAAAATATTAAAAAAAATTTATCTAAAAAAATAAAAAAGGTTGAATCAGGTTCTTTCACATGTCTTGCAATAGGACCAGCTTTAGGGGAGTTGATCGATCAAATTACTGGAAATTTAAAATTACTTTAATAGAAAAAATAGAAAAAAAAAAAGCAAAAAAAAAAACAAACAAATCACCATTATTCTCAATTTAAAAAATAAATAAAAATAAATAAAAATAAATAAAAATTAAACTTGGAATTGATGAGTAATTAAAAAGCAAAATTTAAAAGAAAAAAAAATTTTTCAATTTTTCATTTTTCATTTTTCATTTTTCATTTTCTTTTTAAAAATCCAAAAAATTTAATTTAGAAAATTAATAAAATGTCAGAATTTGATAAAAAAGCAGAAACTTTTACAGATCAAAAACATTTAGAACATGGAAAAAAAGTAGCAAATGGATTAGTAAAAATTATCAATGAAGAAATTTTAAAGAATAATGAAAAAGTAAATATACTTGATATGGGATGTGGAGTTGGATCAGTAGCAATACCTTTATCATTATTAAATCCAAAATTTATAATTGATGGAATTGATCCATCAATTAAAATGATTGAATTTTTTGAAAAAAGAGTTAAAGAAGAAAAAGTTGAACGAGTTTTCCCAACATTTCAAGCAGAACCAAAACCAGAAAATAAATATAATATTGGTTATACTTCAAATGTTCTTCATCATATTGAAGATATTTCTGGTTTTCTTAAAAAGATTTATGATTCTTTACTTAAAGATGGTCAGATTCTTATTGTTGATTATGAAAAATCTCCAATATCCCATTTATTTCATACTAATCCTGATAGTTCTCTTGTTCATCCTAGTGGTTTTTCTAAAGAAGAATTGCAAAAATTTCTTGTTGATGCTAATTTTAAAGATGTTAAAGTTTTGGATTTTGGTTCAATTCAAAGAAAAATTGTTGATGAAAACAAGAATGAATCTTTGGAAACTTTCAATTTTTTAGTTGCAACTGGTTTTAAACATGATTAATAAGGAAAAACAAAATATTTTTCTTTTCATTCCTTTTCAATTTACATTTTAAAACAAAATCAATTCAAATCAATAAAAGAAATTTCTTTTCTTTTTTAATTTAATTTTTTGATTTGATGAGTAATCAAAAAAAAGCAAAATTTAAATAAGCAAAAAAAATTATTTTTCTTTTTAAAATTCATTTTTTTCTTTTTAAAAATCCAAAAATTTAATTTAGAAAATTAATAAAATGTCAGAATTCGATCAACACGCACAAAAATTTATGAATCCAGGATATTTAGCACAAGGAAAAACAATTGCAACTAGATTATTTCCATTTATTAATGAAGAAATTTTAAAGAATAATGAAAAAGTAAATATACTTGATATGGGATGTGGAGTTGGAGCAGTAGCAATACCTTTATCATTATTAAATCCAAAATTTATAATTGATGGAATTGATACATCAATTAAAATGATTGAATATTTTCAACAAAGAGTTGAAGAAGAAAAAGTTGAACGAGTTTTCCCTTCATTTCAAGCAGAACCAAAACCAGAAAATAAATATAATATTGCTTATGCTTCAAGTGTTCTTCATCATATTAAAGATATTCCTGGTTTTCTTAAAAAGATTTATGGTTCTTTACTTAAAGATGGTCAGATTCTTATTGTTGATTTTGCAAAAAATGAACAATCTCATTTACTTCATTCTACTAAATTCGAATCCCTTCATTATCCTAGTGGTTTTTCTGAAGAAGAATTGCAAAAATTTCTTGTTGATGCTAATTTTAAAGATGTTAAAGTTTTGGATTTTGGTAAAATTGAAAAGAAAGTTACTGATGAAAATAAGAATGTGTCTTTCCGTGATTTTAATTTTTTAGTTGCAACTGGTTTTAAACATGATTAATAAGGAAAAACAAAATATTTTTCTTTTTTCTTTTTCTTTTCTTTTTCTTTTTCTTTTAAATTAACAAAATCAATTCAAAATCAATAAAAGAATTAATTTTTTAATTTAATTTCTTTTTAAATTTAAGATTTAATAATTTTTATTTAAGACCCCCTTTTAAAAAAGTTAAGGTGTAATTAAAAAAATTTTGATTTGATGAGTAATCAAAAAAAACAAAATTTAAATAAGCAAAAAAAATTATTTTTGTTTTTAAAATTCATTTTTTTCCTTTTTAAAAATCCAATAAATTTAATTTAGAAAATTAATAAAATGGCAGCATTTGATAAAAAGGCAGATAAATTCATAAACAAAGAATACGCAGAACAAGGAAAAACAGTAGCAACTAGATTATTTCCATTTATCAATGAAGAAATTTTAAAGAATAATGAAAAAGTAAACATACTTGATATGGGATGTGGAGTTGGAGCAGTAACAATACCTTTATCATTATTAAATCCAAAATTTATAATTGATGGAATTGATCCATCAATTAAAATGATTGAATATTTTGAAAAAAGAGTTAAAGAAGAAAAAGTTGAACGAGTTTTCCCAACATTTCAAGCAGAACCAAAACCAGAAAATAAATATAATATTGCTTATACTACAAATGTTCTTCGTTATATTCAAGATATTTCTGGTTTTCTTAAACAAATTTATGATTCTTTAGTTAAAGATGGTCAGATTCTTATTGTTGATTATGAAAAATCTGAAAAAACTGAGATATTTCATACTAAACGTGATAGTGCTCTTTTTTATCCTACTGGCTTTTCTAAAGAAGAATTGCAAAAACTTCTTATTGATGCTAATTTTAAAGATGTTAAAGTTTTGGATTTTGGTATAATTGAAAAAAGATTTACTGATAAAGATAACAAAGTTCTTAATATTCCTTTTGATTTTTTAGTTGCAACTGGTTTTAAACATGATTAATAAGGAAAAACAAAATATTTTTTTTTTCTTTTCTTTTCTTTTAAATTAACAAAATCAAATCAACAAAAAATATTTTTCTTAATTTTTTTTGAATTTTTTCATTTTTCATTTTTTTTTTACACAAAAAAGAAAAACAGAAAATGAATGCTTTAACTTGTGCAATTTGTTTTGAGAACTATTCAGATCAAAATAAACCAATGATCACTTGCAAAGAATGTCACACAATTTGTGAAAATTGTTTAAAAGAAAAAGATCAATGTTCTTTTTGTCGAACTTCTTTTGAAAAATTTGAACCATTTATAAATCGACCTTTATTACAAATTGTGAACGAACTTCAAAAACCAAAACTTGAGAAAGATGAATCAATTCCTCCTTTGTCAGAACTAGAAGTTGAACCAAAACCACCTTTTTATTCAATTGGCGTTTTTGATCTTTTTAAAGGCAAATTAAGATCTTATACTGTTGCAATTAAAAAACTTAAAATTGAAATTGATGAAAAGCAAAAAAACTATTTTCAAAAAGAAATGAATTTTTCAATCAATTTAAATCATCCTAATTTAGTGAAAAATTTTGGAATAATGGATAATGATAGCAAAATGGGAATTGTTATGGAATTTGCTGAACAAGGAAATTTAGCTGAAAATATTGACAGTTTCACTTTTGAAAAAAAGATTGATTTATCATTAAAATTAGCTCATTCATTGAATTATTTACATCAAAATTCAATTATTCATGGAAATTTGAAACCTGAAAATATTTTGATTTCAAAAAATCAACCTAAAATTACTGATTTTTGTATGACAAAACTCCATCAACATATTATGAAGAATATCAATGCAAGTCCAAATTCAATTCGTTATTCTCCTCCAGAAATTATTGAAAAAGGCACTTTTTATGATGTTACTTGTGATATTTACAGTTTATCAATGATTTTATATTTCATTTTTACAAAAAAACAACCTTTTGAAGATGATACTTTGTTTATGATTCCAACAAAAATTCTTAAAGGGGAAAGACCTGAATTTCCAAATGATTTTCCAAGTGAATTAACTGAAGTTATCACTAAAGGATGGAGTAATAATGTGAAAGATCGATGTTCTTTGAATGAATTTATTCAATGTTTGGATAAGATCAAAATTGAAACAAGTAATTTTCAATCCAAATCAAAATCCAAATCAAAATCAAAATCTAAATCAAAATCAAAATAAAAATCAAAATCAAAATCAAAATCAAAATCAAAATCTAAATCTAAATCAAAATCAAAATCAAAATCAAAATCAAAATCTAAATTAAAATCAAAATCAAATCTAAAATCAAAATTAAAATCAAAATCAAAATCAAAATCTAAAATCAAAATCAAAATCAAAATCAAAATCAAAATCAAAATCAAAATCAAAATCAAAATCAAAATCAAAATCAAAATCAAAATCAAAATCAAAATCAAAATCAAAATCAAAATCAAAATCTAAATTAAAATCAAAATCAAAATCAAAATCAAAATCTAAATTAAAATCAAAACTAATTTTAATTTTAATTCAAAATTAATTTTAAAAAGTAGAAAATGAAGTAAATGAGTCATCTAATCAAATTACAAATGAACCATTTAATCAAATTACAAATGAATCATTTAATCAAATTAAAAATGAACCATTTAATCAAATTAAAATGAAACCATTTAATCAAATTAAAAATGAATCATTTAATCAAATTACAAATGAATCATTTAATCAAATTAAAAATGAATCATTTAATCAAATTAAAAATGAACCATTTAATCAAATTACAAATGAACCATTTAATCAAATTACAAATGAACCATTTAATCAAATTAAAAATGAACAATCTAATCAAATTAAAAATGAATCAGAAAGTGAAACATCAGAAAGTGAAACATTAGAAAGTGAAACAGCAGAATCTTCATCTGATTGGGAAAACAAACCACAAGATTATTTAATACAAAATTTTGAAACTATTATTGATGTAAATATTTAAATATTTTATATTTAATATTTAATAATAAATATTCAATATTCAATTTAAAAGGAAAAGGAAAAAGAAAAGGAAAAAGAAAAACAAGAAAAAATTAAAATTGAAAAAGAACTTCAAAAAAAAATTAAAAAAGAAAAAATTAAAAAAGAAAAAGAATTAAAAAAAAAACAAGAAAAAGAAAGACAAGAAAAACTTCAAAAGGAGAAAGAAAAACAGGAAAAAGAAAAACAAGAACTTAATGAATTCTTAAATAAAGCAAAAGATTATTTTCATAAATTTCATCAATCAATTCAAGAAAATCAGAAAGGTAATTTAAAAAAAAAAAAGATTTTTTTTTGGAATAAATTTAAATTGAAAAAAAATAAATGTTCTTTTTATCAATATTTTGTTTCCAAAAAAAAAACAACAACAAGAATTGATGGAAATTGATATATCCTTAATTACTCAATTTATCAAAAAATTCCCAACAAATGAATTTATTCAAGAAAATTGTTGTTTTATTTTAAGAAAACTTAGTGAAGCAGAAAAGAGTAAATTTAATCTCAATTTTAAATTATTATCTCTTATTTATTAAAATTCCTTTTCTTTTTCTTTTTAAAATAAATATAGAAAAAGAATTAATGGGAATTGATATCTCTTTAATTTTTGAAATTATGAAAAATTTACCAACAAATGAATTTATTCAAGAAAATTATTGTTTTATTTTAAGAAACATTACTGAAACAGAAAAGAGTAAATTTAATCTCAATTTTAAATTATTATCTCTTATTTATTAAAATTCCTTTTTTTTACATTTTAAAATAAATAATTATAGAAATTTCATTTAATATTCCAGATTTAAATGGATTTTATTTAATTATGAAAGCAATGAATAATTTCCCAAATAACAAATTTATTCATCTTCAATCTTTTTTAATTTTTATTAATATTGGAAACGAAAATGGTAAAATTAAAATTAAATCTAAATTCTGAAAATTTTGGAATTCTTCTTCTTATTCAAAAAAAAAAAAAAAAAAGAAAACAAAAAACAAATTGAAGAAAATTTTGGATTGGCTACAATAATTTCAACAATGGTTAATTTTTCAGAAGATAAAGAAATTTATAATAAAGGAAGTCAATCTTTAGAAATTTTAGGTTTAAATCAATCTCGTAATTTTATTCTCTTAAAAAAATAAAAATATTATTATTAAAAATTCAATTTAACAAATTTATTTTTTTTTTCTAAAAAATAATAAATAGAAATTAAAAAACAATTTAAAGAAAAGAAAAGTAATTCAACTTCAAAACAAAAATAACTCAAAATAAAAACAAATTTTTTTTTGATTATTTATTACAAAATTTCCTTTTATTAGACATGGTAGAACATAGACAAAAAGAGAAATTTAATTTATTAAAAAAGGAATATAAGGAAAAAAATCAAGTAAAAAATAAATCTCACTTCTTAATTTATTAATTTATTAATCAATTAATTTATCTATCTTTTTTTTTTGTTTTGTTTTGTGAAATTTAGGTTAAAAATGTTCGTCTTTTTTTTTAAACAAAAAAATTTAATTTTTCATTTTTGGATTTTTTTTTTTTGATCAAATTCAGGACACTTTATTTCATTTCTTTTCAAGAAAACAAGAACCCATTGATATTCAAATTTTGAAAGTTTTGATGAAAAAAGGAACAGAATGGTCTAAAACAAATGTATTTATCCTTTTTTTTTGTGAATCAATTAACTTAAAATGTTTTTTCTTTTTAAAATACAATAGCAAGTAAATCAAAAAAAAAATTTTTAATTTGAATTAAATTTGTTTTATTTAAATCCAAAACAAAACAAAACAAAACAAAACAAATAGAATGTAAAAAGAAAAAAGAATCAAAATTAAATCAAAATTAAATCAATATTTTTTATTATTTTTAGAATGTAAAATTTTGATAAAATCATTTCATTTCATTTCAAATTCATAATTTCAATTTTAAAAAACAAATCAAAAAAGGAAACACCAATTCATTATTTATGTAGAAATCATTCAATTAATTTGGAAGTTATTAAATTCTTATTTGAAAAAGGAGTTGATTTTAATTTTCAAACAGTAAATTTCTCTAATAATTTTATTTTTCTTTAATTTAAATTGCATTAATCAAATTATTATTCTAGAATGTAAAAATTCATTTTAGACTTGAAAAAAAAATTCATTAATAATTCATTTTCAAAACAAAAAAGTTAACACCTCTTGATTATTTATGTCAAAACGAATCAATTACTTTGGAAATTATTAAATTTTTGATTGAAAAAGGATTTGATTTCAATAGTAATAGAGTAAATTTTCTTCTTTAATTATTTATAATTTATGTTTTTCTTTTGATTAAATTATCAAATTATTATTCTAGTATGTAAATTCTCAAATTGAATTAATTATTTCTTTTGATTAAATTATCAAATTATTATTTTAGGGTGTAAATTCTTCAAATTAATTTCAAAAAATTCATTTTTAATTCATTTTCTCAATTTATTTCTTAAAAAAAAAAACAAGTATACACCATTTTTTTATTTATTCCGAAACAAAAAAGTTACATTTGAAATGATTGTATTATTGATTGAAAAAGGATTTAGATTTGATTTTAAATTAGTAAAGCTTTTTTTTTTTTCAATTTTTTAAAAAAAGAAATGATTCAAAAAAAAATATTTTGGATTATTATTTAAATAGGATGTAAAAAATTAAATTAAAATATAATTCTTTCTAAATTTATTAGATTTTATAAAAATAAATCAAAAAATAAAAGGGAGTAAATAAAATAAATCAAATAAAACAAATAAATCAAACAAATTAATAAAATTATAATTAATTATAATCAGGCAACACCTGTTCATTATTTATGCAAACATCAATCAGTAACAAAAGAAACAATTCAATTATTAATTGAAAAAAAAGCAAATTTTACTATTCCAGATGTATTTCATTTCCATTTTCTTTTTTTTCAATTTAAAATTCCTTTTTATTTATTATTTATTATTTATTATTTATAATTCAAATCAAATCAAAATAGAATGTAAAATATAAAATAAATTAATTAATCAAAAAAGGAAAAAACAATTCCCATTTTAATCATTTTAAATTCACTTTTTTTTATTATTATTATTATTATTAAAAAGACTGTAAAAATTAAAATGATTAAAATTATTCCTTTCTTTAATTTTAATATAAAATGATTTTTGTTTTGTTTTTAGCAAGTAAAATTGTTTATCCAAAAAGAAAACTAAATTTCAACTTCTAAATTTTTTAATTAATAATTCATTTTTAAAACAAAAAAAAAAAGCAAACACCACTTTATTATTTATGCCAAAACAATTCAATTAATTCAGAAATTATTAAATTATTGATTGAAAAAGGATTTGATTTTAATTTGAAAATAGTAAAACTTTTTTTTTCAATTAATTTGATTTAATTTAATTTACTTTTTAAATTTTAAATTATAAATTAGAAAGTATGTAACATTTAAAAACTAAATAATAAATTAAATTATTCAAATTATTATTTTAGGATGTAAATTCTCAAAATTAATTTTAAAAAATTCGTTTTTAATTCATTTTCTCAATTTATTTCTTAAAACAAAAAAAAAGTATACAATATTTTACTATTTATCTCAAAAGAAAAAAATTACAATAGAAATTATTGTATTATTGATTGAAAAAGGATTTGATTTTAATTTTAAATTAGTAAAGCTTTTTTTTTCAATTTTTAAAAAAAGAAATAATTCAAAAAAATATTTTGAATTATTATTTAAATAGAGTGTAAAAAATTAGATTAAAATATAATTCTTTCTAAATTTATTAAATTTTATAAAAATAAATCAAAAAATAAAAGGGAGTAAATAAAATAAATCAAATAAAATAAATCAAACAAATTAATAAAATTATAATTAATTATAATCAGACAACACCTGTTCATTATTTATGCCAAAATCAAACATTAACAAAAGAAACAATTCAATTATTAATTGAAAAAAAAGCAGATTTTACTATTCCAGATGTATTTCATTTCCATTTTCATTTTGTTTTCAATTTAAAATTCCTTTTTATTATATTATTTATAATTCAAATTAAATCAAATCAAAATAGAATGTAAAATATAAAATAAATTAATTAATCAAAAAAGGAAAAAACAATTTCCATTCTAATCATTTTAAATTCACTTTTTTTTTTATTATTATTAAAAAAAAAGACTGTAAAAATTAAAATGATTAAAATTATTCCTTTCCTTAAATTTAATATAAAATGATTTTTGTTTTGTTTTCAGAAAGTAAAATTGTTTATCCAAAAAGAAAACTAAATTTCAACTTCTAAATTTTTTAATTAATAATTCATTTTTAAAACAAAAAAAAAAGCAAACACCACTTTATTATTTATGTCAAAACAATTCAATTAATTCAGAAATTATTAAATTATTGATTGAAAAAGGATTTGATTTTAATTTGAAAACAGTAAAACTTTTTTTTTCAATTAATTTGATTTACTTTTTAAATTTAAAATTAGAAAGTATGTAACATTTAAAAACTAATTAATAAATTAAATTATTCAAATTATTATTTTAGGATGTAAATTCGGTCAAATTAATTTTAAAAAATTCGTTTTTAATTCATTTTCTCAATTTATTTCTTAAAACAAAAAAAAAGTATACAATATTTTACTATTTATATCAAAAGAAAAAAATTACAATAGAAATTATTGATTTGTTGATTAAAAAAGGATTTGATTTTAATTTTCAAGAAGTAATTTTTTCCTCTTTAATTGTTTTGAATTTGATTTTTTAATTTATAATTTATTAGAAAGTAAAAAATTAAATATTATTTTTGATTTGGATTTTCAAATTTATTTTCCAAAAAAAAAATAATAAAAGGATGTAAAATTATTTCAAAAAATATTTCTTAATCAAAATTAATTTGAATTAAAAAAAAAATAAAAGGGAGTAAATTTAAATTCAAAATCAAATTCAAAATCAAAATTCAAAATTAAAATTCAAAATTCAAAATTAAAATTAAAATCAAAATCAAAAGAAAACATCATTGGCTTATTTATGTTTAGATCGATCAATAAAAAAAGAGATGATTAATTTTTTGATGGAAAAACAATCTCATTTCAAAGGAGTAAAAAAAGAATTTCATTTCAGTTATAATTCTTTTCATAATAATAAAATTTAAATAAAAATAAATAGAGATTACCTATAGCTTATTTATCCCAAAATGAATCAATCACAAAGGAGATTATCAAATTATTAGTGAATAAAGAAATTGATCCAAAAGAAGTAAATAATTTTTCTTTTTTCTTTTTTGCTTTTCTCTTTATTAATTATTTTGATCTTCAATGAAATAGATAGTAATATAAAAAAATAAGAATAAATTAGATTAAATTTAATTTTGTTGGAATAAAATAAACGGGAAAAAAAAAAGAGTGTAAAATAAAAATTTCTAAATTGGAATTGAATTTTTTTAATAATTCAATCAATACTATTTTATTATAAAAAAGGTAACCAAGTTATCAGCATTAGGTTATTTATGCCAAGAAAAACCAATAAGAAAAGAAATGATTGAATTTTTAATCCAAAGAGGAATTGATTTTAACCTTAAAGATGTAAATTATCTATTTTTATTTGAAAATTTAAATTTAAATTAAAATTTATAATTAAAGCAAGTAAATCCAAAAAAAAATAATCAATTACTTTTTTTCTTTAAATTAAAATCATTTTGAAAAAAGTATGTAAAAAAAAAGATATTAAAATTAAAAGAAACATTATTTAATGAAACTAAAATAAATAATATTCCAATTATTCTTTTTTAGGGAGTAAATTTTTTTTTATTAAATAACAAATTAAAATTTAAATTTAAATCAAAATTTTTGTTAAAAAAAAAGCAAACAGGAACTTATTATTTATGCCAAAATTCATCAATTACTTTGGAGATGATTAAATTTTTTATTGAAAAAGGATTTGAATTTGGTTTTAATGAAGTAAAATTTTTTTATATTCAAATTCAAAATTCAAAATTCAAAATTCAAATTCAAAATCAAAATAGAAAGTAATAAATAAAATAAAATTGAATTAAACTAAATTGAATTAAAATTTTAAAAAAAAAAGGATGTAAAAATAAACAAAAATTTCTAAGATGAAAATTTAAAAATTAATAAAAATATCAATATAATTTTAAAAAGGGAGTAAAATCAAAATAAGAAAAATTAGAAATTCAAATTCAAATTCAAATTTTTTAATTTTTAAAATAAAAAAAAGAAAACAACACCAATTCATTATTTATGTGGAAATTCATCAATTACTTTAGAAATGATTAAATTTTTAATTGAAAAGGGATTTGATTTTAATAAAGTAAATCTTTTTGTTTCCAAAAAATAAGAATAATTCAATTCAAAAATTTATATTTATCTCTTTTTAAAAAAATAAAAAGAACATTGCAACAACTTATTGTTTACTCCAAAATCCATCAACTACTTTGGAAATGATTCAATTATTAATTGAAAAGGGATTTGATTTTAATAAAGTAAATCTTTTTTCAATCAAAAATTTAATAATAATTTATTTCTATTTATCTTTTGTTTAAAAAAAAGAATACAGCAGCAATTAATAATTTATTCCAATCTCGACCAATCACTTTAGAAATGATTAAATTTTTGATTGAAAAAGGATTTGATTTTAACAAAGTAAATCTTTTTTCAATCAAAAATTTAATAATAATTTATTTCTATTTTTCTTTTGTTTAAAAAAAAAAAGAACACAGCAATACATTTTTTATTCCAAAAACCATCAATTAATTTAGAGATGATTAAATTTTTTATTGAAAAAGGATTTGATTTTGATTTTAATGAAGTAAAATTTTTTTTATATTTAAATCCAAATTCAAATTCAAAATTCAAAATTCAAATTCAAAATTCAAAATTCAAATTCAAAATCAAAATAGAAAGTAATAAAAAAAATAAAATTGAATTAAACTAAATTGAATTAAAATTTTAAAAAAAAAGGATGTAAAAATAAACAAAACTTTCTAAGATGAAAATTTAAAAATTAATAAAAATATCAATATAATTTTAAAAAGGGAGTAAAATCAAAATAAGAAAAATTAGAAATTCAAATTCAAATTTTTTAATTTTTAAAATAAAAAACAGAAAACTGCGATTCATTATTTATTCCAAAATCCATCAATTACTTTAGAAATGATTAAATTATTGACTGAAAAAGAATTTGAATTAGATTTTAGTGGAGTAAATTTTTATTAATTAATTAAAAAAATCAAATTCAAATTCAAAATCAAAATCAAATTCAAAATCAAAATCAAAATCAAAATCAAATTCAAATTCAAAATCAAAATCAAATTCAAAAATCAAATTCAAAATCAAATTGAAAACCAAAATCAAATTCAAAATCAAAATAGAAAGTAATAAATAAAATAAAATTGAATTAAACTGAATTGAATTAAAATTTTAAAAAAAAAGGATGTAAAAATAAACAAAAATTTCTAAGATGAAAATTTAAAAATTAATAAAAATATCAATATAATTTTAAAAAGGGAGTAAAATCAAAATAAGAAAAATTAGAAATTCAAATTCAAATTTTTTAATTTTTAAAATAAAAAACAGAATACTGCAATTCATTATTTATGCCAAAATCCATCAATTACTTTAGAAATGATTAAATTATTGATTAAAAAAGGATATAATTTTGATTTGGAAGGAGTAAATTTTTTGTTTTTTATTCAAATTTATTTCTAAATTTTCATTTCTTTCTTTCAAAAAAAAAATTTAGAAAGTAAAAACAAAAACAAAAACAAAAACAATTTAAAAAATTAAATTTAAAAAAATTCAAAAGGATGTAAAAATAATTTCTAGAAAAATAAAATAATACAAAACAATAATTCTCATTTTAATAATTATTGAGATAGAAAGTAAAAAAAAATCCAAAAATAAAATAATTAAATTTGATTTAAAATTCCAAATTTGTTTTCCAAAAAAAAAACAAAGAACAAAGCAATCCATTATTTATTCCAAAATCCATCAATTAATGTGGAAATGATTAAACTTTTTATTAAAAAAAGAGTTGAATTAAACTTTCAATATGTAAAAAAAAATAATATTTTAAAATCAAAAATAAAATGATTTCAATTCTAAATTTTGAAACGAAATATTATTCTTTTATTTTCATTCCTTTGTTTTTAAATTATATAATTCATAGAAAGTAAAAACAATCCAAAAAAAAAATATTTTTCTTTTTCTTTTTTCTAAAACAAAAATTTTAGGGAGTAAATAATTTTTTATTTACATCTTTTCTTATTTTTTTTTGATTAATTTCCAAAAAAAAAAAAAAAAAAAAAAGTTGTCTCCAGTTCATTATTTATGTAGGAATAAATCAATTACATTTCAAATAATCGAAGTATTAGTTGATCATGGAGCTAATTTTAATTTAGATGGAGTAAATATTTTTTTTTGTTTTATATATTTTCTCTTCTTTTATTTTATTAAATTTACTAAAATGAAAAAATTTATATTTTTATATTATTGATATTATTAATATTAATATTATTAGGTTGTAATAATTTTAAGAAAAATCAAAATCGGCATTAATAATAATATTCAAATTTTCATTATCCTTTTTTTTGAAATAACTATAGTCTGTAAAATATTAAAATAAATTAAAATAAATTAAGAATTTTATACTGATTTTATATTTTCCATTTTTTAAAAACAGCCTGTAAAAAATATTTCTTTATAATTTTATAATAAAAATATTTGAAATTAATAATAATTCAATTTCTCTTTTTTTCAATTCTAAAATAAGATTTTTGATAATAATCAAAAAAAAAAGGATGTAACAAAATTCTTTTTTGATTAACAAGAAAAATAACAATAATAAAATAATAACATGTTTTCTTGTTAAAATGAAATAGAATGTAAGAATTCGAAAAAAAAATAGTTCATTTTGAATAAGAAAATTATATTATTAAAAAATGAAAGAATTTTTTTTATGTTAATTTATATTCACATTTATTTTTGATTTAAATATTTTTTCAAATCAAATTTTGTTAAAAAAAATTGATTAAAATAGTACGTAAATGAATTTTGAAATGAATTTTGAAATGAATCTCTTTTTTCAATTTAGTTTCTTTCTTAAAAAAAAAACAACATTTTAAATAAAATAGTCTGTAAAAAACAAAAATCCTAATTTTTCCTTATTTAAATTATTTTTATTTAAATTATTTTTAATTTGAAAAATATCAATAGAAAGTAAAACCCAAATCAATAGAATCTTTTTAACTACTTAAATTTGAAGTTTTTGTTTTCTCTTTCTTTTTAAATAAATAAATAAATAAAAAGTGGACACCTCTGCATGATTTATGTCAAAATCAATCAATTACAAACGAGATGGTTCAATTATTAGTTAGAAAAGCTAATTTTAATATTCAATTTGTAAAAACATTATTTAACAAAAAACAAATGAATAAAATTAATTCAATTAATTTTTAATTAATTAATTTTAAAAAGGGAGTAAATTGTTATAAAATAATAAATTGAATTGAAAAAAAAGAGATAAAAAATATTAATCAATTCATTTTAAAAAAAAGCGTGTAAACTATAACAATTCATCAGAATTAACATTGAAAAAATTTATTATCATTTTCATTTTCATTTTCATTTTCATTTTCATTTAATCTTTAATCAAAATAGGGAGTAAATTGAAAACAAAATATTTTCATAAAAATTATTCACTTTTTCAATAATAAATTAAGGAAAATTTAGAATTAAAAATATTATTTTTTTTTAATAATCAAAATGAAATGAAATCAAATCAAACATATTTTGAATTTGTATTTTTATTTCCAAAATTTAATTATGATAATAATAATTAAATAGGATGTAATTATTAAAATTTAATATGAGAAAAAAAAATCAAAAAATTTATTGTTGTTGTTATTTAAATGATTAAAATAGTCTGTAAATAAAACTTAATAAATTTCTTTTTAATTTCTCTAAAAAAAATTGTAAAATAAATAGTATGTAAAATAATTTTTATTTTCCACTTTCTCTAAAACTAAAAAAATAAAATTGATTTTTTATAAAAATAGTTCGTAAAATAATAAGAAAAATAAATGGAAAAAGGATAAATTGTATTCAATTTTTTTTTGAAATAAAAATATTTAAATTAATTTAGTATTCCCCACTTCATTACTTATGCTCGAACACTTCAATTACAACAGAAATGATTGGAATTTTGGCTAAAGCTCAAGTTAATTTCAATTTACAATGGGTAAAAATAAATTGATTTGCAAATTTTTCCTTTCTAATTTATTGAATTAATTACTAAATAGACTGTAATTATTATTCCTAAAAAAAAAAACTTCAAACCAAAAAACTAATTGAAATTTTTTCCTAATTAAATAGAAAGTAATTAAATTTAAAAAATCCATTTTACTTTTTAAAAAATTTCATAAACAATTTTTTTTTGGTTAAATAGACTGTAAACAATATTTAATGAGAAAAAGATTTTGAAAGGAATTTAAATTTAATTCTTGAAATAATTATTAAATAGACCGTAAAAAAAGAAATACAATTCAAAAATCAAATCTAAATCAAAATTAAAAATAAAAATTCAAATAGTCTGTAAATTAATTAAGAATTTTCCTTTTAAAATCCCAAACCTATTTTTATTTTCCAAAAATTATTTAATAGTATGTAAATATTATTTCTTATTGAAAAGTGATTTTTATCTCAAAAAAAATTTTTCAATCTTTTTAATATTTTTTTAGCAAGTAAGAACATAAATAACAAAATAATTTTTCTCTTTCTTTTGGTTTTTTAAAATTTTTTCATCAAAAAATAAAAAAGGAAGTAAAAAAGAAATTAGAAAAAATACAACTTAATTTTTATAAAATTAAATTTTTTTCTGTTCTCTTTTTTGAATTAACAAAATAGAGAGTAAAAAATAATAAGATGATTCCACAAAAAAAATTTATTTTCCATTTTATATAAAAAAATAGATTGTAAATATTTCATTTCATATATTATTGAATTAATTTCTTTTTTATTATTTATTTCTTTTTGGAAATTAAAATTAATCCATTTGAAAAATAGAATGTAAAAAAATCTCATTTAAGAAATAAATTTTATTGATAATAATAACAAAATTCAAATTTCTTTTTCATTATTGAATAAAATAGCCTGTAAATAATTTAAATAAATTTTGTTTTTATAAAAAAATCTTAAATTATTTTATAAAAACAAAAAACAATTAGCATGTAAATCAAAAATTAAAATTAAAATTAAACTGAAATTAAACACAAAAATATTATAGGGAGTAAATAATTTAAGAAAAAAAAATGTTGTTTTATGAGAAAAAATTTAAATTATTTATTTATTAGGATGTAAATATTATTTTTCAAATTTAAATTTTCTTTTCTAAATTATAAAAATTATTAAATATTGATTAAAAAAAGTATGTAAAAAAAAAATTTAGGAAATTTCAAAAAGAAAAATCTAATATTAAAAATTAATCTAAATAGCATGTAAATATTGGAAAAAAATAAAATCAAAAAACTCTAATCAAAAAAAAATCTTTATTTTTCCTTTCAAAAGGATGTAAATTAAATGAATTTTTAAAAATATAACTTCTTATCTTTTTCTAAATTGATTTTTTTCATTTATTTTAAATAGTATGTAAATAAAATGAATTGAATTATTTTTTTCATTTCTTAATTTTTCTTGAACCATTAAATAGTTTGTAAATCATCTTTTGATTTTGATTTTGATTTTGATTTTTTAAATTTTAATAATAATTTAGAATGTAATCCAAAATCATTTTTTCCCTAGAATATAATAATAATAATAAATCTTTTTTTGTAAAATTAATTAATTAACTCATAGTGGGTAAATAAATTAGGATTACTTTCTTTTTTTCTGGAATTAATTGATAAATTATTTAGAGAGTAAATATCAATCATTTTGTTTTTTTTTTCATAAATTAATTAAACTATTAAATAGACAGTAAAATTTATTTTATTTCCTAAATTTTTTTTTGAAATTTATTTGGAATATTTTTCAATTTAATAAAAAGAAAGTAAAAAATTATTTTAGAAATTTTAATAAATTTTACATTTTTATTATGAAATTTTAATTTGTTAATTAGTATGTAAATTGCATTTTTATTGAAATTTATTTTATTTAAATTTATAAATTTTATAAATAGGTTGTAAAAATTCATTTTAGAAATTGAAATGATATTTTTTGGGAAATTTTTACTAATTCATTAATTTAATAGCATGTAAATAATTTTTATTAAAACTTGAATTTTTATTTTATTTCCTTTTTTTTGGAAATTAATGAATTAGGAAGTAAAAAATATAATTAATAATAAATTTTTGGATCATTTTTATCAATTAAAATGAATTAGAGAGTAAAAAAAATATCACATCAAAATTTAATATTTATTTTCTTTAATCTTTACAAATTAATTAGAGAGTAAATTTAAAGCAAAAATTTTATCAATAATAACTAATTTTGATTTTAATTTTTTTTTTTAGGAAACTCCTTTATATTTTCTCTGCAAAAATCCATCAATTACAGAAGAAATGATCAAATTATTGAAACAAACAAATGCTGATTTTAATTTAAAGATAAATACTGGAAAAACACCAAAAGATCTTCTTAAGGATTCACTAAAAAAATTGATTTAACACAAGATTAATTTCTTTCTTTCAAAAACTAGAAATTTTTTCTTCAATTTAATTCAAAGAAATCAATTCAATTCAAAGAAAACAATTCAATTCAAATTAATTCAATTTAATTCAAAACAATTCAATTCAATTCAATTCAATTCAATTCAATTCAATTCAATTCAATTCAATTCAATTCAATTCAATTCAATTCAATTCAATTCAATTCAATTCAATTCAATTCAATCCAAAGAAAACAATTCAATTCAATTTAATTCAATTTAATTCAATTCAATTTAATTCAATTCAATTTAATTCAAATCAATTTAATTCAATTCAATTCAATTTAAATCAAATCAATTCAATTCAATTCAATTTAAATCAATTCAATTTAAATCAATTCAATTCAATTCAATTCAATTTAATTTAAAACAATTTAATTCAATTTAATTCAATTCAATTCAAAGAAAACAATTTAAATCAAAGAAAACAATTCAATTCAATTCAAATCAATTCAATTCAAAGAAAACAATACAATTCAATTCAATTTAATTCAATTCAAAGAAAACAATTCAAAGAAAACAATTCAATTCAAATCAATTTAATTCAATTCAATTCAATTCAAAGAAAGCAATACAAATTAAAGAAAACAATTCAATTCAAATCAATTCAAATCAATTCAATTCAATTTAATATTCAATTCAAATCAATTTAATTCAATTCAATTCAAAGAAAACAATTTAAAGAAAACAATTTAAATCAAATCAATTCAATTCAATTCAATTCAATTCAATTCAAAGAAAACAATTTAAATCAAAGAAAACAATTCAATTCAATTCAATTCAATTCAATTCAATTTAATTTAAAACAATTTAATTCAATTTAATTCAATTCAATTCAAAGAAAACAATTCAAAGAAAACAATATTTTCTTTCTTTTCTTCTTCTTCTTTTTTTTCAGATTAATTAAAGAATAAAAAATCTCAAAAAACAAAAATTTGAAATTTGGAATTTGGAATTTGGATTTCTTTGTTTTTTATTGATTTGAAGAAATTAATTTGATTGAAAGTAAATTAAAGTTGAATTGAATTTTGAAAAAGAAATGAAAAAAAGAAATTAAATGAAATAAGTTTCAACTTCATCAACAATCCATTTATTATAAGAACCAGCTAAATAACTTTGAGATTCATTTGTATTATAAGTAATTCCATTAGGTAGATTATAGTTATAACCAAAATTTGTAGAGCCTCTATGTAAATCTGAATTCAACCCCAAATCATAATTACTTCCAAACCATGGACCATAATATGAATAATGATAATAAAGAGCATAACCTTCTTGACCTTGTTTAATTGTAAACTTTGCAGGTATTCTATCCCCTTTATCATTTCTTAATGAAAAAATAAATGCATTAGAATCTGAAATGGTACTGGCTCCAGTATTCTTCCAACCAACTTGAGTAAAACCTCCAAAAATAAAATTATCTTTTGTTTTGATAATAACTAATGTTTTTCCTTTCCCATCAACTTTTTTATGCCATTTTTTAGAATCAAATCCATCTATTTTTGCTGAAAATCCTTTTTTCATTTTATAAAAAAAATCATTATCATTTATCCATTCTTTTAATTTCTTAACATATTCTTCTTCTGTAATAATTTCTGAATTTGAAAAAATCTTCAATAATTTATTTTGATTTTGATTTTGATTTTGATTTTGATTTTGATTATGAATTTCTTTTATTTTTTCTTTCTCAAATGATAATTTAAGATTTTGAATTTCTTCATCTTTTTGTTTGAGAATTTTATCTTTCTTTTCATTTTCTGATTTGAGATTTTGATTTTCTTGTTTTAAATTTTGAGTTCCAGATTCAAATGATTTTATCTTTTTCTCGTAATTCTTTTATCTCTTCTTTTAATTTTCTTTTCATTTTCTTTAATTTGTTTATCATTTTCTTGAATTTTCTTTTCTTTTTCTTTAATTTTCTTTTCATTTTCTTTGATTTTTGTTTGATTTTCTTGATCTTGAATTTGAAAAATAGTTCTTTCAAAATCAATTAAAAAAGAATTTGGAAGAAAAATATCAAATTGTTTTAATTTATCAAAATCTTGTTTTGAAATTGAATCTTTATCAAATAATGAAAAAAAAGAATGAAATAATCTTTTCTTTGAATTCATTTTGTGTTCATATTTCCTTAATCTTAATTTTTTATTTCTTTTTTTAATCCAATTATCCAAAAATTGAAAAAAATCAAATTGAAAAATTTCTTTTTTTTCTTGTTTAAATTGAATAAATTTGATAATTTCTTCTTTAGTTAAATTGAATAAATTCTCATTATTTTGAATTTGGGAAAAATTTTGATTTATTAATTCAAAACATTTTATTTCAATTTCATTTGAATTTAAATTTCGATTTTGGAATAAAAATTGGAAAAAATTTGAATAATTAATTGAATTTAAAATTTTTTTTTGAATAATTTCTTTCAATAAATTTAATTTAAAATAAATTGAAATTTCCAATAATTGAATAAGATTTTCTTGATTCTCAAAAGAAATATTTCCATAATAAATATAACTCAAAATTGATTCCATTTCTTTTTTATTAAATTGATTTAAAGAAATAGAAAGAGATTCTTGTCTTAATGATTCATTAAAAAAAGGAGATCTTGAAGATAAAATTGATTTATGAACTTTAATTTCAAAAGGATTTGATTTATTCTCAACAAAAATTGAAAAATCTTTAAATGAATTTTCATTTAAAAGGTTTGAATAATTTTTAATTAAATTTTTTGTTACTTTTTTTTCTAAATTTTTCATTTCATTTTCATTTTGATTTTGATTTGCATTTTGAATTTGGTTATTATTATTATTATCCATTTTGTTTTTGTGTTTTTGTTTTTTTTTGTGTTTTTGTGTTTTGTTTTTGTGTTTTTAAAAAAAAAGGAAAAAAATGAAAAAAAAAATTTAAAAAAAAAAAATGAATAAAAAAAGTGGATTTTGAAAATAAATAAAAATATAAAAAATAAGAATAAATTTAAATTAATAATTAATTTAATTTTCTTTTTAATTTATTATTTTAAATTAATTTATTAATAAATTATTATTATTTTTTATTAATTTTTTTTATTAAAAAAAAAGGAAAATTATTTTAATTTAATTTTTAATTTAATTTTTTTTTTGGAATTTAAAAATTATTAATAAATTTAAATTTTAAAACAAATTTCTAAATTAATATTAATTCAATTTAATTCAAAAAGATAAAATTTTAATTTCAAAAAAATCAATTTTCAAAATATTTTTAAATAATAAAATATTTAAATCTAAAACAATAAATTATTATTTTAATAATAAAATTAAATATTAAAATATATTTTTAAATTAATTTTTAAATTAAATATTAAATTAAATCTATTTCCATTTTTATATTTTATATGTTAAATATTTAAATAATAAAATATTTAAATCTAAAACATTAAATTATTATTTTTAATAATAAAATTAAATATTTTTAAATTAATTTATAAATTTTTAAATTAAAATTTCCATTTTTAATTTATATATTAAATATTTAAATAATAAAATATTTAAATATAAAACAATTCATTATTTTTAATAAAATTGATTATTAAAATATATTTTTAAATTAATTTATAAATTAAATATTAAATTAAAAATATTTAAATAATAAAATATTTAAATCTAAAACAATAAATTAATATTTTTAATAAAATTGATTATTAAATTATATTTTTAAATTAATTTATAAATTGAATATTAAATTAAACCTATTCTTATTTTTATATTTTTATGTTAAATATTTAAATAATAAAAATATTTAAATCTAAAACATTAAATTATTATTTTAATAATAAAATTAAATATTAAATTATATTTTTAAATTAATTTATAAATTAAATATTAAATTAAATCTATTCTTATTTTTTTATATTTATATGTTAAATATTTTTAAATAATAAAATATTTAAATTTAAAACATTAAATTATTATTTTAATAATAAAATTAAATATTAAATTATATTTTTAAATTAATTTATAAATTAAATATTAAATTAAATCTATTCTTATTTTTTTATATTTTTATGTTAAATATTTAAATAATAAAAATATTTAAATCTAAAACAATAAATTATTATTTTAATAATAAAATTAAATATTAAATTATATTTTTAAATTAAAATTTAATTAATTAAATATTTAAATTAAATCTATTCTTATTTTTATATTTATAAATATATTAAATTAAAATATTTTTAAATAATAAAATATTTAAATCTAAAACAATAAATTATTATTTTAATAATAAAAATTAAATATTAAATTATATTTTTAAATTAATTTATAAATTAAATATTAAATTAAATCTATTCTTATTTTTTTATATTTTATATGTTAAATATTTAAATAATAAAATATTTAAATCTAAAACATTAAATTATTATTTTAATAATAAAATTAAATATTAAATTATATTTTTAAATTAATTTATAAATTAAATATTAAATTAAATCTATTCTCCATTTTTATATTTATATGTTAAATATTTAAATAATAAAATATTTAAATCTAAAACATATTTAAAAGTATTATTTTAATAATAAAATTAAATATTAAAAATTATATTTTTAAATTAATTTATAAATTAAATATTAAATTAAATCTATTCTTATTTTTTTTATATTTATATGTTAAATATTTAAATAATAAAAATATTTAAATTTAAAAACATTAAATTATATTTTTAATTAATTTAAAATTAATTATTAAATTAAATATTTAAATAAATTATCTAAAAACAATAAATTAATATTTTAATTAAATATTAAATTATATTTTTAAATTAATTTAAATTAAATATTTAAATTTTTAAAATATTTAAATCTAAAACATTAAATTAATATTTTTAATAATAGAATTAAATATTAAATTATATTTTTAAATTAATTTCTAAATTAAATATTAAATTAAATCTATATCCATTTTTATATTTTTATTTTTAAATATTTAAATTAATAAAATATTTAAATTAAAAAATTTAAATATTAAGAAAAATTAAATATTAAAATATATTTTTAAATTAATTTATAAATTAAAATACTTTTATATTTTTAAATTAAATACTTTTATATTTTTTTTTCAAATTTCATTTTTTTCTTTCTTTTTAAATGCAACCAAATTTAATTTTTACACCAAATATAAACAGAATTAAACCAAGAAAAACATTTGAAAGTGATGCAATCGATTTTCTAATTACAGGAAACAAAACTCAAGAAAAAGAAAAAGAAAAAGAAAAAGAAAAAGAAAAAGAAAATGAAAATGAAAATGAAAATGAAAATGAAAATGAAAATGAAAATGAAAATGAAAATGAATTTGAAAATGAATATGAAGATCAAGAAGAACCAATGCAAGAACAAACACAAGAACAAACACACCCAACAACTCTAAAAGAAGCCAAACAACCTCAAGGAGATGGAATCAATAAAGTTCAAAGAATCAGTGAAGACAAAGGAGATTTTGCAATTGAAAAACGGAAAAAAAAAATAAAACCAAAAGCAGAAGCAAATTTTATTGAAAAAAAAAAACCGAAAAAAAAAAAGAAAGAAAAACTAAAAGAAAAACCAAAAGAAGAAATGACACTCAATCAATTAATAAACTGTCCTTTTAACACAGGAATTCCAAGTCGAACTGAAAGAGAAAGACTTGAAAGAAAAAAAAAAGAAAGAGAAGAAAGAAAGCTATTGAAAAAACAGCTGAAATTAAATCAGCAAGAAAACGAAGTCACTTCTTTAGAAAATAAAGAAGAAATCAAAACAAAGGCTGAAAAATTGAATGAAATATTAGAAACACCAATTGATTTGGATTCCATCAAAGAATCAAGTGTTTCAGACACAGAAAACAAGGAAGATGAAAACGAAGGAATTGAGGGCGAAATTGCAAATGCGGCCCAAATCAAAATCAACGATGATGGGGAGTTTTTATTGGATCATTCTTCAATGATGTCAAATATTTCAAATACTCAAAATTCTTTCAATGAAATTGAATCAAATAAAATCATAATTGAAGAAACTAACAGAAGAATGTATGTCAAAAGAAGAGACAGAGATAGTTACTCAAAACCCTGGAGTGAAAAAGAAACAGATCGTTTTTATGAAGCAATCAGAAAAATTGGAACAGATTTTTCTTTAGTTGCAAAATTTTTCCCTCATCGATCAAGAAGAGAAATTCGCAATAAATTTAAAAGAGAAGAGAAAATTAACCCAAATAGAATCAGTGCTGCTGTTTTAAATCAAGAAATTCCTCTCCAAGACCAAATCAAAATTGTTCCAGAAAAAAGAGGAAGAAAGAAAAAAATTCAAAATCAAAATTCAAATCAAAATTCAAATTCAAATCAAAAAAATAAAAAAAGAAAAAAAAGAAAATCAAAAAAAAATCAAAATTCAAAAAAAGAAGATCAAAAAGAAAATTAAAAAGAAGAAGAAGAAGAAAAATGGGATTTTTTTTTTTGTTAAATTCTTGTAAAAAAAAAATTTTTCAAATAAAAAAATAAAAAAATTTTTTTCATTTTTCTTCTTTCATTTTTTTTTAAAATGGAAATGGATATTTTTACTTCAATTACAAAAAATGATTTAAATTCTTTAAAAGAAATAATTCAAAAAGATAAAGAATCAATTTTTTCTCATAAAAATACAGTTAATTTTATTTGAATTTTTATTTTAAATTTTATTTTAATTAAATTTTAAAATATTTATTAAAAAATAATAGATGAATCCAATTTATTTTGCAATAATTTTAAAAGCTAAAACTGAAATTATTATAGAACTTATTAAAGCAGGTTCTCCTTTAGAAGAATTTGTTTCAGTAAATTTTTATTATTATTATTATTATTATTTTTTTTTTATAAATTATTTTTCATTTCGAAATTTTTTCTCTTTTAGAATCAAACACCTTTACAAGCAGTTTGTAATCCAAAAAGATTTGAATTAATTGAAGTTTTATTAAAAAATGGTGCAAATCCAAATAATTTTAATGTAAATCAAAAATTTAATTTTAAAAAATTTAATTTCAAAAAATTTAATTTATTTTTCATTTAGAAAGTAAATATTTAAAAATTATAAATTTTCTTTTTAATCATAAATTTATTTTTATTTTTATTATTTTTATTATTAGAAACCTCCTCCTTTATTTCTGGCAATAAAACAAAAATTAAAATTGGAAATTATTGAAACTCTCATTTCTTATGGAGCTGATGTTAAGATTATTTATGTATTTTCCTTTTTCCTTTTTTTTTTTTCTTTTCAAAAATTAATTTTAATTTTCAAAATTAAAAAGAATAATTCATCAATTTTACATGAAACTTGTAAAGTTTATCCAAAAATTGACCTTATTAAATTATTCCTTTCTAATGGAGCAGATATAAATTTTTTAGATGTAATTAAATTTATAAAATTCAATAATGATTAATTTTCTTTATAAAATGAAATTAATTCCATTTATTTAATTAGAATGTAAGCATTAAATCTTATTTAAATTTTCAAATCTTATATTTTTTTTTAATTTAGAATGTAAGTTAATTTCTTTTTTATTCAACATTTTTTCTTTTCTCATAATAAAGTTTGATTTTATATAAAGAAAAATTCTCCTCTTCATTATATTATTAGAAAAAAGAATATGTTACCAATTATACAATTATTAGTTGAAAATGATGCAAAACTTGATTTCGAAAATGTATCTTTTTTTTATTTAAAATCATTTTAATTTTATTATCATTTTTATTCGTTTAATACTAGCAAAATTCAATATTATTATCAGCTTTAAAATATCAATCTCTTGAAGTTATTCAATTTCTTGTTAATTCTGGTTCGAAATTAGATTCAACAAATGTAATTAATCAATATAAAAAACAAAAACAACAATTTCTTCTTTTCTCATTGAATATTTTATTATTCCTCAAAGATTACCCAAGTTCTTGAAACTGCTATTAAACATAAAGTTGATCCATCAATTTTTGAATTTTTATTCCTTTATAACAATTTGGGAGCAAACCAATCATTTAAAACTATTTTCTCCCTTTTCGAATTATGTTGGAGAAACAAATCTTCAGAAAAAATTTTAGATTTCCTCTCAAATTTTTTGACTGAAAGTTTTACATTTGTTAATGTATTCATTTTTTTAAAACTCATCAAAATTAAAATTAAATTTAAATTTATTATTGTAATTTAGAGTGTAAAAATATTTTAAAAATGATTTGAATCATTTTTTATATATTCTATTCTTGATTTAGGAAAATAATTTATTTCAATATGTTTGTCAAGAAGGATGTCCATTGAATATTGTCAAAAAATTTTACTCAGATTCTTTATTAAATTTACAAAATGTAAGAATTAATTTAATTCCTTTTTTTTTAATATAATAATAATAATCATAATAATCATAATAAATTTTAGAAAGTAAAAAATAGTTTTTATTCTTTTTTTTCTTTAGAAATAATTTCAAATATTCATTTCTTACTTTTTTTTTTTTTTTTGGAAATTGAAATATTTAAAGAATGTAAATATTTTCTCAATCCTACAAAAACAAAATTATAGTGATTTTCATTTTATTATTTATTACAATTTAAAATAGAAACACACACCTTTACTTCTTTCAATGACATTTAAAAAAAATACTGAGATTATTGAATTTTTATTAGAAAAGAATGCAGATGTTAATATTGCAAATGTATTTATTTATATTATTTTTTTTCCAGAATTTTCTTAAATAAAAAACTTTAATATTTGTGTTTTTTTCATTTATCAAGGATGTAAAATATTTTTCATTTTAATTTATTTTTGTGAATTAATATTAAAAATAACAATTTAGGATGTAATCATTTTATTATTTTTTAAAATAATATAAATCTAATTATAAATATAAATAGGGAACAATTCCATGTCATTTTTTAGATAATAAAATGAAGTTTGAAACGATTGAATCTATTGTTTCAAATACAAAAAAAATCAATCAAAGAGAAGTAAATAATTAATAATTTTAATTTTATTTCTAATTTAATTCATTATTTTTTTTTGTTTAGCGTTCTGTAAATATTCTTTTTTTTTTTAACAAAAAAAAAAACCAATTAAAAATCTTTTTTTTATATATATATAATCAATTCTTTGTAGACTGGAGTAAAAAAGAAAAAAGAAAATTAATTTTAGATTAAATTTTTATTGATTAAATTTTTTTAGATGGTAATATTAATCTTAAATTATTTTTGAAAATTAATTTCTCTTTTTTAAAAAAAAAACACAAAAGACACCACTTCTTTATGCAATTACCAATAAACTTGATGAAAAAATTATTGAATTACTTCTTCAAAAAGGTTCTTCTGTTCAAATCACAACTGTAATAAAAATTAAAATTTAAAAATTTAAAAATTAAAAAATTAATTTTAATTTTAATTTTAATTTTTGATTTTGAGTTTAGAAAGTGAGAAATTTTTATTTTTATTTTTATTTTTAAATTATTTATTTCTCATTTTTATTTTTAGGATGTTCATTTTCATTTTCCAAAAAAAGAAAAAATAATTAATTAATTAATTTTTAAATATAACATTTTGTAAAATTTAGCATAAAACTATATTAGATTTATATTGTGAAAATTATCAAGGAATGAATATTTTGAGAATGATAGTAGAAAATGGATGTAAAATCAATCATAAATCTCAAGTAATTTAATCTTTTTATTCAATAATTCAAAAAAGTGAAAAAAAGAATTATTCAAATTTTGTTCTCCTTTTATTATTATTATTATTAAAAGGAATCATGGAAACATCCTTTAGTATCCTTACTTTTGAAAGATATTTTTGAAATTGAACCTTATAAATATTTAATTGAACATGGTGCTAAAATTTCAGATGTATAAAACATTTACATAAATTTTTATTTTGAAAAAAAAAATGGAAAAAATTTATTATGATATCATTTCTTTTTCTTTTTCTTTTCTCAGGGATTTTCTCCAATAAGATACTCTCTTGCAAGAGCTCCTTTTGAACTTTTCGAATTTCTATTACAATCTGGTGCTTTTTTAGAAGATGTATTTATTCTAACAAAAAAAATTGAAAATAAAAATGTTTCTTTATTTTTCAATTTATTTATTTATTTTCCTAAAATAGGATATTCTTTATCAGGCAATTAATTCTTTGGCTTCTATTGAAAAAATTGAAATGTTAATAAAATATGGAGCCAATCTAGATTATTCAAGTGTGAGTTGATTTTGATTAATTTAAAAACCAAAAAAATAATTGAAAATTATTAAATTAACAAATTTTTTTTTTCCAAATTTAGTATGTAAATATTTTTTTCATTCATTTAAATTGATTTATTTTTATTATTATTATTATTATTATTAAATAGTATGGAGATTTATTATATGCTGCTGCAACAAAATCATTTGCTCAAGCAATTCAACTTTTATTAAAAAATGGATCTCCGTTTAAAGGAAATCGTGTAAAAAAATATTTAATTTGAAAATGGAAAGAATTCATTTTTTTGTTTTAACTTATTATTTTTGGATTATAGTATGTAAAAATTTTATTTAGATTTTTATAAAAAAAGAAAGAGAATTTTCATCTTCTTTTTTATTATAACAAAAAAAAACAATAATAAAAATATATTAAGCATGATACACCTATTCATGCTACAATTCAAAAACATAGTGTTGAATCATTGAAAGTTTTTATTCAACATGGAATTAATCTTAACCAACCAGGAGTAAGTTTAATTAAAATCAAACAAAAAAAAACAATATTTCTTTTATTTAAATCAAAAATTTATTTGTTTAATTCAATTATGAATAGATTTATCCTTATTTATGCTATGCAATAAAAGAAGGAGTAAGTTTAGATATGATAAAAATATTAATTTTCTCAGGAGCAAATGTGAATGCGAAAAATGTATTTAACAAAATTGTTTATATTCTCATTTATAAATTAAAATTTTAAATTTAAATATTTTTTAGAGTGTAAAAATATGATTAATTTTTAGATTTTTCAAAAATTAAAATTAAATTTAAATTTATTTTTTAAAGAATGGAGACACAGCTTTGCATTTATTAATTCATCCAAATCGATTTTCTTATTATTATACTGAAGAAAATTATACAGATGATAAGATTTCTACAATAAGAATACTTTTAGATCATGGAGCAGATTGGACTTTGACTAATGTACAAAAAAAAAATCAAGATATTATTTTGATTTATTTTCTAATTTTCCAAAATAATTGAATATATTATTTAGCATGTAAAAATCAAATAGAATTATTTTTAAATTTTGATTAAACTCATTTTTCAATTATTGAAGGTTGTAAATAAAAAATAAAATAATATTTTTTTTGGATTTGTAAATTAAATTAAATTAAATTAAATTAAAAAAAAAGAACAAAACTCCATTATCTTATGTTACAAGACCAGAGATCATCAAATTAATATCAACATACATGTCAGTTATTGATGATATGGCCAAGTTAATAGAACGTGAAGAAATGACTGATTTTGTTATTCCAACAATAGAAGGGGATGTGCATTCTTACAAACCACTTTTACAGATTAGAATAGGAAAGGATTTGTTTGAAAAAGGGATTGAAATTTTATCAAGAAAAAAAATTATGGAAGTTAAAATTTTTGTGAAGTTTCTTTGTGCAGGAATTATTGATAATGAAAATTTGTCTATTATTCAAGATATTGCAAACGAAATTGGAATAGATGTTGATTCAAAAAGAGGAAGAAATGGAATTTTAATGGATTTGAAAAAGCTTTATGAAGAGGAAGAAACGAAAGATTTTGTGATAATTTCAAATGAAGAAAAAATTCCTGTTCATAAACCTATTTTGTTAGCAAGAAGTGAACTTTATAGAGGAATGTTTTTGTCTGTGAAAGATGATTCAAATCAAGTGAATGATTATAGTGGAAAATCAACAGAAGCTGTGAAAACTTTGATTAAATTTTTATATACTGATGAACTAGATGAGAATATTTCAAAAGAAGTTTTTTCAGAACTTAAAGATGTTGTTGATTATTATTTACTGAATGAGAATTCTTTTTTACCAACAAGACTTGAGGAAATTCGAACAAGTTATAAAAAAGATACAAGAGAATGGTATTATAAGATTATGAATGAATTTTATCTTGATGAGAAGGTTGAAGATAATTTAGATGATTTAGATGAATTTTCAAGTGATTATGATGAACAAGAAAAAGAAATAGAATTAGAACTAGAACAAGAATTAGAAAAACAAAAGGAAAAACGAAAACAAAGACAAAAAGAAGAAAAAGAAAAAGAAAGAAAACAAAAACAAAAACAAAAATCCAAATTCAGATGATGATTTAGATCAATTCAATTTATTTGATTAAGAAAGATTATTACAAAAATTATTAGAAATATTATTACAAAAATTATTATAAAAATTATTACAAAAATTATTACAAAAATTATTATAAATATTATTATAAATATTATTATAAAAATTATTATAAATATTATTAATATTATTATAAATATTATTATAAATATTATTATAAAATTATTATTAAAATTATTATAAATATTATTATTAAAATTATTATAAAAATTATTATAAAAATTATTATAAACATTATAAATATTATTATAAATATTATTATTAATATTATTATTAATATTATTATTATAATTATTATTAAAAAATTATTAATATTAATATTATTAAAATTATTACAAAAATTATTATAAATATTATTACAAAAATTATTATAAAAATTATTATTAAAATTATTATAAATATTATTATAAAAATTATTATAAATATTATTATAAATATTATTATAAATATTATTATTAAAATTATTATAAATATTATTATAAATATTATTATAAATATTATTATTAAAATTATTATAAATATTATTATAAATATTATTATAAATATTATTATAAATATTATTATTAAAATTATTATAAATATTATTATAAATATTATTATAAAAATTATTATTAAAATTATTATAAATATTATTATAAATATTATTATAAAAATTATTATAAAAATTATTATTAAAATTATTAGAAGAGAATTTATAAGAAAGATTAGATTTTGGAAAATTTTTTTTTATTGATCATTTTTTTTAAACCCCTTTTGATCAATTTTCTTTTTTAATCAAAAACAAAAAAATAAAAAAATTAAATTTTCATTTTTTTCATTTTCATTTTCATTTTTTGAAATAAAAAGAAAATGTTATTAAAAAGATTTTTCAGTCAAAGTTCAACAGGTTCAATGATAAATCGAGTGAATATTGGGATTTTTGGAGCGATGAATGCAGGAAAAAGTACATTAATGAACTTAATTACACAACAACCAACAAGTATTGTTGATAAAAAACCAGGAACAACAGCAGATACCAAAATTGCTCTCATGGAAATTCATTCTTTGGGTCCTGTTAAATTGTTTGATACTGCTGGTTTAGATGAAATTGGTCCTCTTGGTTTAAAAAAAAAAGAAAAAACTGTTTCTGTTATTAAAGAAACTGATCTTGTTTTATTGATTATTGATCCAACTGAAAATATTACTCTTGAAACTACAAATGAAATTTTACAAGTCTCAAAATTAAGAAGCAAAAAAGTAGATTTTTATTAATTCCAAAATTCAAATCAAAATCAAAATCAAAATCAATTAAAATCAAATTAAATTAAATTAAAATCTAAATCAAAATCAAAATCAAAATCAAAATCAAAATCAATTTCAAATCAAATAAAATTAAAATTAAAATCAAAATCAAAATCAAAATCAAAATCAAATTAAATCAAAATTAAAATCAAAATCAAAATCAAAATCAAAATTAAAATTAAATTTAAATCAAATTAAATCAAAATCAAAATCAAATTAAATCAAAATTAAATTAAATTAAATTAAATCAAAATCAAAATTAAAATCAAAATTAAATCAAAATCAAAATTAAAATCAAAATTAAAATCAAAATCAAAATTAAATCAAAATCAAAATCAAAAATTAAATCAAAATCAAAATTAAAATCAAAATTAAAATCAAAATCAAAATCAAATTAAATCAAAATTAAATTAAATTAAATTAAATCAAAATCAAAATTAAAATCAAAATTAAATCAAAATCAAAAT
The DNA here is from genome assembly GCA_028826165.1 of Anaeramoeba ignava. Lineage (NCBI taxonomy): Eukaryota > Anaeramoebidae > Anaeramoeba > Anaeramoeba ignava. Next base: position 981,045 of record JAPDFW010000114.1, read on the forward strand.
TAAAATCAAAATTAAAATCAAAATCAAAATCAAAATTAAAATCAAAATCAAAAATTAAATCAAAATCAAAATTAAAATCAAAATCAAAATCAAAATCAAAATCAAATTAAAAATTAAAAATCAAAATCAAAATCAAATTTAAATCAAAATCAAAATCAAAATTAAAATTAAAATCAAAATCAAATCAAAATCAAAATCAAAATTAAAATCAAAATCAAAATCAAATCAAATCAAAATCAAAATTAAAATCAAATTTAAATTCAAAATCAAAATCAAATTAAATTGAAAATCAAAATCAAAATCAAAATCAAAATCAAAATCAAAATCAAAATTAAAATCAAAATCAAAATTAAAATTAAAATAAAATTAAAATTGTTTTATAGGTTTTGATTATTTATAATATTTTTGCTGATAAAGTTAAAGCTTTTGAAGATTCAAATAACAAAACAATTAATCAAAGAATCAAGGAATTACATTCAAATTTTAAAAAACAATTCCGAAAGTAATTTATAAATAAAAAAGAAAGAAACTTTAGATAAATTAATAATTCATTTTAAAAATAGAGTGGAAAAATTAGAAGTTGATTTAAGTCAAAAAGATAGTGGAAAAATAATATTTGAATATATGAGAAAAAATTGGGCAGATTTTCAACCTGAAGTACCACTTCTTCCTTCAATAATTGGAGATGGAAATTCAGTTGTTTTTTTAAATATTCCAATGGATGAAGAAACACCAAGTGGAAGATTATTAAGGTTATTTAATATTTAATATTGAATATTTTATTTGAATATTTTATTTGAATATTTTATTTTGAATATTGAATATTGAATATTTATTTTTAATATTTAATATTGAATATTTAATATTGAATATTTATTTTTAATATTTAATATTTATTTTGAATATTTAATATTGAATATTTATTTTGAATATTTATTTTGAATATTGAATATTTATTTTGAATATTTATTTTGAATATTTAATATTGAATATTTATTTTGAATATTGAATATTTATTTTGAATATTTAATATTTAATATTTATTTTGAATATTTATTTTAATAGACCACAAGCAATGGCTCAAGAATTTCTTTTGAGAAATTGGATTTCAACTTTTGCATATAGAATGGATTTAAAAAAAGCAAGAAGTCCAAAAGAAGAAATAAGAAGAATAGAAAAAGAAAGATTTTTGAAAGCAATCAATTCAATCAAAAACAATTTATCATTATTAGTAACAGATAGTCAAGCTATTGATATAATTCATCCATGGACTCTTGATTCACAAGGAAATGAAATAGCAAATATTACTACATTTTCTATTATGATGGCAAATTATATGAGTGGAGGAAAATTAAATCGTTTTATTGAAGGATTAGATGCTTTTTCTAAATTGAAAAAAGGTGATAAAGTTTTAATTTGTGAAGCTTGTAATCATGATAGAATTCTTGATGATATTGGAACTAAACAAATACCTGATAAAATTAAAAAGAAATGGGGAGAAAATACAATAGAAATTGATTTTGCATTTGGAAGAGAATATCAAAATAAGAAAATTTCAGATTATAAAGGTTTGATTTAATTTAATTTAATTTAATTTAATATTTATTTAATATTTATTTAATTTTTTTTTATATTTATATTTAATTAGTTGCACTTCATTGTGGAGGTAAAAATAATAATTCATTTTATTATTTTATTATTTTATTTTTTTATTTTTTGTTCCACTTTTTTTGATTAAAAATTTTTTGATTAAAATTTTTTTTATAATAAAGGTTGTATGATTGATAAACAAAAAATGTCTTCTCGCCTTCAAGATTTAACAGATGCAGGAGTACCAATTACAAATTATGGAATTGTACTGTCTTATTTTAAATCAGATGAAGCATTAAAAAGAGTTCTTAAACCATGGATAAAGAAAAATTAAAAATTAAAAATTTTTTTTTTCATTTTTTTTTTTCATTTTTGAAATGGATCTTAATCAATTAAGACAAAAACAAATTGATTTATTAAAACAAAGAAATCATGATATTACAACAATAAATAATAGTGAATTTCATTTACCAATTTCTTTAGATAATGGAATTACAAAATTAAGAGTGTATTAAAAATTTTTTTTTCTTTTAAAAAAAAAACAAAAAATTTATCAAAAATGCAAAAAAAAAAAAATATTTAATAAAATTATATTGATTTAATCAACATTGAACCCATACACACAACAAAAAAACAACATTAAGAATTCTGCCACAGAATTTTCCAATGGAACGACCATTAATTAAATTATCTCCACCTGTCAATCACGCAATAGTGAACGAAAATGGCGATATCATAAATTACGAAGATTTGAATAAATGGACACAAAACTCTGATCTTGGGGTTATTGTGTACAGTATTAGCATAATAGTTTTTACTGAGGCAACATTGGCTATTAACCCAGAAAAACCACGAACTAACTTCGAAACTAATTTTCAAGAGAAAGAAGAAAAATATGAAAAAAAAAAGAAAAAAAAAGAAAAAGAAAAAAAAGGAAATGAAGATTTTCCTGAATTGAATAATTTGGATAATACACAGTTGCAAAAATTCTTGAATGATAAGGATACTTTAAAATATTTTATTGATAATCTTGATGAAGTGGTTTCAATGAGACAACTTCTTGAGCAATCAAGAGAAACAAATAATCATCTCGCAAAGAAAAATCTTTCACTTCAAGATTCTTTTTTGGAATCAAGAACAAAATTTATTTCAATGCAAGAACAAGTCAAGAAACAAGAGGAATTTATTCGCCAAAGTATTCAACAACAAGAAAATTATATTAAAAATTTTACTCCAAAAACTCTTGCTAGAAAATGTGAAGATGAAATGTCAAAATTGGATGATGAATCTGAAGAAATTGCTCATAAATTTTTATCAAAAGAAATTGATCATTCTGTTTTTTTGAAAGAGTTTTTGGAAAAAAGAAAGATTTATCATATTCTTGATGCCAAAATGAAACGTTGCAATGGAGATCATATTTTTTGAAAAAGAAAAAGAAAATATTATTTTAAAATATTATTTTTACTTTTTCAAAAAACAAATTATTTCATTTTTTTTCATTATCATTTTTTTTTTTTGAATTAAATTCTTTATAAAAAAATTCAAAAACAAAATTTAAAAATTTAAAATTTAAAAAATGGATATTCGTAAAGCTATTCAACAAAATGATATTGAATTCATAAAACAAATTGATTCAATTCCTAAAGAATATTTTTTAAAACAATTAAATCCAATTTTACATTTTGCAATTAAAAAAAAAGTTTCAAAAGAAATGATTGAGATTTTAATTGAAAAAGGAATAGATCCAAATTCTCTTGATTATTTAAAAAGAAATTCCTTACATATTTTAGTTTCGAAAAAAACAAATTTTGAAATGATTGATTTTTTAATTGAAAAAGGAGTTGATATTAATGCAAAAACTGAGAAAAATGAAACAGTTTTACATTATGCAGTTGAAAAAAATTCACTTGAAATTATCAAATATTTAGTTGAAAAAGGTGTTGATATTAATCAAAAATCAGATAGAAGTGAAACAATTTTACATTATGCTTGTAAAAACGAAGATAATCCCTTTGAAATTATCAAATATTTAGTTGAAAAAGGTGTTGATATTAATGCAAACTCAAAATGGGAAAATGAAACAATTTTACATTCTGCTTGTAAAAGTAAAAATAATTCACTTGAATTTGTTCAATATTTAATTGAAAAAGGAATTGATATTAACGCACAAACAAATTTTAAAATTGAAACTGCTTTGCATTTTGCTTGTAAAAATGAAAATAACTCATTTGAAATTATCAAATATTTAATTGAAAAAGGAGGTGATATTAATGCAAAAACAAAACAAAATGAAACAGCTTTACATTTTACTTGCCAAAATAAAAATAATTCACTTGAAATTATCAAATATTTAATTGAAAAGGGAATTGATATTAATGCAAAAACAGAACAAAATGAAACTGCTTTACATTTTGCTTGTCAAAATAATTCATTTGAAATTATTAAATATTTAATTGAAAAAGGAATTGATATTAATACAAAAACAAAAGAAAATGAAACAATTTTACATTCTGCTTGCCAAAATAAAAATAATTCACTTGAAATTATCAAGTATTTAATTGAAAAAGGAATTGATATTAATGCAAAAACAAAAGAAGATGAAACAGTTTTACATTTTGCTTGTCAAAATAATTCACTTGAAATTATTAAATATTTAATTGAAAAAGGAATTGATATTAATGTAAAAACAAAAGAAAATGAAACAATTTTACATTCTGCTTGCAAAAGTAAAAATAATTCATTTGAAATTATTAAATATTTAATTGAAAAAGGAATTGATATTAATGCAAAAACAAAAGGGGATGAAACTGCTTTGCATTTTGCTTGTAAAAATAATAATAGTTCATTTGAAATTGTTCAATATCTAATTGAAAAGGGAATTGATATTAATGCACAAACAGATTTTAAAATGGAAACCGCTTTACATATTGCTTGCCAAAATAATAATAATTCTTTTGAAATTATCAAATATTTAATTGAAAATGGTATTAATATCAATGCAAAAAATGGCAAAATTGAAACTGCTTTACATATTGCTTGTTACAAAAAATTACCATTTGAAATTATCAAATATTTAGTTGAAAAAGGAATTGATATCAATATAAAAAACTATTTTAAGGAAACTGCTCTACATCTTGCTTGCGAAAAAAAATTACCACTTGAAATTATCAAATACTTAGTTGAAAAAGGAGCAAATGTTAATGCAATGACAAATCAAAAAAATAAAACAGTTTTGCATTATGCTTGCCAGCATAAAACATCACCTGAAGTTATTAAATATTTAATTGAAAAAGGAATTGATATTCATGCCAAATCAGAAGCAAATGAAACAGCCTTACATTTCGCTTGTGGGAATGATGCACCATTTGAAGTTATTAAATTATTAATTGAAAAAGGAATTGATATTCATGCCAAATCAGATCAAAATAAAACAGCTTTACATAATGCTGTTGGTCACAATAAATCACTTGAAGTTATTAAATATTTAGTTGAAAAAGGAATAGATATTCATGCCAAAACAAAAAATGAAGAAACTCTTTTACATATTGTTTGTCAAAATTCAGATATTTCAATTGCCATTGTACAATTTCTAATTGAAAGAGGAATTGATATTAACGCTAAAACAAATGAAGATAAAACAGCCCTTTTAATATTAATTAGAAAAAAAAACTACAATCTTATTAAATTAATATTGATGCATGATCCAAATATTTTTTGTTTTAAGCCAAAACAACAAGAGCAAGAGCAATATAAAAAACAACAAGAAATTACAAAAGAACTTGCTGATCCATTTTTTCGAGTTTATTCATTAAATGAAGACATGAACAATCTATTAAAATCAGATGGTGATCATTTCTCAGATTTAAAAATTGAATCAAATGAAGGTTCAAAATTTAATGTTCACAAATTGATTCTTTTAACAAGATTCAACAATGATGTTTCAATTTTACAAAAATTTATCAATATTTGTTTGCAAAAACCCAAACAAGATGTTGAATTAGCTTTGAATTTTCTTTATACTGGTTTTCCTAATTTTGAAGAATTGAATCAAAAATTAAATCAAAAAAAGTTGGAAGTGTTTAGCTTAAGCTCTATATTTATCTTTTCGCCAGAACAAAAAAAATTAGAGGAAGAAATTAAAGCAGAAAAGGAAAAGGAAAAGAAAATTAAAGATATTTTCAAAAAAATTGGATTTGATTCTAATTGGATAAATCAAAAAAAAGGAAGAATAGGAATTTTGAAAGATTTGCATCAATTATATCAACAAGAAACAACAAAAGATTTCACAATAATTTGTTCAGAAAATGATAAAGAAAAAGAAATCAAAGTTCATAAATTAATTTTAATAATGAGAAGTGAATTATTTAAAGGGATGTTTGAATTAAATGTTTCAGACACTTCTAATCAAGTTCATGATTATTCAGGAAAGTCATTTGAAACGATTAATCAATTAGTTTATTTCTTTTATCATGATGAATTTGATGAAACAAAAGAAATTACAAAACAAATTATTCAAGAATTTGGAGATTTAAAAGATTATTTTCAATTAAATCAAAATTCAATAATTGATTTTATTTTATTTTTATTAAGAATCAAAGGGAAAGATATTTAAATCAATTCAAATCAATTCAAATCAATTCAATATTCAATTTCAAATTCAAATCAAATTCAATTCAAATCAATTCAAAATTTCAATTCAATTTCAATTCAATTTCAATCAAATTCAATTCAATTTCAATTCAAATTTACCCAAATTCAATTCAAAAATCAATTCAAATCAATTCAAATTCAATTCAAAATTATTCAAATCAATTTATTCAAATTCAATTCAATCCAACAATTTTTCAATTCAATTCAATTCAATTTAATTCAATTTAATTCAATTTAATTCAATTTAATATTTAATTCAATTTAATTCAATATTTCAATTCAATTTAATATTCAATTCAATTTCAATATTCATATTCAATATTCAATATTCAATATTATTTTTAATTTATTATTTAAATTTCAATTATTCAATTCAATATTCAATTCAATTCAATTCAAATTCAATTTTAATATTCATTCAATATTCCAAATTTAATTCAATTTCAAAATTCAATTCAATTTTAATTATTCAATTCAATTTCAATTCAAATTTAAATTCAATTCAATTTAATATTCAATATTCAATTCATTTTAATTTAATTCAATTTAATTCAATCAATTTTTATTTCAATTCAATTTAATATTTAATTCAATTTAATATTTAATATTCAATTTGATTCAATTTAATTTAATATTCAATTCCAATTTAATATTTAATATTCAATATTAATTCAATTTTTCAATATTCAATATTCAATATTTAATTTAATTCAAATTTAAATTATTTTCCAAATTCAATTTAATATTTAATATTTATTTAATATTCAATTTAAATTAATTATTCAATATTCAATATTCAATATTTAATTTTATTCAATTTAATTTCAAAATTCAATATTTAATATTCAATATTCAATATTTAATTCAATTCAATTCAATTCAATTTAATTCAATTTAATTTAATATTCAATATTCAATTTAATTCAAATTCAATTCAATTAAAATTCAATTTAATATTTCAATATTCAAAATTTCAATTCAAATTCAATTCAATTCAATATTTCAATTTTAATTATTCAATATTCAATTCAATATTTAATATTTATTATTTAATTTCAAATCAATTCAAATCAATTCAATTTAAAATTTAATATTTAATTTAATTCAAATCAATTCAAATTCAATTCATTTTCAATTTCAATTCAATATTTAATATTCAATTTAATTTAATATCAATTATTCAATTTATTTAATATTTAAATTTAATTTATTTTTTAATTTAATATTTAATATTAATTTAATCAATTTTTATTTAATATTTATTTATTTTTAATTTAATTCAATTTAATTCAATATTTAATTCAATATTCAATTTAATATTTATTTTAATAATTATTTATTTAATATTTATTTAATATAATTCAATTCAATTCAATTCAATATTTAATTCAATATTCAATTTAATATTCAATTCAATTTAATATTTAATTCAATTCAATTTAATATTCAATTTAATATTTAATTCAATATTCAATTCAATATTTGATATTTAATTTAATTCAAATAAATTATTTCCAAATCATCCAAATGATTTTTTTTTGATGATGTGTCTGATTTTTTTTAAAAAAGATTTTTTTGTTTTTTTTTGTTTTTCATTTTTCATTTTTCAATTTTCCATTTTTTTTATCATTTAAAAAATGTCTATTGAAAAAAGTAAAAAAATTCAAATTAATTAATAAAAAATAATCAAATTTTTAAATAAATAAAAAAAATAATCAAATTTTTAAACAAAAAAGAAACATCTAAAGCAATTACCGCAGAAATTTATAATGCTATAAAAGGTAGTTCTTTAATTAGAAAGATGTTTGAAGAAGGAGCAAGATTAAAAGTAAGTTTTATTTTTTTTAAGATAATTTTAATTGAATTTAAAATTTAAAATTTGAATTTTGAATTTATTTTTTTAGAAATTATATGGTAATGAAAATGTACAAGATCTTTCAATAGGAAATCCAACTTTAGATCCTCCTCAAATATTTAAAGAAAATTTACTTAAACATGCAAAAAATATTCCTCCTCAAGGTCATGGTTATATTCCAAATATTGGACTTCCTGAAACACAAGAAGCAATAGCAAAAATGCTTTCCAATATTGAAAAAATAAATATTCCAAAAGATAATGTTATTGTTGTAAGAATTTTATAAAATCTTTTTTTTGCTTTTTTTCAATTAATTTTCCTTTCTCTTTTTTTTTGCTTTTTTTCAATTAATTTTCCTTTCTCTTTTTTTTTGCTTTTTTTTGATTGGTTTTTCGAATTTTTTCCTTTCTTTATTTTATTCATTTTCTTTGATAACAAAACCATAATTTTGCCTTTCAATAAAAACACAAAATTATCTTTAAAAAGACAAGCGGAGCTGCAGGGGGTATGAATATAATATTCAGAAGTATTTTAGAGCAAGACGATGAAGTGATCGTTTTGCTTCCTTTTTTCCCTGAGTATGAATGGTATGCTAAGAACTGGCGAGGAAAAGTTGTTAAGGTTGAAACTGACGAGAAGTTTCATCCAAATATTGAGAAAATTGAAGCCGCGATTACAGAGAAAACTAGAGCAATTATAATCAACTCACCAAATAACCCAAGTGGGGCAGTATATACACAAGACGAGATCAACAAAATCGGAGAACTACTTCGCAAATATTCGAAGAAACACGACAGACCTATTTACATGATCTCAGACTCGCCATATATGCGATTGTGCTATGATGGAATTGAACCAGCTTCGATATTTTTAGCATATGAAAATTCGTTTGAGGTTGGATCTTTTAGTAAAGATATGAGCATTCCTGGAGAGCGTATGGGATATGTGATTGTGAATCCAAACTGTGAGTATTCCAAGGATTTGATTAATGCGTTTGTGCTCTGCAACAGGATTCTTGGGTTTGTCAACGCGAACAGATTTTTTCAGAAAATTATTGCTGATTCTTTACCGGCAATTGCTGATATCAAAATTTATGATAAACTTCGTAAGATTATTTACAACGGTTTAACTGAATCTGGTTTTGAATGTGTTGAACCAAAAGGTGCTTTCTATATTTTCCCCCGCGCTCCTAAAGGTCATGATGGTACTTCTTTTACTCAAATAATGGCAAAGAAAAATGTTCTTATTGTTCCTGGTGTTGCTTTTGGTTCTCCTGATTTCTTTAGAATTTCTTATGCTACTAATGAATCAACCCTTCGAAAAGCTATCCCATTATTTAAACAAGCTTTGGATGAAATACGCAAATGATGATTTTTCTTTTTTCTTTCTTCTTCTTTTTTTTTTAATTACAAAATCCTTTTTTTTCTTTCTTTCTTTTTTTCTTTTTTTTTAATAACAAAAACATTTGAATTCGAAAAACGGATTCAATCAATTTAAATTAAAAAAAAAAAAGATCAATAAAATCCATTTAAAAACAAAATTTAAATCAATTTCTTAAAATAAATTTTATTTAAAAAAGAATTGAGAAAAATTTTTTCATTTTTTCATTTTTCATTTTTCATTTTTCATAAAATTTTTAAAAATGTTCTTTAATAAACAAGGTTGGCAAAAAATCGAACCAATAAGCACAAAAAACCCACAAAAAAGAATCAAATCAGCAGGAATTTTAACAGAAAACGATGAATTAATAATATATGGAGGAGTTGAATGGGACACATATCAAGATCTATGGGTATTTGATCTACGACAAGCAAAATGGGAAGAAAAAGCAACAAAAGGAGAACGACCAGGGAATTTATTAGGACACACATGCACACAATATGGGAACAAAATGATTTTATTTGGGGGAATGAATGGAAAATGTTCAAACGAATTATACGAACTTGATTTGAAGACATTTGAATGGAAAAAACTAAGGAAATGCCCGTACAAAGGCAGACACAGCCAAACAGCATGTCTTGAAGAAGAAACATCAACAATTTGGTTTTTTGGGGGATATTTAGGAAAAAGCGAAAGAAGTAACGAAATGATCACTTATAACATAAAGAAAAATAAGTGGCATAAATACCATATGTACGGCGATGTACCGTCGCCAAGAAGCTCGTGCTCGGCTATATTATGGAAGCATTTCATCTATCTTTTTGCGGGTTATAATGAAAATGTTGGATATTATAATAATCTCTATTCTTTTAATACTCAAAATTTGACTTGGACTGAAATTGTTAAGCCAAATGCTCCTTCTCCAAGAGATCGATGCTCTTGTTGGGTGGATTATTCTCAGAACAAAATGATGGTGTTTGGAGGAATGACTGATGATGATTGTTTTTCTTCTCTTTATTCCTTTGATTTGGATTTCCATTTTTGGGAAGATATTACCCCTTATAATCTCATTAACCAACCCAAAAAAGACAAACCCCAATCAGTTTCATCTTCGAGTTTTGAAACACAGAAGAAGTTTCAATGGGCGCCGCAAAGTGGTGGTCATGTTGTTTGTTCTTCTCTTAGAACTCATTATATTGTTCTTTTTTCTGGTCAAAAAAAAACTAAAAATAGTTTTGATTATTCTAATTCTGTTTATGTTTTTCAATCTTTACCTGATATTACTCAAGATTTACTTAATTTTGCTCAAGCACCAATTTTACAAGATATTTAGAAAGAAAAATAAAAATGAATTAATTTTAATTTAAATTTTGATTTTAATTTTGATTTTGATTTTAATTTAGATTTTGATTTAAATTTTGATTTAAATTTTAAATATTCTGGAATAAATGAAATGAACGAATCAAAGTGGAACGTAATTCACTTGAATTTGTTTGTTTAAGTTCTTTATTAATAGTATCAAACAACTCTTGATGAATGATTTGATTGCAAATAACTTTATGAACATTTTCTAAAGAAACTGTAAAAAATCTTTCACTGATTGGAAAAGTTTCCACTAATATATCAGTATTACGAGTATTTAAATCAAGAACAGCCTTTGGAATTTGGTCTGATATAATCTGGAAATTAAACAAATCAAGCTCGTTTTGCAATCCATCTTGTAAATCTTGAGATTTTGAATGATGAGAAGAAAAAGAAGCAACAATATTGTTTGCATTTTGAGGATTTGGACCTAAAACAACAACTTCATCTCCCTTTTCAAGCGCAAATTGTTGTGTCTCAAAACTCGAGGACAAATTTACAGAATAAACAGGTGTTAATAAGATATCCATATAATGAGATATTTTGGGCTGATAAATTTCAACCAAGTCATTGAAAATATGCATTGGCGATTCATCAGGAAAAGAAGAAAAATTAGCAACAGTTTGAATGATCTTTGACGAGAGAATCAGACCTCGACGAAGCTTGGAAGAGATTTCATAGTTTCTTTCAGGGAAGAATCTTTCAGGAGCAGAAATTCCAGGGGAAAAAAAACGAAGAAAAATGATTCCTGAGATGAGTATATAATTTGCGCCCGAGAATTTCTCTGCTCCCTTGTCCTTTAGAAATATGCAGAGCTTGCGCAATATGATCGGACAATAATATACAGAGCGGAGAATATTGTCCATCAATGTTGTAACCAGCTTGGAAAGGTTTGCTTTGTTGCGCTCGAAATTTGAATTTGGTGTTAAATTTGTTTCATAAACTTCATAATCAAGAGATTCGAATTTCTGCTTGTGCTTTGAAGACTGCTTTTCCGTATTATCTTTTTCATCCTGAGATTCTTGATCGTTATCATTGACTATATTTTCGTCATGATACTCCAGAAGCTCTTCAATACTGACTCCTTGATTCATCGATAATTTTTGTTCTTGATCAATAATTTCAAAAAGAGGTTGAATTGAACGATGAAGAAACTCCTTGCCATAAGCACGAAGCGCAGTTGCTATTATTTTTGCTGATACGCTGTTTTCTCTGAACAAAGTTGTCACATCCGTTATTCCAACAAGCTCGAATTCAACGACTTTTTCCAGAAAAAATAAAGTTTTCTGTTTAAATTCAAAAATGCTTAATAAATTTTTCCCCAATGTTTCCATTTCCTCAACACGAAAAACTCTTTTGGTCATGACAAGTACTGAGACCAAGGCGAGTTCTGGTGATAATACTAATTTCAGAAGGGATTCTCTGTCGTCAGAAGAGAGCAGTTCTTTCTGGGAGTTTTTTAACATAACATTTGTAATTTGAGGAAAATAAGCGTCTTTTTTCACTTCTAATAATTCCTTAATATCCATTTTTTCGAAATTAAGTAAATCTCCAAATATTGATACTTGTTTCTTAATTGAATCATGATCTGGATGAATATTTGCAATTTCACACTGTGTTTTTCCCCATTCAATCAATCTTTGATAAATATCATATTCACTACTTTCTTTTGATTCAAGTAGCAAAATTTTCTTAATGGTTTCCATGCCTAATTTATCCATTGAATTCGGTTTGTGTGAAAATAATTCAGCAGAATTTTCCTCAATAAAATCCATCGCAATTTTCATAAATTTTTCATGTTGATTAAGTTCTTTATTAGAAATGAGTGACAAACAATTTTCTGTATTGATTCTTTCTGCTATTTTTTTAGAACAAATTTTTTCAAGATTTTTCAGTTGATATTTATTCGCAACTCCAACCGCTTGGGTCAAAAACGCAATATCCCTCTGACTAAAATCAGTATTTTGAGTGTAAATAAAATGAAGAATAAAATAAAAAACTGTGAAATCAACATCTGAAATTTCAATTTCCTCAATTTTTCCAATTGTTTTGCGCCAATTTCCTTTGTAAAATTGTTGGTACCAAATAGGACTTGATGTTGCTAAAAGAAATTTGTGTGCATAAAGTATTCTTGGCGGTTTTTGTTGGTTGTCAAATATTTTTTGTTTGATAATGAACTTAATATCTGCAATTTTTGGATTATTTATAAGTAATTCAAAGTTTTTATTCATTTTGAGTAAAATAGAAAAATTTGTGTTGAAAAAGAAAAAGAAAAAGAAAAAGAAAATTTTTATTTGATCAAGTGAAAAAAATTAAATTGAAAAAAATGAAAAATAAAAAATGAAAAATTTTTTTTTGCTTTTTTTGGATCTTTTGTTTTGGTTATAATTTGATATTATTTTCAAATTCATTTAAACTTTCCTGAAAAAGGATTTGAATCCTCTTTAAATAAAGAAGCATCTTTCAAAGGAAGATTATTAAGGAAATTCCACCATTTTTTGATTGATAAAGGGTCTGAATTCCAAACGATAATAATAGATTTGTTTTGATTTTGATTTTGATTTTTTTTCTTAAACGCTTTTCCAAACACAAAAAAACTATGATTTCCAGGTCCATAAATAAAAGAATCCAACCAAACCTTCTTCAAATTAGTTTTATTCACAATTCCATTAAATTTTGCTTTTGTAATTGCTTTTAAATTTCTAACAGCATGATATTTTGCCATTCTTTCATCATTTTGAGCATGAACAATAAGAATTCTACCAGAAATAGTTGGGATAACATCCTGAACATTATAAGGGATAATACAAAGTAGCAAATAAATAAGCAATAAAACCGAAGAAAAAGCCCAAAATTGAACCAAAAAAAGAACCGATCCAAAAAACAAGTAAAGATTTAACAGTGTCATAAGCGAGCCAAGCAACTTTCGAGTATCCGCGGTCAATTATTAAGTGGGTCCCAGGGATTTTTTGTGCCACTACAGATGCCACTCCAACTCCAAGACTAATTCCATGAACAACTACTTCTTTGGGGGATATTTTTTCTTTTTTTATTAAAAATTCGCATGCACTTATTCCATCAAGACATGTTCCTTCATAGGAAGGAAACCCTGTGCTTTTTCCATATCCTCGGTAATTAAATTCAATCACTGAGATTCCCTGTGATATGTATGTCAAGGCGCGTATGGGACATGCATTGATCAATCCATTTTGACCGTGGCATAAACATGCAGCTTTGACTTGTTTTTCATCGGTTTTTCTTTCTATTTTCCCAATTCGGAAAAATTCAATCAGATCTTTTGCTTCACTATCAAACATTGTCATAGCTTGTTGATAATCTTTTAGTTGTTCTGTTATCTCATGGATCCATTTATTTGCGAATTCTTGATCGTAAAATTTTTTTGTACATTTTCTCCAATCAAAATAAGTTGCTTCAAGTTTCATTTTATCTTTTGTTATTAATTCTATTTTTTCTCCTCCTAAATCTTCTGAGAATTTTTCTATTACTTTGATTGTTTGTAGGATATCCTTGTTTTTTAGTGTTAATCCTGGATAAAGCATCTTAATAACTAATTTTCGGAAAATTCTTTTTATTATTTTTTCTGTTATTCCAATTTTTCTTTCCAAATTAACTTTCATTTTTTAATTTAAAAAAAATTTAAAGCAAGAAAAAAATGATTTTCCAAAAACTTCAATCAATTAAAATTAAAAAAAATAAAATAAAAAATTAAATAAAAAATTTAATAAAAAAAAGTGGAATAAAATTTGAAATTAAATTATATTTAATAATTAAAATAATAATTAATTTATTATTTATAAATATTTTATTTCTAAATTATATTTTGAATTAAAATAATTAAATATATTAAATTAAAATAATTAAAAATTAAATTTAATTATTTAATAAAAAAAAGTGGAATAAAATTTGAAATTAAATTATATTTAATAATTAAAATAATAATTAATTTATTATTTATAAATATTTTATTTCTAAATTATATTTTAAATTTAAAAAAATAATTAAATATAATAAATTAAAATAATTAAAAATAAAAATAAATTATTTTAATATAAAAAGTGGAATAAAATTTGAAATTAAATTATATTTAATAATTAAAATAATAATTAATTTATTATTTATAAATATTTTATTTCTAAATTATATTTTGAATTAAAATAATTAAATATAATAAATTAAAATAATTAAAAATAAAAATAAATTATTTAATAAAAAGTGGAATAAAATTTGGAATTAAATTATATTTTAATAATTAAAATAATAATAATTAATTTATTTATATAAATATTTTATTTCTAAATTATATTTTAAATTAAAATAATTAAATATATTAAATTAAAATTATTATTAAAAATTAAAAATAAATTATTTAATAAAAAAAAGTGGAATAAAATTTGAAATAAAATTATATTTAATAATTAATTAATAATTAATTAATAATTATTATAAATATTTTATTTCTAAATTATATTTTAAATTAAAATAATTAAATATAATAAATTAAAATAATTAAAAAATAAAAAAATTAAATAAAAAAAAAGTGGAATAAAATTTGAAATTAAATTATATTTAATAATTAAAATAATAATTAATTAATTATTTATAAATATTTTTATTTCTAAATTATATTTAAATTAAAATAATTAAATATAATAAATTAAAATAATTAAAAATAAAATAAAAATTTAATAAAAAGTGGAATAAAATTTTGAATTAAAAATTATATTTAATAATTAATTATTTTAAATTAAATTAATTTATTATTTAAATTAAAAATATTTTATTTCAAAAAAATTATATTTTTAAAATTAAAATAATTAAATATAAATAAAATTAAAAATAATTAAATTAAAATAATTAAATAAAATATTTAATGGAAAAAAGTGGAATAAAATTTGAAATAAAATTATATTTAATAATTAATTAATAATTAATTTATTATTTATAAATATTTTATTTTAAAATTATATTTTAAATTAAAATAATTAAATATATTAAATTAAAATAATTAAAAATAAAATAAATTATTTAATAAAAAGTGGAATAAAATTTTGAATTAAATTATATTTAATAATTAAATAATAAATTAATTTATTATTTATAAATATTTTATTTCTAAATTATATTTTAAATTAAAATAATTAAATATATTAAATTAAAATAATTAAAAAATCAAATTTAATTATTTAATAAAAAAAAGTGGAATAAAATTTGAAATTAAATTATATTTAATAATTAATTAATAATTAATTTATTATTTATAAATATTTTATTTCTAAATTATATTTTTTTAAATTAAAATAATTAAATATATTAAATTAATAAAAAAATAATTAAAAATCAAATTTAATTATTTAATAAAAAGTGGAATAAAATTTGAAATTAAATTATATTTAATAATTAAAATAATAATTAATTTATTATTTATAAATATTTTATTTCTAAATTATATTTTAAATTAAAATAATTAAATATAATAAATTAAAATAATTAAAAAATTAAATAAATTATTTAATAAAAAAAAGTGGAATAAAATTTGAAATAAAATTATATTTAATAATTAATTAATAATTAATTTATTATTTATAAATATTTTATTTTAAAATTATATTTTAAATTAAAATAATTAAATATAATAAATTAAAATAATTAAAAAATAAAATTAATTATTTAATAAAAAAAAGTGGAATAAAATTTTGAATTAAAATAATAAATTAAAAGAAAGTTATTTTGTTTTGGAAATTGTTCATTGAAATTCAAACTTTTCAAATTAAAAAAGAAAAAGAAAACATTAAAAAAAGAAAAAGAAAAAAGAAAAAGAATAAATCTGTTCATTAAAAAAAAATTTTGCAAAACAGAACAAAAATAAGAATTGATCCTTAAATAACTTGAATTGGACTATTTTGCATAAATTGATTTGCTTTTTCAATAATTGTTTTTGGAACTTTTAATTGAGGATTTTTTTTGATTTTTTCCAATTGCCGGATTAAATTTGACATTTCTTCATTTTCTGTGATAATTTGTTGACATTCTTTTTGGATAATTTCTTGATGATGAATTTTTTTAGCAATAATTTTTTCAATTGCTCTAGTTTTCAAACGATATTCATTACGAATATTAGAAATTCTTTCTGAAAGAAGAAAAAGAAGTTCGTTTTTATCTTTAAGAAAAGAAGTAAAAAATTGATTTAAAGAATTAAGTTGTTCCGTTATTTCAAATTCTTCATGAATATTTTGCATTTCTTGAATTGACAGTTTAATTTCCAAAATCAAGTCAGAAATGTCAATGCCATCGATCAAGTCAGGATCATAATCAGTGCTTCTAAATAAGCTTTCAAAGCCAGCATCTGTACATGAAATGTCACTTAGTGAGTCATTGACAATCAATCTTTCGACAGTTGGCGTTGTTATTTCTGTCAAAATTTGTTGATCATGTTTTGATCTTTTTCTTGTTGTTGTTTTTTTTTTTTCAAACTTGCAAAAACATAAATGTTGTTTTTGTATCACAATTCGTTCAAAAATGACAGAACTTGCAAAATTTTCTCCATAATGAGATTCTAAAACAAGATCAAATTCAGATTTTTCCAAACTAGAAAATTATAGTTATTTTTTTTTTAAAAGAAAAAAGAAAAAAGAAAAAAAAGATAAAATGAATAAATAATTTTGATCAAAAAGTGAAAAAAAAACAATAACAAAATAAAAACAATAACAAAATAACAATATAACAAAATAACAAAAAATGTGGAAAAAAAAATATGGAAAAAAAAATTTAAATTGTATGATCACAAAGATAATTAAAGTAAAAATAATAAAAAGGGGAAAATTTTTTTGTAAATGTTTTAATTGTTTTTTTTTTTTTAAATAATTACAGAAAACATTGAGACAACTTCTGAGAAATGATTTCTCTTGTTTCATGAAAAGTTGGCGGTTGAAAAATTGGACAAAATCGATGAAAACATTTTCTTCTAAAATTTGACTTTGAAATTCCTCCTAAAAAATGAACAAAAAGATCATTACAATCAATAATCTTTGATTTAAAATCTAAAATTGCAATTGCTTGATTGTAAGTGTCTTCATGTCTTTCAATAAAAAGTTCAACTTGTTGTTTAAATTGATTTGATTTATTGCCCATTGTTATTGTTATTGTTATCTAAAATAAAATTGTTTTTTTTTTTTGGAATTTATATATAAAATAAAAAAACAAAAAAGGAAAAATAATTATTTTTTGTTTGTTTGATTTTAAAAAAAGATAAAAAAAAAAATGAAGAAGAAGAAAAGTGATTTTAAAAAAAAAATAAATTTTTGTTTTTATTTAAAAAATTTTTTAATAAAAATGAACAACGTATAATAAAAAAAATGAATCAGAATATTTTGTGGATTTTCTGTCTACTTTCAATTTTTATGCGAATTTCTTTTTGATTTTATTTCAAATTTTTTTATTTAAAATGATTTGTAATTATTTTTTTTTTTTCGAATTTTGATTTGATTTTAATAATTTGAAATCTTCTCTTTTATTTTTTAATTTTGATTTTGTTTTATTATTTTTATTTTAATTTTAATTTTTTTTCTTTGTGATCGATTTTTTCTTAAATTAAGAATGGTTAAAAGAATTCAATAAAAAAGATCAAACTAATAAAATAAATAATTTTCCTTTTTTTTTAAATTAATTTTGAATTAATTTGAATTACGATCGGAAAAAAAATAAAAATAAAAACAAATTTTAATTTAAAAACACTTGACATTTTATTAATTTCTCAACTCAAATTGTTATTTTTTTTTGGAAAGTTAAATTTTAAATAAGTTATTCTTAAAAAATTTTGCTTTATTTTGATTTTACTTCTTAAATATTAATTTTAAGAAAGATAATTTTTTCTTTTCTTTTCTTTTCTTCTTTTCTTTTCTTCTTTTCTTTAATTTAAAATTGAAAGATCAATTTTATTTCAAATTTTTTTTTAATTAAGAAAAAAAATTTTTTTTTAAAATAAATTTAATTGACACAATTCTTTTAATAAACTTAATTATTCTGATCTTGAAATTTGTTTTTTATTAAATCCAAGTAAGATTTGATGAGTAATCACTTATTAATTTAATTATAATTTATTTTAAAAATTTTTCAAAAAGGAAATTAAAATAAAAAATTTTTTTTCTTTTTAATTTCGAATTAAAATTTTAATAATTAAAATTAAGGAATTTAAATTAAAATAAAATTTAGAATTGAATTAATATTTATTATTATGGATTATTTATTTTTTATTTTAATTGATCAAAATTATTTCGAAATTAAAAGGTGAAAAAATTTTTTTGTTTTATTTTTTAATTTTAAATAAAAAATATGAGATCAGTTAAAATTAAATTAAATTAAATAGAAAAAAATAAGAATAATAAATGGATTGTTTTATATTAAAAAACTTATAAAGATTTGATGAGTAATCACTTATTAATTTAATTTAAATTTATTTTAAAAATTTTTCAAAAAGAAAATTAAAATAAAAAATTTCTTTTTATTTTTAATTTTGAATTAAAATTTTAATAATTAAAATAAAGGAATTTAAATTGAAATAAAATTTAGAATTGAATTAATATTTATTATTATGGATTATTTATTTTTTATTTTAATTGATCAAAATTATTTCGAAATTAAAAGGTGAAAAAAAAATTTTTTGATTTTATTTTTTAATTTTAAATAAAAAATATGAGATCAGTTAAAATTAAATTAAATTAAATAGAAAAAAATAAGAATAATAAATGGATTGTTTTATATTAAAAAACTTATAAAGATTTGATGAGTAATCACTTATTAATTTAATTTAAATTTATTTTAAAAATTTTTCAAAAAGAAAATTAAAATAAAAAATTTTTTTTTACTTTTTAATTTTGAATTAAAATTTTAATAATTTAAATTAAGGAATTTAAATTAAAATAAAATTTAGAATTGAAATAAAATTTAATATTGTTATTAAAATTGAAATAATATTTATTTTCTGAAGAAATTTTTCTCTTAAAAATTGTTTATGAAATTAAAAAAAAAAGAAGAAAAGAAAAAAAGTAAAGAAAAAAATTAATTTTGATTAAGTAAAGCTTGGAAATCATTAAAAAGTTCAGGATGAGATTGACTAATTAATTCATGAGCTTTTTGGATTGTAGTTTCTTTATCAAAAATAGAATTATTAAATTGTTTAATAATAGATAAAAATTGATGAAACAAATCATAAGAAAGTTTTGATCTAGCTTTACGAAGAAATTCCTGACCATTTATATCAGTATTTACTATATTAGTAGTTTTAGGGGTATAAATAGGTTTTTTCCGTTGATCTGCAATTGGTGTTTTTGGAGCAATATTTGCTGATTCATGAAATTCCACTTTTTTTTTCGGTTTATTTGAATATGATTGTGTTGTTTCTATATTTGTTCCTCTTTTTTGAAATGTGCTATCAATTCGTTCTAAAAGGCTCATTGATTGATTTAGTGGATCTTTTGATCTTAAATCACTTGGTCGAAGTGGTGTTTGTTTGGAAAATGTATAGTTGCTTTGTGTTTTGTTTGTAAAAATGGAATTATTCACTTCTTTTTTTTTGGGTAATGATTCTATTTAATTTTATAAATGAATTTTAATTTTAATTTTAATTTTAATTTTGGATTTGATTTTGGATTTGATTTTGATTTTATAAATGAATTTTAATTTTGGATTTGATTTTGATTTTAATTTTAATTTTAATTTTAATTTCAAAATGAATTTTGTAAATGAATTTTAATTTTGGATTTGATTTTAATTTTAATTTTAATTTTAATTTCAAAATGAATTTTGTAAATGAATTTTAATTTTGTAATTTAATTTTAATTTTAATTTTAATTTTGAAGCTGAAAAACAAACCCTTTTCAAAATTTTCTTGTAAATTTCTTTTTGCAGTAAACTAAAAGAAAACCAAAGAGAATTTAACAATAAAAAAGAAAAGAAAAGAAAAGAAATAAAAAAAGAAGGAAAAATAAATTACATTTGGATGAGGTTTTTCATCCGAATCTTCATCTTCTTGAGAAATTTTAATTCCTTCTTCAAATTCAACGGTTTCAATAATAGCTTTTTTAAAACCAAGAAGTTTTGCTAAACTATTTCTTAATTTTCGAATAATTTCATCTTGATGAGCATTTTTTTGCTCAAAATCTTGTTGTTTTGCACTTAAATTTCTTAATTCATTCTGAAGAAAATTTGCTTGTTCTTCTGATTGTTTATTTTGTGCTTTTAATTTTAAAATTTCTTGATCTTTTTCTCCAATTGTTGAATAAAGTCTTTGTCTTTCAGCTTCAAGAGCTCTAATTTGATCAGTAAAAGCTGAACGAATAATTTCAATTCCTGTTTCAAATTTTTGTTGTGGATTTGAAGGTAAATTTAATTCATTCATTTATAATTAAAAAAAATGAAAAATGAAAATGAAAAATGAAAAATGAAAATGAAAAATGAAAAATGAAAAAATTTTTTAATTTGTTTTTTGTTTTTTATTTTGCTTTTTTAATTTGTTCCACTTAAAAGTTTAAGAATGTTTTCGGTTTTTTCATCTAAAGAATTAAAATCAATTTTGCAATTTGAAAGGTTTTTCTGTTCAATATTTATTCCAAATTCATTATTAAGCATTTCAAGATAAATATCCATATGCATTGTTTTTGGAAGAAAAGAAATAAAGTTAAGAAATTCTGTCAAATCAATAATTAAATCATTTTGTGTATAAAAATTTTGCTTTTTTAATTTGAGCCAATCAAAGAAACAAGAAAGAACGAAATAAAATGAATTAGAATTTTGGAACGGATTTTTTGAAGAATTAATTTTTTGTGTAATAAAAGAATAGAAATCAGAAGATTTTTCATTTGATTTTTCATCTGATTTTTGATTTGATTTTAAATTGGATTTTTCATTTGATTTTTGATTTGATTTTTGATTGGATTTTAAATTGGATTTTTCATTTGATTGCAAATTGGATTTTAAATCGGATTCAAATGGAGAACGAAGCATTGAATCTAAAATTGATTTGTGATCTTTGTTTTTCGAAAAAAAATTTTCTTCTTGCATAATTTTGTTTTCAAAAGAAGTGAGTATTTGGTAAATTTGTGACAATGAAAATGAAAAAGACTTAATAAAATGGGTAAAATAAATCAAATTAGTCAAAATTGGTTTTTTTTCCATTTGTTTAAGTTGAGCTTTTTCTCGGTTTTTTGGATCATCAAAACTAGAAAGTGTTGAAAATGTTGCAAATAAACTTGGATCCAACGTAAATATAAATGCTGAAATGACAACAGAAAATTTCTCGTTGTCATCGCTCAACAAATTATTTAGAATTCCATCCAAAAAATTTCCCGAATTTATTAAATTTGTTGAGTATCCAAAATCAATACTTTTGGAAGAGATTTTTGGAACACAATTTTCATCAGCTTGAATATTTTCCAATAAAGATTCTGGTAATTTTTTATTTAAGTCGTCTTGAATAAACATCATTCCTTGAACAATTCCTCTTAAAATTTCGAGGAGTTTTCTTTCAGGATATTCCTCGTTTGTTTTGATGAAACTTCCCAAACTGAGAACATTTGAAAATTTATATGATTTAAAAGCAAATCCAAAATATTTCTTTTTGCGGTGAGTTGTGGAAAAATAACCGATGAATTTTGTGAAATTTTCATGTGAATTGAGCGAGTGAAGAATTTTTAGTCTTTGTGAAAAAGAGTCTTGAGTAAATGAATCCACAGGTTCCAAAATAATATCAACAAGAAATGAAGGATTTGAAAGAATTCTTCCGTAAGATTGTAAAAAATATTTTCCTTTCTGTTTAATTGTAATGTCTGTGTGAATATTGATCCAATAATACAATTCCAAAATATTTTCCAAATTGTGGCGAAGTTGAATATTTCGCGTGATTTGATTTTGTTTGATAAACCATTTGTAAACAATATCGAAAGATGGGATATATTTTGTGAGATTTAGTGTTGTTTTATTTCCATGAAGTAATAAAAGTGCAAATAGTCTTAAATCTTCTTTTGAAAGTGCGATTTCCATTGGCAATTCAACTTCTTTTATTCCTGTATTTTGTGATTCTGGATATTTAGTCATTAGAAAATCAACTAATTCATAATTTGATTGATAGCAAGCATAATAAAGAAGAGTTTTTCCGTTGTTATCCCAGAGGATATCCAATTTGAATCCTGAATTAATTGCTGTTTTTACATAAGGTATCATTTTTGGATGAAGAAGGTATTGGAATAGATTCTATTTATTTAAATATTGAATTTAACTTTTAATTTTGAATTTTAAATATGAAATTTTCAAAAAAAAGTACATCAACTTGATTCAAAGTAATATTATTAGGAGATAATTTGTGAATAAATTGAGTTTCTTCATTTATATTCTCTTTAAAATTCGGAAAATAACCATCAATAAATTTTCGAATATGAGATATCATAAATATAGAGTTCGTTTGCTGAATAGGATATAAACCTTTATCATTAACAATTTTTGGATCAGCTTTAAATTTTAATAAAATTTTCACAATAGGAACACTATCTTGTTCAACCGCAATATGTAAAGCAGTTTTATGATTACAAATTTGATTTGGATTAGCACCATTGTTTAGTAATAGTTTTATTGAATCCAGTTGTTCATCTTTAATTGCTAAAATTAATGCTGAATCTCCATTTGGAATTGTTTCATTTGGATCTTCTTTATTTTGTAAAAAAGTAGTTAATAAGAAAATATCCCGAGTTGATATTGCTCTTAATAAAGAAAATGGTTTTCTTTGTGAGATTCTATTAAGTTCATTTGCTTTCTTGTTTTTTTTTTATTATAATTTCCATTTCAAATTATTTTTTTTTTAAATTAAAATTCCATTTTTTTTTTTCCTTTTTCTTTCTTTGTTTGTTTTTTTTTTTACTGTAAGATCCCAATCACAAACTGTTAGAAAAAATAAAGCTTCTCTTTTTGCTATTTCTGGATGTTGTTTAATGAATTTTTGAAGAAGATTTTTTTCCATTTAAAAAAAAATGAAAAAAGAAAAAAATGAAAAAAAAAAAAAGGAAAAAAAAATATCAAAACATTTTTTCTTTACAAAAAAGTGGATTTAAATTTAAATTGATATTTATATTTAAATTTATATTTAAATTTAAATTTATATTTATAATTATAATTATATTTATATTTATAATTATATTTATATTTATATTTATATTTATATTTATATTTATATTTATATTTATATTTATATTTATATTTATATTTATATTTATATTTATATTTTGATTTGGATTTTGATTTGGATTGATATTTATATTTATATTTATATTTATATTTATATTTTGATTTGGATTTGGATTTTGATTTGGATTGATATTTATATTTTGATTTATATTTTGATTTGGATTTTGATTTGGATTGATAATTATATTTATATTTATATTTATATTTATATTTATATTTATATTTATATTTATATTTATATTTATATTTATATTTATATTTTGATTTATATTTATATTATATTTATATTTATATTTATATTTATATTTATATTTATATTTATATTTATATTTATATTTATATTTATAATTATATTTATATTTATATTTTGATTTTGATTTTGATTTTGATTTTGATTTGGATTTGGATTTTGATTTTGATTTGGATTTGGATTGATATTTATAATTATATTTATATTTATATTTATATTTATATTTATATTTATATTTATATTTATATTTATATTTATATTTATATTTATATTTATATTTATATTTATATTTATATTTATATTTATATTTATATTTATATTTATATTTTTATTTATATTTATAATTATTTAATTTGGATTGAAAAATTTTATTAGTTTCAAAATATACCCCTTTTAAAAAATTTAAAAAAAAACCCCTTTTTTTTGATCAATAAAAAAAAAATAAATTTAAAAGAAAAGATCCAAAAAAAGAAAATAAATCATTTTTCTTTTTATTTTTTAATTATTTTTTTAAATTTTTATTTTTTAATTTTTAAGTTTTTTTTTATTAGAAAAAAAATGGAAAAAAAAGAAATAGAAGTACAAGAAGATTTTACAAAGAAAAACTCAGTATTAGATTTCAAAATGAAAGATATTAAAGGAGAAGAAGTAGATTTATCAATTTACAAAGGAAAAGTAGTAATGATAGTAAATGTAGCAAGTAAATGTGGATTTACAAAACAATATGAAGGATTAGAATCTATTTATGAAAAATATAAAGATCAAGGATTTGTGATTTTAGGATTTCCTGCAAATAATTTTTTGTGGCAAGAACCAAAAGGAAATTCAGAAATTTTGAAATTTTGTTCAACAAAATATCATGTCACTTTTCCAATGTTTAGTAAAATTTCAGTTAAAAAAGAACCTTTATATAAGTTTTTAACTTCAAAAGAAACTGATCCAAATTTTTCAGGAAAAATTACTTGGAATTTTAATAAATTTATTATTGGAAGAAATGGGAAAATTGTCGCAAGATTTGGATCAAGAAAAACTCCAGAATCTGATGAAATAATTAAAACAATAGAAAAGGAATTAAAAGAAGAATTAAAAGAAGAAAAAGAATTTTAATTTTAAAAAAAAAGAAGAAAAAAAAATTTAAATAAAAATCTTTGTTTAAAACAATTTTTGCTTTTTTTCGTATTTTTTAATTTAATTTTTATTTTAATTTTAATTTTAATTTTAATTTTAATTTTAATTGGCGGAAAATAATTCAATTTTAATCCCTCTCTTTTTTTTCTCCTTTCTTTTTATTTTTTTTTCTTTTAATTTTTTTGCTTTTTTTTTTTAATTTCATTTTTTTCCTTTTATCAAATTTTTTTTTTTCGTTTATCAAATTTTTTTTCAATTTTAAAAATAAAACAAAATCAAACAAAATAATAAAACAAAATAAATGGATAGCTCTTATGCACAACTTTTGGAAGAATGGAAAAAAGTCGCAAGTGTAAGTTTATAAAATCAAAAATATAATTTTTTTAAATGCAAAAAAACAGACTTTTGCCAATTTGATCTTTTTGGAAATTAATTATTTTTTTTTGTTCCTTTTTTTTTATTAATTTATATTAATTTATATTAAATTTAATTTTTCTTTGAATAGAATATTCTTCAACCAATGAAAATACAAGAACCTCATGTTGGAAAAGTTAATGTTGTTGTTTCAACACCAAAATATTATTTTTCAGCTGGAGAAGATAATTTAATTTATCAATTTAATATTAAAGTAAATATTTGATTTTATTTTGATTTAGTTTAATTTAATTTGATTTAATTTAATTTAATTTTGATTTATTTTAATTTAAATATTTGATTTAATTTGATTTAATTTTGATTTGATTTGATTTAAATTTGATTTGATTTAATTTTGATTTATTTTGATTTGATTTAATTTAATTTGATTTGATTTGATTTGATTTAATTTAATTTAAATATTTGGATTTGATTTGATTTAATTTTGATTTAA
Source organism: Anaeramoeba ignava (assembly GCA_028826165.1). NCBI lineage: Eukaryota > Anaeramoebidae > Anaeramoeba > Anaeramoeba ignava. The sequence continues at coordinate 1,007,376 of JAPDFW010000114.1, forward strand.
TTTTGATTTAAATATTTTGATTTGATTTGATTTAATTTAATTTAATTTAATTTAATATTAATTTAATTTAATTTAATTTAATTTAATTTAAATATTTGATTTAATTTGATTTAATTTAATTTGATTTGATTTAAATTTGATTTTGATTTAATTTTAATTTTTGATTTAAATATTTGATTTAATTTAATTTAATTTAATTTGATTTGATTTAATTTAATTTAATTTAATTTAATTTAATTTAATTTTGATTTAAATTTAATTTGATTTGATTTTAATTTAAATATTTGGATTTGATTTAATTTAATTTAATTTAATTTAAATTAATTTAATTTAATTTGATTTAATTTTAATTTAATTTAATTTGATTTGATTTAATTTAATTTGATTTAAATATTTGGATTTGATTTAATTTAATTTGATTTAAATATTTGGATTTGATTTAATTTAATTTAATTTAATTTTAATTTAATTTTGATTTGATTTGATTTGATTTAATTTAATTTAAATTTGATTTAATTTAATTTAGTTTAAATATTTGGATTTGATTTAATTTGATTTAATTTAATTTTAATTTAATTTTGATTTGATTTGATTTGATTTAATTTAATTTAATTTGGATTTAAATATTTAAATTTGATTTAATTTAATTTAATTTAATTTAATTTTGATTTAATTTGATTTAATTTTGATTTAAATATTTGGATTTAATTTTATTTAATTTAATTTGGATTTAAATATTTGGATTTGATTTGATTTAATTTTGATTTAATTTTAATTTAAATATTTGGATTTGATTTTAATTTAAATATTTGATTTAATTTAATTTAATTTAATTTAATTTAATTTAATTTTGATTTAATTTAATTTAATTTAATTTGGATTTAAATATTTGGATTTAATTTAATTTAATTTAATTTAAATGATTTAAATATTTGGATTTGATTTAATTTAATTTAATTTAATTTTGATTTAATTTAAATTTAATTTAATTTGATTTAATTTGATTTAATTTTGATTTGATTTTAATTTAATTTGATTTGATTTATTTTTTGAATTTAAATATTTGGATTTAATTTAATTTAATTTAATTTAATTTTGGATTTGATTTAATTTAAAATTTTGATTTGATTTGATTTGATTTTTTAAATATTTAAATTTGATTTAATTTAATTTAAATTTGATTTAATTTAATTTAATTTAATTTAATTTAATTTAATTTTAATTTAGTTTAAATATTTGGATTTGATTTTAATTTAGTTTAAATATTTGGATTTGATTTAATTTAATTTAATTTTAATTTAATTTAATTTGATTTAATTTGATTTAAATTAATTTAATTTGATTTAATTTAATTTTGATTTAATTTAAAATTAATTTGGATTTAAATATTTGGATTTAATTTGATTTAAATTAATTTGATTTGATTTAATTTAATTTTAATTTAATTTAATTTTAATATTTGGATTTAATTTGATTTAATTTAATTTAATTTGATTTAATTTGATTTAATTTAATTTAATTTAATTTAATTTAATTTAATTTAATTTAATTTAATTTTAATTTAAATATTTGGATTTAATTTAATTTAATTTAAGTATTTGGATTTGATTTAATTTAATTTAATTTAATTTGATTTGATTTGATTTAATTTGATTTGATTTAATTTAATTTAATTTAAGTATTTGGATTTGATTTAATTTAATTTAATTTGATTTGATTTGATTTAATTTGATTTGATTTGATTTGATTTAATTTGATTTAAATGATTTGATTTAATTTAATTTTAATTTAATTTTAATTTAATTTAATTTGATTTAATTTAATTTAATTTAATTTAATTTAATTTAATTTAATTTAATTTTGATTTAATTTTGATTTGATTTAATTTAAATTAAATAATTTGATTTGATTTGATTTAATTTAAATTAAATATTTGGATTTGATTTGATTTAATTTAGTTTAAATATTTGGATTTGATTTTAATTTAATTTAATTTAAATGATTTGATTTAATTTAATTTAATTTAAATGATTTGATTTTAATTTAATTTAATTTAAATGATTTGATTTAATTTAATTTAATTTAATTTAAATGATTTAATTTAATTTAATTTAATTTTGATTTAATTTAAATGATTTGATTTAATTTAATTTATTTAATTTTAATTTTGATTTGATTTAATTTAAATTAAATAATTTGATTTTGATTTGATTTAATTAGACTGATGCGGAAATTCATGTTTATAAAAAACATTTATCACCAATACATTGCCTTCAAATTCAAGATAAATATATGATAAGTGGAGATGAGAATGGATTACTTGTTTGTTGGAATATCCAAAAAAGAGATTGTTCTTGGTCACAAAATGCACATACAAATGGAGTTACTGCTATTCATATCGATAGAAATTTTCATTTATTTACTGGTGGAAACGATAATATGATTTATGAATGGGATATTGAAACAGGAAAGCAAATATCACGTTTTGAGGGGCACACAGCCAAAATTAATCAACTTTATTCAACATTTAATAAAAATCCGATTTTGTTTTCTTGTAGTGATGATAATTTTGCATATTGTTGGGATTGTGTAAAATTTGAATATTTGATTTTTGAATTTGGTTTTTTTAATATTGAAAAAAAAAAATAGAAAACAAGAAAGAAATCGGTAAAATTTGCAGGTCATAAAGATAGCGTTTTATGTTTATTTTATGATGAATTATCAAGAGTTCTTTTTACAGGTTCTGCAGGTATTTTTTAATTTATTTTAATTTAATTTAATTTAATTTAATTTAATTTTAATTGAATTTAAAAAAAAAAAAGATAAAACTGTATTTTCTTGGGATATTAGAGTAAGTTCTTAAAAAAAGTTCTTAAAAAAGTTCTTAAAAAAAATTATTTTTTTTAAAAAAAAAGAAAGGATCAACAAACCGAAAATATATAGGAAACGAAAATGCAATTACACAAATCCACGTGAACCAAAGCTTTTTATTTACATGCTGTAAAGATGGAAGACTTGGGGTAATCAAAATAAAAGCAAGCAAAAGAGACACATTCACATTTCTTGAAGGACATAAAGAAGAAATAACAAATTTAATTGTACTTCCTGATCGAATGATAACGTCTTCATTAGATAACACAATACGGCTTTGGAGACACAAGAGTAGCAGTTCTAAAGTGATATACGAAGGTCATACAAAGGGAATCACAACAATATCAATGAATCCTGAACAAATATTAATTTCAGGAGGAAAAGATTCGAAAGTGATAAGATGGCCAAAAGTTGAAATTAAATCACGATCTGGATCAATCATTGTGGAAAGTAAGGAACAGAAGGAGGCGCAGTATAAGGATTACGACGAGACCATTTTGCACAATAAGATTAGTCTTGAAAAAGTCTCCATTTGGGTTAATGACAAACAACATTCAGTGCCGGGTGATTTGAATATTATCGAAGCTTGTCGCTATATCGGGGTTCCAGTACATTCTCTCTGCTACCATCCGCGTCTTCATCCTTTGTCGACTTGCAAATGCTGCGCAGTCGAAGTTGAAACTGGTCTCAATAATCTTAGAAAAGCAGGTGCTTGTGCAACAATAGTCAAAAAGGGAATGAAAATTTATACAGATACTATCACTGTTAAAGACCAACAACGCCAGGCAATTCTCGAGCTAAGACTCAAACAGAGAAGCCGAGCACTTCTTTCCAAAGGCGAGACCTTCGATGATTCAACGGAATTTGGAAGGCTTCTGAGAGATATTTCGGATATTTTTATTGATGACTCAAATAAGGCTATTCGAGTTGATTTATCAAAATGTATTGATTGCGCCAGATGCGCTCAAGTGTGCAAGTCTGTGCAGAAAATGGGTGTCATCTCATTTCCAGCAAAATCAATCAATGCGATAGAAACTGCTTTCCGAACAAATGGAAAGTATTTGATTGATACGCAATGTATTGCTTGTGGTCAATGTTCTGTTTTTTGTCCAACTGGTGCTATTTCTGAATATGACAATACTCCTGAAGTAGAACGTGAACTCGAATCAGGCGGAAAGACTCTTGTTGTTGGAATTGCTCCTTCTGTTCGTGTTACTTTATCTGAAGAATTTGGAAAAGCTCCTGGTGAGATTTCTGCTGGAAAGTTTGCTTCTGCTCTTAGAATGCTTGGTTTTCAATATGTTTTTGATGTTCAATTTTTTGCTGATTTAACAATTATGGAGGAAGGTTCAGAACTTTTGAAAAGGTTGAAAGATCCTGATGCTGTTTTGCCAATGTTTACTTCTTGTTGTCCTGCATGGATTAATATGGTTGAGAAAGTATGTTTTGTGAATCAAATCAATTTAAATCAATTTAAATCAATTTTAAATCAATTCAAAACTAATTCAAATCCAATTCAAATTCAATTCAAATCCAATTCAAATTAAAATCAATTTAAATCAATTTAAAATCAAATTAAATTGATTTAATATTCAAAATATTAAATAAAAATAGCTTTATCCCGAACTTATTCCACATCTTTCAAGTGCAAAATCTCCTCAACAAATGTTTGGTGCAATTGTTAAATCTTATTTTGCTAAGAAAATTAAAGTAAAAAGAAAAGATATTTATTGTGTATCAATTATGCCATGCACAGCCAAAAAACAAGAATTAAGAAGAGAACAAATGCAAACTAATGGTATTCGAGATGTAGATGTAAGTTTAACTGTTCGAGAAATTGCAAGAATGTTTAAAAAAAAGAATATTGATTGGGAAAAAATAGTTGAAGGTGAATTTGATGATCCATTAGGTACATCTTCAAGTTCAGGATCTTTATTTGCTGCAACTGGAGGAGTTATGGTAAATAACAATATCAATATCAAAATCAAAATTCAAATTCAAAACCAAAATCAAAATCAAAATCAAAATCAAAATCAAAATCAAAATCAATATCAAAATCAAAATCAAAATCAAAATCAAAATCAAAATCAAAATCAAAATCAAAATTAAAATCAAAATCAAAATCAATATCAAAACCAAAATTAAAATTAAAATCAAAATCAATATCAAAATTAAAATCAAAATCAAAATTAAAATAAATCAAAATCAAAATCAAAATCAAATTCAAATTCAAAATCAAAATTAAAAATCAAAATCAAAATAAAAATCAAAATCAAAATCAAAATTAAAAATCAAAATCAAAATCAAAATTAAAATTAAAATCAAAATCAAAATCAAAATCAAAATCAAAATCAAAATCAAAATCAAAATCAAAATCAAAATCAAAATCAAAATCAAAATCAAAATTAAAATCAAAATCAAAATCAAAATTAAAATCAAAATCAAAATCAAAATCAATATCAAATTCAAAATTAAAATCAAAATCAAAATCAAAATCAAAATCAATATTAAAATCAAAATCAAAATCAAAATCAATATAAAAATCAATATTAAAATCAAAATTAAAATCAAAATCAAAATCAAAATTAAAATCAAAATAAATCAAAATCAAATTCAAAATCAAAATTAAAATCAAAATCAATATTAAAATCAAAATCAAAATTAAAATCAAAATCAAAATATAAATTAAAGGAAGCTGCTTTAAGAACAGCTTATGAAATTGAAACAGGAGAAATATTTCCAAAATTAACTTTCCAAGAAATAAGAGGATTGGAAAAATTCAAATTAGGAGAAGTAACTATCAAAAACAAAGAATTACAAGTAGGAGTTCTGAACAGTGGAGCAGCAATTCATGATTTCATTCATAAATTCAAAAAAGGAGATCTTCAAACGGCAAAAAATGAAAAAATATCAAATTTGATATTTGTAGAATTTATGGCATGCCCAGGAGGATGTATAGGAGGAGGAGGACAACCAAGATCCAGCATAAACATTCTACCACAAAGAATAGAAGCAGTTTATAACAACGAATTTTCATTACCTTTTCGAAAATCGCATGATAATGAGAAAATCAAGGAACTTTATTCAGAATTTTTAAAAGAACCTTTATCTGAAAAATCAGAAGAATTACTCCACACAAGATACAAACCAAACCAGCGTCATGAAGAAGCAGAGGTTCATAAATCAACTGATACTTTAAGTATTTTCCAAGAAGGTCTCATTCCCAAAAATTCAGTTCTTGTTTTATTTGGTTCACAAACAGGAACTGCAGAGTTGGCTGCTATTAAAATCACTCAAAATTTATTGAAGGCAAAAATCAAAGCTAGACTTGTTGAAATGAATCATTATAAAGTCGGCAATTTGATTTCTGAATTGTTTGTTATTTTTGTTACTTCCACTTTTTGGGAAGGTTCTTTTCCAGAAAATGCAATCGAGTTTTGGAATGATTTGCAAAAATTAACTACTCGTTTAAGAAAATTGAGATTTGCAATATTTGGTTTAGGAAATTCAACATATGCTCATTTTAATCATGCTGGTCAATTACTTCAATCTCAAATGCAAAAGCTTGGTGCAATAGAAATGCATGATTTTGGACGAGGAGATTGTGAAGCTGTAGAAGGGTAAACAGATATTTTTCGATTAAATATCAAATTTTGAATTTTGAATTTTGAATATTAAATATTAAATATTGAATTGAATTAAATATTGAATTGTAAATTGAATATTAAATTGAATATTGAATTGTAAATTGAATATTAAATTAAATTAAATTTTGATTTCATTTTTATTTTAATTTAGGTATTTAACTGAATTAAAACCTTGGATTGAAACTCTTGTAAAAGTTTTACATAAAAATATTCCAAAAGATATGAGAGTTAATTGAATTGTTCTTTTCAAACTGTTTTTTTTTTTTCAAAATACAAAAAAAAGAACCAAAAAAAAAATTATTTTTTTTGATTGATCAAATTTGTTTTAATTTTTCTTTTAATTTTTACTTCTATTCTTTCTCTTTTAATCTTTCTCTTTTTATAATTTGATTTTTTTTAATTTGATTTTTTTAAAAAGTTTTGCCAGAAAAAAATAAAAAAGAAAATTTAAAAAAAGATCTTTTTATTTTGAATATTTTAAAATAGAAAATTTGTTTAAAATTTAAACTTCTTCTTCTTTTTTTTATTTATTTTTTTATTTCAAAAATTTTTTTTTTAATTTTGTTTTTCATTTTTCATTTTTCATTTTCTTTCTTTGAAATTTTTTTCGTTTTTTTTTTTTCTTTTATATAATAAAAAAAACAAATTATTTTACTTAAATTTAAATGGAAGATAATTGTAGAATTGTTATTCTTGGAGCTGGATCAGGTATTTTTTAAATAAAAATAAAAATAAAAATAAAAACAATTTTCGATTTTTTATTTATTCAAAAATTTCAATTAAAATTTAATTATTAATTTATTTTTTAATTTGATCTCTTTTCTCTCTTTTTATTTAGTTGGAAAATCTTGTTTAACTCTTAGATATTTACAGAATAAATTTATTACAGATTACGACCCAACAATTGGTAATTATTTTAAAAAGTTTTAATAAAAAAAAAAAAAAAAAAGAGAAAAAAAGAGAGAAAATGGTTTTTTTTCTTTTAAAAAATTTTCAACAAAAAAAAAACAATAAAATTTGTTTACTTTTTAAATTCAATTTTTAAATTCAATTTTTAAATTCAATATTCAATTCAATATTCAATTCAATATTCAATATTCAATTCAATATTTAATATTTAATTCAATTCAATTCAATTTAATATTTAATTTAATATTTAATTTAATATTTAATATTCAATTCAATATTTAATTCAATTCAATTCAATATTCAATTCAATATTTAATATTTAATTCAATATTCAATTCAATTCAATATTTAATTCAATATTTAATTCAATTCAATATTTAATTCAATATTCAATTCAATATTCAATTCAATATTCAATTCAATATTTAATTCAATATTCAATATTCAATTCAATTCAATATTTAATATTTAATATTTAATATTTAATATTCAATTCAATATTCAATATTCAATTCAATTTAATATTTAATATTTAATATTTAATTCAATTGAATTCAATATTTAATTCAATATTTAATATTTAATTCAATATTTAATATTTAATTCAATATTTAATTCAATTCAATATTTAATATTTAATTCAATATTTAATTCAATTCAATTCAATATTCAATTCAATATTTAATTCAATTTGAATTCAATATTTAATTCAATAATTCAATATTTAATATTTAATTCAATATTTAATTTAATTCAATATTTAATATTTAATTCAATATCTAATATTCAATATTCAATTCAATATTCAATTCAATATTTAATTTAATTCAATTCAATTCAATATTCAATTCAATTCAATATTTAATATTCAATTCAATTTAATATTCAATTCAATACAATTCAATATTTAATATTTAATTCAATATTTAATTCAATATTCAATTCAATATTCAATTCAATATTCAATTAAAATTCAAAATTAAAATTCAAAATTAAAATTAAAATTAAAATTTAAAAATTATAAAATTATAGAGGAAAATTATCGAAAAATGGTTATTGTTGATGGAAAACCAATGTTACTTGAAATTCTTGATACAGCAGGTCAAGATGAATATCGTTCAATTAGAGATAAAGTAAATTTCTTTTCTTATTTTATTTTAAAGAAAAGAAAATAAAAACAATTTAGATTTTAATTGAATAAAAATTTATAAATTAAAAAGTATTTTAGATCAGGAGATGGATTTCTAATTGTATATAGTATAACATCACCACAAAGTTTTACTGAAGCATCGTCTTTTCATGAGTCTTTAATAAGAATTAAAGGAGAAAAAACACCAACAATAACTATTGGAAATAAATCTGGTTTGTTTTAAATTTTTTGCAAATTTAAATTCAAATTCAAATTATTTATTTTTTATTTTTATTATTATTTTTTAGATTTAGAAACACAACGTCAAATTTCGCAAAAAGAAGGTCAAGAATTAGCAAAAAAATCAAATTCCGTTTTAATAGAAACGTAAATTAAAAAAAAATTTTTTTCTTTTTATATTTTTGTTCCACTTTTTTATTGAAAAAAAAAATTTTTTTCTTTCCGTTTTTTTTTTTAGATCTGCAAAAACAGGTCAAAATGTAAGTCAATGTTTTGAAGATATTGCAAGAAAAGTTCGAGATTGGAAACAAGCTCTAAAAGCTAAAAGCAATGAAAATCAATCAAAAACTTCTAATACTTTAAAAAAAAAGAAAAGAAGATGTCAATTAATTTAAATCAAGAAAAGAAAAGAAAAAAAAATATTTTTTTTACTTTTTCCATTTTTTTTTTGGAAGTTGATTTTATTGAAGAAAATGGGGAAAATTGTTTTGTTCTTCTTTTTTTTTTCTTTCTTTTTTTTCTTTTTGATTCAAAAAATTTTTCATTTCAATGTTTTCTTTTGAAAAATAAAAGAAATTCAAAAAGAAAAAAAAAAAGGAAATATTTTATTAATGAAGAATCTTTTAAAAATTAATTTTTAAAAACAAAATTTAAACAGAAAAAGAAAAGAGAATTAATTAAAAAGAAATTTGTAAATTTGAATTTTGAATTTTGGTTTTGAATTTAAATTTGAATTTGATTTTGAATTTGAATTTGATTTTGAATTTGAATTGATTTTGGATTTAAATTTGAATTTAAATTTGAATTTGAATTTGAATTGATTTTAAATTTGATTTGAATTTGAATTTTAATTTAAATTTGAATTTGAATTTATATTTTAATTTGAATTTGAATTTAATTTTGATTTTGAATTTTGAATTTTGAATTTAATTTTAAATTTTGAATTGAATTTGAATTTGAATTTGAATTTGATTTTGATTTTGAATTTGATTTTGAATTTTGAATTTGAATTTGAATTTGAATTTTGAATTTGAATTTAAATTTGAATTTGATTTTGATTTTGAATTTTGAATTTGAATTTGATTTTGAATTTGATTTTGAATTTGAATTTAAATTTGGAATTTATATTTGAATTTGAATTTGAATTTGAATTTATATTTGAATTTGAATTTAATTTTGAATTTGAATTTGAATTTGAATTTGAATTTAAAATTTGAATTTGTATTTAAATTTGAATTTGAATTTGATTTTGAATTTGAATTTAATTTTGAATTTGAATTTAAATTTGATTTTGAATTTATATTTGAATTTGAATTTGAATTTAATTTTGAATTTGAATTTGAATTTGAATTTGAATTTGGATTTGAATTTGAATTTGAATTTGAATTTGAATTGAATTTAAAATTGAATTTGAATTTGAATTTGAATTTGAATTTGAATTTGAATTTGGATTTGATTTTGATTTTGAATTTGAATTTGAATTTAATTTTGAATTTGAATTTGAATTTAATTTTGATTTTGATTTTGATTTGAAATTGATTTTGATTTGAATTTAAATTTGAATTTGATTTTGAATTTGAATTTGAATTTGAATTTGTATTTGAATTGAATTTAAAATTTGAATTTGAATCTGAATTTGAATTTGAATTTAAATTTGAATTTGAATTTAATTTTGAAATTGATTTTGAAATTGAATTTGAATTTAAATTTGAATTTGAATTTTGAATGGGGGGTTAATAAATTTTAACACGATAATAAGAAAATTATTATTTTCTAAAAATTTTTTTTAAAATCTTTTTTTTTCGAGTGATAACGAGAAAAAAAATTTTGTTTTTTTCACGAGCGGAGTGTAACGACGCGAGTGAAAAAATATTTTTGAAAAAAAAATTTGAAGAAAATAATAATTTTCGAATTCGTGTTGAATTTATTAACTTTAATGAACTTGAAACCCAAAAAGTTGGGAAAAATGATGAAAGAAAAGCAAAAAATTTTGAATGAAAAAAAGAAGAAATTTATGAATTTTAGGAATTAGGGAAAATTTTTTCTCAATTTTTTAAGAAATTTGGGTCGAATTTTGACGAATTTTGACGAATTTTTTGATTCCACAGAAGAATAATTTTTATTATTATTCTGTGAACTTAAAAAAAAGAGTTTTTAAAAGAGATTCCCATTCAAAATTTACAGAATAATAACAAAATTATTCTTCTGTAAATTTTTGAGCTATGTTCATTAATTTAAATTTGTATTTAAATTTGAATTTGAAATTGAATTTGAATTTGAATTTAATTTTGAATTTGATTTTGAATTTGAATTTGAATTTGAATTTGTATTTGAAATTGAAATTAAATTTGAATTTTGAATTTTGAATTTGAATTTAAATTTGCATTCTGTTTAAATTATTTTAACAAATTAAAAATTAAAATTAAATGGATCTTCATTCTTTTCTAAACAATTTTTTGTTAAAGATTTCAAAAAAGCAACCCAAAAATTTTTTTCTTGAATAGAAGAAGCAACAAAATCACCACCTCTATCTTTTGAGATAATAGAAAAAGAAAGTTCACGATTAAAAGATTTAGATTTAGCAGCTTTTTTCATAATTAAAGTTTCAACACCATCAATAATTTGTTGAATATTTGAAACTGATATTTTTTTCATTTTTTTACCAACAATTTTTGGACGTGACCAAAAAACAGTCTTTCCTTCATTGCCAATCCAAAATTTACGTTGATGAATTTTTCCATTTGGTCTAACCTTATTCATCAATACGCCTTTGGTAACGAATTTCTTAATCTCAAGAAGATATTCATGTTCATTCCACATTATTTGTTCAAGTGAATTTGATTTTTCATCGTTTGAATTAGTTTGTAGAAAAGCTTGAAAGGCTTCTCTGACTTGTGTGCCGAAGACATGATTTGTCTCCGAAAGATTTTGGAATAATTGATGCAAACGCATTTTTTCCTGTGAGGTTAGAATTGGTGGTTCTGTTGGGGCTGCAGGAAGTTTTATTGTGTATTTTTTGATTTTTTTTAATTTAATAAATGGTTCTTCTTTTGTATTTGAATTTGTATTTGAATCGATATTTATATTTGTATTGTTTTGTTCATTGTTTTCTTGATTTGGTAATTCAATATTTTGTGATAATCTTGATTTTCGTTTTTTTTGTTGTAATAATGTCAACCATTGTTGTGTTTCTGTTGAATCTTGAAAAAGAACTATTGATTCTCCTGTTGGAATTAATTCAAGTTTGATTCCTGATGTGTGATCTAATAATTCGAATAATGAGAATTTTTTAAGAGTTGATAATTCGATTGATTTATCTGGAAAAGTTTCCTTTTAAATTTTTTAATTTTTTAATTTGAATTTTGATTTGATTTTTGAATTTAATTTTAATTTGAATTTTGATTTAATTTTGAATTTTGAATTTGATTTTGAATTTGAATTTTTATTTTGAATTTGAATTTGAATTTTAATTTGAATTTGATTTTGAATTTAATTTTGATATTGATTTTGATTTTGATTTTAATTTTGATTTTGAATTTAATTTTGATTTTGATTTGATTTTGAATTTAATTTTGATTTTGAATTTAATTTTAATTTTGGTTTTAATTTTAATTTTAATTTTAATTTTAATTTTGATTTTAATTTTGATTTTAATTTTGATTTTGAATTTTGATTTTTGATTTAATTTGAATTTGATTTTGATTTTGAATTTTAATTTTGATTTGATTTTGAATTGAAATTGATTTTGAATTTGATATTGATTTTGAAATTGAATTTGAAATTGAATTTGATTTTGATTTTCAATTTGATTTTGATTTTAATTTTGATTTGAAATTGAATTTGAATTAGATTTTGATTTTGATTTTGAATTTGAATTTTGAATTTTGTAATAAATAAGATACTAAATTAGAATTCTCATAAAATTGTAAAAATTGAGTGTGTTGTTGAGTATCTTCAACAAAAACTAAAAGAAAAATATCAACAGATTGTGAAGAATGCATTTTCAAAATTTTCAATAAACGAACATTAGAAACTAACAAAACTTTAAGATTTGAATTTAATTTTTCAATTTGAGATTGAATAACTTGAATATCCTAATTAAAAAATAATTCGAATTTTGAATTTGAATTTTAAAAAAAAAATTTAAATTGAAAAAAAAGAGAAAAAATTTTTTTTGATGAAAATTTTGTGAATAATTTCAAAGAGAAAAATTAAATTTGAGTTTAAATACTGGTTTATCTTTCATTGATGTCATAATTTGAATCCAATTTTCAAGATATTTTTTGGATTCAAATTTGATAAAAATTGGGTTTTTTGATTCAATTAAAAGTTCAATAACAAAAAAATCTTGATTTTCATGTGGAATTAATTTAGACTGTTTTATTTGAATTTCTCCTAATAATTTTTTATTCTGGAAAATAAAGGTTAAATTTCTTTTTCTATTTTTTTTTAATCTTTTTTTTTTCTTGATTATTTGTTTTCAAACCTTTTTATTAAAATATTGTAAACTTTTTTCTGTTAAAACAAAATAATATGATTTCCAATGACTTTTTTTATTTGAAATTTGTGTTAATTTTGGGTTTTGTAATTCTAAAACTGCTTCAATTAAAATTTTAGACATAAAAAGATCACAAAATTAAAAAGATTAAAGATAAAAAAATGAAAAAAAAAAATGAAAAAAATAATTTTTTTTAAAATTTAAAATTATTTTTTATTCCACTTTTTTTGTTTATTTTTATTTAGATTTTGTTTTGAAAGTTAAAAAAAAAAGTAAACAATTTGATTAATTTACTTTGAAATAAAAAGGAAAAAACAAATGATATCTTTTTTATAAAAAAGAAGAAAAAAGGAATTGAAATTGAAATTAATTTTGGAATTAAAATTAAATTAGTTTTAAATTGGTTTTAAATTGGTTTTAAATTGATTTTAAATTGGTTTTAAATTGATTTTAAATTGATTTTAAATTGATTTTAAATTGGTTTTAAATTGATTTTAAATTGATTTTAAATTGATTTTAAATTGGTTTTAAATTGATTTTAAATTTGGTTTTAAATTGGGTTTTAAATTAATTTTAAATTAATTTTAAATTGGGTTTTAAATTGGTTTTAAATTGGTTTTAAATTGGTTTTAAATTGGTTTTAAATTAATTTTAAATTGGGTTTTAAATTGGTTTTAAATTGGGTTTTAAATTAGATTTAAATTGGGTTTTAAATTGGATTTAAATTGGATTTAAATTGGTTTTTAAATTGGTTTTAAATTGATTTTAAACTGGTATTAAATTGGGTTTTAAATTGGTTTTAAATTGGTTTTAAATTGGTTTTAAATTGGATTTAATTTGGTTTTAAATTGGGTTTTAAATTGGGTTTTAAATTAATTTTAAATTGGTTTTAAATTGGGTTTTAAATTGGTTTTAAATTGGGTTTTAAATTGATTTTAAACTGGTATTAAATTGGTTTTAAATTGGTTTTAAATTGATTTTAAATTGGTTTTAAATTGGTTTTAAATTGGGTTTTAAATTGGGTTTTAAATTGGTTTTAAATTGATTTTAAATTGGGTTTTAAATTGATTTTAAATTAGTTTTAAATTGATTTTAAATTGGATTTTAAATTGATTTTAAATTGGGTTTTAAATTGGTTTTAAATTGGATTTAAATTGGATTTAAATTGGTTTTAAATTGATTTTAAATTGGGTTTTAAATTGGTTTTAAATTGGTTTTAAATTGGTTTTAAATTGGGTTTAAATTGGTTTTAAATTGGATTTTAAATTGGGTTTTAAATTGATTTTAAATTGGTTTTAAATTGGGTTTTAAATTGATTTTAAATTGGTTTTAAATTGGTTTTAAATTGGATTTTAAATTGGTTTTAAATTGGGTTTTAAATTGGGTTTTAAATTAATTTTAAATTGGGTTTTAAATTAATTTTAAATTGGGTTTTAATTTGGTTTTAAATTAATTTTAAAGGTTTTAAAGGTTTTAAAGGTTTTAAAGGTTTTAAATGTTTTAAAGGTTTTTAAAAAGGTTTTTAAAAAGGTTTTTAAAAAGGTTTTTAAAAAGGTTGTAAATGTTGTAAAAGTTAAATAAAATCATTTCATAAATCCAGTTTTTTCCAATCTTAAATCTATTAAACTTGGTTCTAATAACCTTCTCATTTTTCCAAAAAATTTTGTTAATTTATCATGAAATCTTCTTGTTTCTTCTGAACCTAATTGACGATGTAATTTCAATCCTTCTTCAAGTAAATCTTGTTGTTTAAGAAACTCCAATTTTAATCGAATAACAGAATCTTCATCATTTGGATTTTCTTTCAAATATTCTTCAGTAAAAAAGGCTTGTTGATATTTAAAAACACCTCCATTAACAGCAGCATCAATAATTCCATTCAAACACATTGAAAGTTGATTTAAATTTGTTTCTTTTCCACTTGGTGATTTATATAACTTAATATAACTTGATAATTCAATATTCTTATTTTCTGTTGTGTTGATTGCATTCTGAATTGGTGATAATTCATGAACAACCTTCTTTATAACTTTCAATCTATTCCGAATTGATGGAAATGAATCTTCTGTAATTAAAAATTCATTATGTAACCATAAATATCTAAATTCATTTTCTTTATCTTTGATTTTTTGAATTGGTTTTGAACTTAAAAAAACATTAATTGAATCATTTATAATAAAATTCTTGGCAAAATCTGGAATATTTTCATCAAATATTCTCTTTTTTCCTTCAAGCTAAAATAAAATAAAATTAATAAATATTTTTATAAATATTTTTTTTATAATAATTTACTTCTTCTTGAAATGAAGGAATAACAGTTGCAACTTGAATATATTGTCCATCTCCTTCCAAAAATTGATCTGGTGGTTCTTTTGGACTAATTTGTGCTTTTGGATAACGTTCTTGAAGATATTCAACAAATCCTGCAAGTCTTTCCAATAATTGACCTTTATAAATAAATTCACAATTTTTAACATTTAAAAATTTTTCTTGATGTTCAAATCCTTTTCCATAAAATCCAACTCTAAAATAAGTTGAATACATTCTTTCAATTCTCATAATTCTTTCATACATTTCCAATTCTTTTTTTAACATCCCACAAAATTTTTGATAATTATAACTAACTTTGAGATATCTTTCCTTCAACAAATTAACTAATTCAATTCCTTTTTCAAACCAATTTCCTTGATCAAAACAATCAATAGCTTTTTTGATAATATTTTCCTTTCGAATTGCTTGTGATTCTCTCATCAAATTAAACAATGGCATTTCTTGTTTTGAATAATCCCATTTCAACAAATCTGAATAAAGCAACAATGTGTTTGCAGCTTCTGGATACCATTTTCTTCGAATATTCAAATTATAAAGCATACTTATATATTTTGTAACCATATCATAACTTTTTTTTCTTCTTAAATAATCAATTAAATCAATAATAGCTTCTGATAATTCATGAGTAAAAGTTTCTTTTTTACTATATTTTCTAACAAGAAAAATATGTTCAACAACTTCTTTTAATTGAGAAGCAAGCATTACTCCCTTTTTTTTTTAAATTTTTAAAATTAAAATTTAAATTTAATTTGTTTTTTTTGTTTTTTTGAAATTAACCTTTTCTTTTAATAATTGATGATCCATTAACCATGTATAAATTTGTGGGAAAAATTTCTGTTCAAATTTCTTATACATTCCCCTTTCTAATGCTAAATCAATTACAGACATTGTATGTTGTTCAACATAATTAAATTTTCCAGTTTTTGTGAATTCTGTTTCAACAAGTGAATAGTAAAGATCAAGTCCTGTTAATTGAAGTTCTGGATTTTCTAAAAGAACCAAAGAAAGAAAAGGTTTGATTGTTGTTGAAATTAATTCATGTTGATTATTTCCAATTAAAATCCATGCATTTTTAAGTAATTCTGAACATTCTATTCTCATATCTCCAAATCTTTCAAGTAAAATCTTTCTATTGGCTTCATTTGAATATAATTCAAATTGTAAATGTGGTATTTTCATAAAACTCACTAATGTTTTTAAATATGCTTCCCAAGCTCTAACTTCAAATTTAGGTGAATAAAAATTCCTTCTTAAAATTGATAAGAAAAATCTTAATTGTTTGAATATGATTGAAAATTGAATAAAACTCATTGACCTCCATTCTTTTGGAAATGTTTTGAATTTAAATATTCTGTTGAACACTTTCAATAAATCAATCAATGAAGAAGCTTGTTGAGTTGGATTTGGATGGAAAAAAGCAACAAAAGTTTGTGCTTCTAAAGGTTTCATCATATGTAAAATTGAAAGTAGCATAATAATCAGTTTACATTCATATTGCTCTCTTGAATGAATCTCTTTTTCAATTATTTCTAAATTTGCTCGATCTGGTTTTGCTTGTAATTTTAATTTTTCAGTTTTTTTCTGATTGATACGAAATACTGAAACAATTAATGATGTAATTTTAGTCAATTCAAGAACACTTGGTTCTTTTGTTTGTTTTGGAATAGACATTCTAAATTTTCCTGTTTTCTTATATTCTTGTTCTGTTTGTTGATTTTGCTCTTGATTATTTCCTAAAATCACATTCTCTATGGAAACATTTCGTGATTGTATAATTGATTCATTTCCCAAATTTCTTTTCATTTGGGAAATTGATCTTTTCACACTTTTAATCATTTTCCTGATAATTTTAATCCCTTTTTCAAAGGTTTCTTGATCTGTTGAAATTACTCTAATTAATTGTTTAAATATAATTGGGAAAAATATTTTGCGAAAATCTGATGTTGAAACTAATGGACCTGTTGATATATCTAATAGAATTTTGATTTTTTCATCATCTAATTGTTTTCTTCCATAAGCAACTGATTTGAAAAGACTTTTTTTTTAAAAAAAAATGTAAAATAAATATTTAAATTTAAATTTAAAATATATTTTATACCTTGAAACAATCAATCCTATTTTTTGAATAGGAAGAATTTTAATCAATTCTTCATAAATTGGATAAAGTTTTGTAATTGCAATAGTTTGTGTTCCAATAATCCAATCAGGTTCCATTTTCTCCATTAATTCATTGATTGATTGTAATACTTCTTCAATTTGTTTGATAAAATCATTGTGTAAACTTTCATAGTTTTCTGGTTTTTTGATAATATCATTTTCAATTAAATCCAATTCTAATAATTTTGAATTGATAATAAATTTAAAAATAAATTCAAGTGCTCGAATTGTTTTTCTTGTTTCACTTCCTGATTTTTCATTTTCTGCTTCTCTAAGTTGATGAATCAATTCATTTATTAAAAAGGGATAAATTTTCGAAAAACAAATTTTAAGCTCTTGATTTGTTTTTTGATTTTTAAAATTGAATTTTGTATCCAAATAATCTTGAAGAATAGGTTTAAAATTTTGATAAGTTAAATCAACTAAAACTCCAACAACAAAATTAAATGTCATAAAAATTTCATGAACAATTTCATCTCCTTTTGTTCCTAAAATGCGAAAGAACGTATCCAATATTGGTCCAGTAAACTAAACATAAAAATTTAAAATTTTAATTAAATTTTATTTTAAAATTTTAATTTTTTTACAATCAAAAATTGGGTTTGATCAATATAAGTTATTGTTTCAAGTAAATTTCGAGTATCTGATTGATTCATTGATCCTTCCCAATTAAAAAATTTATTGAAAACTGGTTCTTGAGTCATAATTGTTGAGCACAAATTAAAATTAATTTCAATTTTATCTTTTGTTATAATTAAATATTCTGGTTGAGTTTGTGATTTTTCTTTTAAATATAATAAAGGTTCTGAATTTTGTGTTTGATATTTGTATATTGGAAGTGTATAATCTCCTTGATTTAAAACAGCTCCTTTTTTCTTAAGATAAAGATAAGTAAATCCAATTGGTTTGATTATTTTTTCTAAATATGAATATGAATATGAAAATTAATATAAAAATATAAATAATATTTTTTTTTATGGAAAATCAACTTTTTGAATCTGCAGAACAACTATAAAATTCAAAATATAAATGAGTATTTGGAAATACTAATGGATCAATTGAAATTTTAATGTTTTCATTCCAATGTGGTTCTATTCTATGATATAAAACTAATCCTCGATATGTTTTTTCATTTGATTCATTTTTTCCTTGAAGATTTATACATCCTCTTAATTCATTTCCATTATTTTTTCTTACAGTTAATCTATATTCAATATTTTTAGCTTTACAATTTGAAAAATCTCCTAATTTCATTGCAATATATAAATCATGTTGATAATATGATGGTAAAACCACTTGTGGTAATTTCATTTTTAATGTTTGTTGAATTGATAATAATGCTGTATGTTTTTTCAATACTTCATTTAATTTTCCAAAATGAGCTGATAATTGAATTGCAATTCTACTTCCAACTTTTTTTTCAACTTTTGGATCATTTGAAATTATTACTAAAAAGAAATATATAAATAAATATTAAAAATCAAATTTAAAAATTTAATTGATTTTTTTTATACATTCTTGAATATTTCTGAAAAAACTTTCTTGATTTGGTGTAAAAACATCTGCAACAAAATCCATTAATTTTCCTGAACATGTTTGAAGTAAATCATTTGATAAAGCTAAAACACAACATGCATAAGGTCTTCTAAATAATTGACCATCTGATTTATTTTGAATTTTTTTTGTTTTTTTTGTTTGATTTGCAATTTCTGAATATCTAACAATATCACAAGAAATATAAAGATTTTCTCTATCACTTTTTGTAATTTCCTAAATAATTTCCCAATTAAATTAAAATTTTTTTTTTCCCAAATTAAATCTTCATACAACAAATAATGTTTTTAAAATATTTTTAGAAACTAAATCCATTGGTTGTTCTCCTTTTCTTAAAAAAATTGAATAATCAGAAGTTATTTTTGCTTTTTTAGAAAAATCATAAAGTGAAAAATTAAATTCAATATCATCATCAATATCAATAACAAAAGCCTAAAAAAAGATATAAATATAAAAAACAATATAAAAATATAACAATAAATTAATTTACATCCAATCGAAGAAGAAGTTGACAATCTTCTTCTAATTTTTGTATTTCTTTTTTGGTAATTTCTTCTTGAGACATTTGTTTATATAATTTGAATAATTTATTAATTTTTGTATTATCTTCTGTTGCTAAATGTCCTTTAGAATTTCTTGGTTGTTCATTTACACCAGTTAATTCATTTCCTTGTGAAATGATAGTAATAATCTTTTTTTTAAGAGATATTTTGACTTCCTAATTTATAATTTTGAATTGAATTTTGAATTTTGAATTTTGAATTGAATTGAATTGAATTTTGAATTGAATTGAATTTATAATTTTGAATTTAATTTAATTTTGAATTTTGAATTTTGAATTTATAATTTATTTATAATTTTGAATTGAATTTATAATTTAATTTTGAATTGAATTTATAATTTAAATTTATAATTTAATTTTGAATTGAATTGAATTTTGAATTGAATTTTGAATTGAATTTATAATTTTGAATTGAATTTTGAATTGAATTTTGAATTTAATTTTGAATTTTGAATTGAATTTTGAATTGAATTTAATTTTGAATTTTGAATTGAATTTTGAATTGAATTTAATTTTGAATTGAATTGAATTTTGAATTGAATTTAATTTTGAATTGAATTTGAATTTTGAATTTAATTTTGAATTGAATTTTGAATTGAATTTTGAATTGAATTTTGAATTTTGAATTTTGAATTGAATTGAATTGAATTGAATTGAATTGAATTTTGAATTGAATTTTGATTGAATTTTGAATTGAATTTTGAATTTTGAATTGAATTGAATTTTGAATTTTGAATTTAATTTATAATTGAATTTTGAATTTAAAATCACAAACACGAGATAAAGAAGTATTAATAATTGTTCTTCTAAGTGATAATAATTGTCTAATTTTTTGTTGTATGAAATTAAGATTAATAAAATCTTTTTTAATAAAAAAATCATGAAAAGATTCTGCCCATTCAAGTAAAATATTATCAATTTCAATAACAATAGGATCAGCTTCAATATAAGGATGAAAAACAGAATTCATTAATATTTTTTTCGATGGAATATCATCACTTATAATTTTAACATGATTTGATGGAAAAATTCCTATTCTTTCAGTCATTAAACTTCTTCCTCTTATCCATCCTGCAATTTCTTCACTTGTTTCAATTAATTCTCCAAATTCTAATGGTATTTGTTCTTGTGCTGTTGGAGAAAACTGATATAAAGCTTTATAAAACAATCATTTATAATTTAATTTATAATTTAATTTATAATTTTATTTATAATTTAATTTATAATTTAATTTATAATTTAATTTATAATTTAATTTTATTTATAATTTTAATTTATTTATAATTTAATTTATAATTTTATTTATAATTTTATTTATAATTTAATTTATAATTTTATTTATAATTTAATTTATAATTTAATTTATAATTTAATTTATAATTTAATTTATAATTTTATTTATAATTTTATTTATAATTTTATTTATAATTTTATTTATAATTTTATTTATAATTTAATTTATAATTTTATTTATAATTTTAATTTATAATTTAATTTATAATTTTATTTATAATTTTATTTATAATTTTATTTATAATTTAATTTATAATTTAATTTATAATTTAATTTATAATTTTATTTATAATTTAATTTTATAATTTTAATTTTTTATTTTTATATTTTAATTTTTATAATTTAATTTATAATTTAATTTATAATTTAATTTATAATTTTAATTTATAATTTTAATTTATAATTTTAATTTATAATTTTATTTATAATTTAATTTATAATTTTATTTATAATTTAATTTATAATTTAATTTATAATTTTATTTATAATTTTAATTTATAATTTTATTTATAATTTTATTTATAATTTAATTTATAATTTTATTTATAATTTTAATTTATAATTTTATTTATAATTTTATTTATAATTTTATTTATAATTTATAATTTTATTTATAATTTTATTTATAATTTTATTTATAATTTTATTTATATTTTAATTTATAATTTTATTTATAATTTAATTTATAATTTAATTTATATTTTAATTTATAATTTTATTTATAATTTAATTTATAATTTTATTTATAATTTAATTTATTATTTTATTTATAATTTTATTTATAAATTTAATTTATAATTTAATTTATAATTTTATTTATAATTTAATTTATAATTTTATTTATAATTTTATTTATAATTTTGTTTATAATTTTATTTATAATTTAATTTATAATTTTGTTTATAATTTTGTTTATAATTTAATTTATAATTTTGTGGAAAAATAAATAAAAACGTTATTTATTTTTATTTATAAATTTCAAATTAATTTTTAAATAAATATCAAACCAACTGCACATTTCCTTATTGGTTTCCAAGTATTTGTCATAATTTTTGGTTAATTAAATTTTAAATGAAAAATTTTTGTTGTTTTTGTATTGTTTTTAAATTGATGTTTTCTTTTTTTATTTATTTGAGAAGAAAAAGCAAAAAGAAAAATGAAAAATGAAAATTAAAAAGAAAAAATTAATTAAAAAAATTATTAGTAATCTCTCTTCTCTCTCTTTTCTTTTTAAATTATCTTATTACTAAATAATTTTATTAATGTTTCAATTAATGATTTAAAATTCTGAAATTGATTATTAAAATTACTTAATGATGAAAGAAGATTTAATTGAGAATCAAGATCAGAAACTGAAACAGATAATTCTTTAACATAATTATAAAAAGGAATAATTTTTGAAAGTAATAAAGTTAAAGGTTTTAATACCAATTCATCAATATTATTTAAAGATTTACTATCTTTTAATTGTGTTAAATTTGCTATGTTTTTTAAACTTAAATGAGCTTCTTGTGCAAAAATTGAAAATTTCTGTTTTTGTTCTTCTCCAAATCCTGTTATTGCTTGATTTGATGATTTAAATAAAGAAATAAAATTTTCACTAAATTTTTGGATTGATGTTCGAATTATAATGTGTGATTGCTTGAAAATTAATAATTGTATCAAATTAATCAACTTGAAAATACTTGAAATACTTTCTTGAATATTTGTTTCAAAAGATTCTGAAATTGGTTTTAATTGTTTGATTATTTGATAAATTTGATTTAATGAAGATTGAAAAGCTGTTAAATAATTTGTATTTGAATAAAATAATTGTGAATTTCCTGTTAATAGTTGTAAAATTTGATTAAATTGATTAATAATAGGATTAGAATCTTCAACTAATTTAGTATTTATTGATTTGGTTTTCATTTCTGTTGTAATTTTGCTAAATTGTAAAATGAGTGAATTTGCTGATTCAATAAATTGATGTGTTGTTCCTGTACTAAATGAGTTTGAGGGTGATTTTTGATTTTGATTTGGAATCTGATTCTGATGATTCTATATTTGTTAATAATGATATTAATTTCCCAATTAATTCACTCAATATTGTAATATTAGGATTATCTGTTTCAACTATTTTGGCTTTATTCTCTTTAATAAATATTATTTTGTTTTGAATTTGTTGAAGATTTGCTAAAAATTTCTGAAGAAAACTTGTGTTATTTTTGTTACTGTTTATAACATTTTCTGAAATAATATCCCAAAAATTAGATATTTCTTGAAATTATTCATTATTGTAATTAAAGTTTCAGAATTTGAATAGAAAAAGTTGAATAAGAATCAAAAATTTCAGATCCATAAACTTTTGCCAAGTACAAACTTGACCAAAAGAG